>JAOTRH010000020.1:3524158-3538695 GCA_034768845.1 Heliamphora exappendiculata | reverse complement strand
GTCAATACTTGAGTAGCAATTTTGCAGCACATCAATGCACTCTATTTTTTATCTTAAGGTGAATAACTCTCACACAACCACATCTGGGCCAAAGAAGTCCAAACCCAGACGACCTCCCAAGGGGCCTTAAATGCACAGACGTACCACGCATACCACAAGTCATGTAGCAAAAAAGCAGGAAAAAGAGAGCAGAAAAGATGCAAAACAAAGAAAAAAAAATTTAATAAGAAAAAACTAAGTGGAACTTGGTAAACTCAATAAAGAAAAAAATTAATAAGAAGAAACTAAGTGGAACTTGGTAAACTCATTAATTGGTCGAGGATGAATTCTGTAACAAATCCCAAAAGAAGCATTTGGAAAGGTAGCATATATTAGTGCCTACCTTTAGTTCTGAAGAAGCCAGGAAATATTCTCTAATTCCATGGAATATCTGCTGTACCAAAGCATAAACAATCCTTTCAGACGAAGGAGCAAGCCTCCTGTTCCAAAGTGTGCTATCTAAAAGGTCAGCTAGCCTCATCTCTGTTGTCTGCATACTGGTGCTGGAGTCGATACCTGATGCCAAATGACTGAGTCTTATATCTCCCCTTTGCTTGGTGTCCAGCTTGTCATTAGCCGCCGACCCAAATGATGAGTCCTGAGAAACACTGGCGGATACAGAATGACCACCTGTGATAGGCTGTTCAGTTCCACCAAATGAGTCTAAGAAATGACGCAATCCAGCCCGATTCTGCAAGTTCGACATAATGTGAGAAGATGCACAAATTCATAACGATTTCTTAAAATCATTGATAGAGCATAGTGTCTCACGTTAGCTGACCAAGAAACAAATAAAACCCATAAAATTTCAAATCCCTTAATGTTGAGCATAATAACCTTATTGTGGAGAGACCAGCTCACATAACGGGTGGTGCTCACCAAGTCCTCCATACATCTGCCAACAAAATAATAGAGAACATAGAGAGTAGGTTATTGATTTTTACTACAAAAAGTTGGTTATTCAATTACCTGAATATAAATTTTGTCAGTAATGAAATAGCAGGTGTTAACATAGCTTCCAACTGGTGTAGTTAAATTTGATAGGCAGTGCAAAGGATTTCAAAACAGATTTGTACCATAGAGCAATGTGATAGTAACTAAATCGAAGGAACTGAATAAAGGCAAGTAACTAACTTTTCACGGCATGCTCTTTCAGTGGATTCTGCAAAATTGTTGAAGGCAGAGGCAACACGCCTTAGAAATGCCTCATGGCCACTCAAAAATTCACCTTCTTTCTGTGGAAAACCAGTTACAGTTCAATTGATCAGTTGCAGAATAGGAACAAGATCATTAAATTGGTTAAACTTTCAGGACTTTATATAAGAGTTGTAGCCTAGCAATCCTCCAATGAAGATAACACATACCCGAAGAAGATAGACAGAGATGGGAAGCAACCTCTTCAAAATATGCAAGAGTCTAAAGCCCAACTGCACCAAGAAAATATTCCAATAATTTAAAGAATAAATCAAAAGGATACGAAAGGATTGGCGAAATAAATCTGATTGCTAAAACTACAAAAAAAAGAAGATAACAATAGGAATAAAAAAGCAAGCTACATAGTAATAAAACACACACACAACACACACACACACACACACGCTTATACAAACATACATATCTATATAGTACGATAGCATGCTACAAAATGCTACTTGTATTAGGCAATCAAGGGGAAATGTCTGATGCAATTTTCTTTACATACAATCTTTATGGAAGCAGGGGGGAAAAAACGGAAATAAGGGCTAGTTGAGTCAACTAGAATTAACATACCCACAATTTTTTAGGCTCCCAAAAGTTCACACTATCAAGACACTGAACTCCTCATGTTTGAGATTCATACTATTATGATTTATGTGCATAGGAACCATTGCTTAGTCATGTACTCGTTTTATAAAGATTTGGCTATCAAGCATGATAACTCAAACTCTGGTTGCAGCCACTCTAGACCAAAAAGAAGAGACAGGGTTAGTGTACCTAATCTACCTTCAGGCCCCTTTGATTGTCCAGGCCTATGTTACATGGACTCGCTTAGTCATGTACTCGTTTTATAAAGATTTGGCTATCAAGCATGAAAACTCAAACTCTGGTTGCAGCCACTCCAAACAAATAGACGAGGCAGGGTTAGTGTACCTAATCTACCTTTAGGGCCCTCAGATTGTTAAGGCCTATGTTACATGGACTCAAGTACGGGTGTCACGTGCAAGTATATGTCTAAGTGTCAAATTCCTCTCATTCTTATATCAAAGACACTGGGACATAATTTTTCCTTAATACATTTCTTTTATTTTTTAGGTAAATAGTGTTTACATGCTTTCATTGAGTGTTTCATGCATAATATTAGCTTTTATGCATAGTTTTCTAGTAAACTCAAATTACTAAATATGCTTTTAAGAAGAATATTCAAGTAAAAATGTCGGACAGATATCCTATACTTTTATCCGAGCGTCACGCTTTCCACACGTGGTCTTTGTACATTTAGAATAGTCCATGTAACATAGGTTTAGGCCACTCCAGGATGATGGCTATTAGGATGTACGTGGAATTTTCGATCATGGGTTTACCATATACTTCCAACAAGGGATGAAAACAAAAAGCAAACCACAACTTTACACTGAGCTAAAGGAAAGCTTTTTAGTTTGGTTAGCAAGAGGTTATGGGGCATCCATATTTACAATTGTCTTACTCAGAAGTCAGAAGTTAACAAGCATCAAATGGTTGGCATAACTCCTTACATAAGCCTATTATAAAAATGTGAATATCTCACAGCTAGTGAAAAGAATAAATAAATAAAATGGCAGTTCATTTTCCCTGGGAATCCAAATTATCCATCCCCCAATAGAAAAAATTAACCAACTGAATCCTAGATAAATTACAAGTTCTTGTAAAATGTGTTGGCGGAGACCATTTTGAACAACATGCCAAAAAGTTATGGTGTCTCAAGTTTAGCAGAAGTTACGTATCTGGAGAATAGGTGTTTTAAGAAACAAATAAAGTAACGGCCCACATGAATTACATCAAACCAACCGTAGTTGATACCTAAATCTGTAAATGCACAACTCTGGGATAACATCGGAAGATTAAACAGTACAATAGTTGAACAGAAACTGGTAGGGACTTGTTAGGAAAATCAATTCCTGCGGCAGAAACTTCTTATTGCTTAGCAGTGAGCATAAGTGATTAGGTCCAAGTACATTCAATTGGTCAATGAATATAAATCAAGACCACCAAAAGAAAATGAGGCAAAACTCCAAGAACAGAAAAATTCTTTTGAGAGGCTAGATAGAAATTATCACCTGATGAAGAAAAGGTTCAAACGTATCACGAGCCTTTGCAACAGCAATAACACAAGCTGTCCTAGTTTTAGAGGCAGAGAGAAAAGAAAAAGAAAATTAGATCAAGGAAGGACATAAGAAACAATAGATCTGTGTTGCTCATGAAAAAAAAAAAAAAGCAAGAAGAAGAAGCAATAGCAACTTTGAGATGATTGGACTGAATTTTGAAGAAGCCAGAAAACCATGGATACCTGGAATAATTTGTTCCATCATGAATATCTTCGACTCCACATGCATTTACAATTTCTTCGCGAGTAATTGGAGGGCATTTGATTCCTCCAACAACAAAACGGAATTCAGCCATTGCACGGTGATATTGAGCACCCCCATAAAGACGCATCCCTGAATTCTATACACAATAGGAAACAAGTTTCTATATTTGCAACCATAAGCCCCCTGACATTTAAAGAAAATGGACAGTGATATCTTTATCCATAATAGACGTGTTGCAATCACTGTTAAGAGTCAGGGATCTACCCGAAGACTGGGAGGGGAAAAAAGAAAGGAAAAGAAAAATAAAAAAGAGAAATGTGAACCAATGTTCTAAAAGCCACACTTGTCCAGATGGAAGATGAATCACCAAGTTAGCAAAGAGGGATTATATACAAGAAACGCTCCAAATGCCAACCATTTTAAAATCAATCTCCTGAATTACAAGATTCTTCAACAACTCAAAAAGATTCCAAAATTCTTTCTATAGGGGTGTATGAATTCTTTAAACAACAAAATTCTGAGTAGATTACAAAAACTTACTCCAAATGGGCTGGTGTCATAACCTACAGAAAATTTGACGGGCTTGTTATTTGTAACTTATCCATAGATCAGATGGCCAGATCAGTGATTTCAATTGGCAAGAGGAATATCTTTAAACAACAAAAGTAAGTCATGGGAGTACCTAACAGGTTTTATTTTATTTTTTCCGATACACATACATACATGCATACATACATATATATATATATATATATATAGGAAAAAAGTAAATAAAAAATATTAAAGGAGAACAGTCGTGTAATGAATACCAAAACCAATGGCAGTAATACTAGTAATAATTAATAAAATAAAAATGAGGGAAAACATTCTGAACTGTTTGGCATGCACATGGATCAAATACTCAAGCGTCGAGAGATATCAATGACATGGCGAGATTAAAGCATACAGGTATCAGTTTGTGTGGGAACTGAAGACCATCAGAGCCTATGAATGCCCCTCCATTAGTTCTCTCATCTTGTAGTGTTTCCCCTGCAAACATAAGAGAGCAAAGCTAATGCAGATTAACAAGGCAACCCAGGTCAAATTAAGTTCTGAAATATATATATGCACGCACGCATATATATTCTAATAATGACTTTTATTGGCAATATTATTTTTTTAAAAAGAAAAAATTAACTTGGCTGAAAAATGAGAATACCACGATATACTATCTACCACATGCTAAGGCAACCCATAGGAAAGCAACTTCATGATGATTTACCAAATTTATCTGGAGGTGCAACAACTGTGCCTTTCAGTAGTAGCGACAACTGAGCAATAAAGTACACTTCTGTCAGAATCCATCTATAGGAACAACAATATTGAACTACTATCCAAATCAAAAATTTAAAAATAAAATATTAAATAACTAGAAGCTGTAGGTTCCAAAATTTGAGGATGACTAATAAAATCCCAAATTCAACACAAGCAGCCTTCATAAATTCACGTGAACAATTACCATCAAGTACTTATACATCTTCCAAGGATCCTCGCAACATCACAAATGTGAACCAAATGAGAAAATGAACTATTATTGAGAAAAGAAATGAATAATAGGGTTCTTTCACACAAACCTTGGTCAGGAACAGATCATGGAAAGCTCTTCCTTTCTCCTTCATTTTGACTTCATCCAAAGTGCTGGAGGGAAAAAACCAAACAAAAAGAATGGCACTTAATCTGCCATAAGAAAGAGAATATAGATACTAAATAAAACAACAAATAAAAGCTGTTAAGGTCAGAGCACCAGCTCCACTCCCCCCTCAGTGGGGCCGTTTTCTGCTTCAATTCTCAGTAAATGTGCATTAAAAGGTCATAAGTTGTTCTCCACTTGAACTTCCTCAAAAATCAAGCAGCAAGTCAAAGTTCAAACCTGAGTTCCTGATTTATTTCATTTAGCTTTCTTGTTGTGCTCCTATGTTCTTTTTCAAGAAGTGGAATGATCAATGGAACACTATCCATATACCTTGAAATAATGTACATATAGATTTCAGTTACAGAAATAAAGAAAGAACATCAAGTTAACTGTATTTCGATCTGATTAGGATTAAAAAACTGTCCACCTTCTCTGCAGCAATTCCTCCAAGAATAACCTGAGGCTGCTCACACCTATTCTACTTCTTTCCTGCTTTGAGAGTGGGCGACCCAGCTTGTCCTCCAAAGATGCTATGTCTTCCATTTCTCTCAAAGAAATAGCCTGCAAGAAGAAGTACAGGGTAAAAGTCAGAAATCCTTAAAATAGATTTTGAAAGCAGAAAGAGTACAGGAAACCCTTGAGAAGTTGCAAACCTTAAAGTACATAGTTTCATGGCCCAAACATATATACTTCACAGGTTAACGTAAACAGCCAAACACCTGTTTCGTAACGTTTATGTTTACTATTTTCTGTTTCTGTTTCAAAATTTTGTATACTTTAAACCAAAAAAATGTTTGATAACTTCTTCTGCTTTTAAAGATATATAAACATGTTTTAAAATTTATTAAATTCGAGGTAACAAAAAATGGGTTTTAACTTGTTTTATGAATTTTTCATTCTCTCCTCCCTCCTCAACCACCTCCAGTTACCCCCACTTTGGGCCCCATTATCGGATTGGGCCTCAGCGACTACCTCTGACCACTGTTTTTAGCTGCCTCCATCCTTGCCATCATCTTTGGCGACTCCTCATACCTCCATCTACCACCTCCGACAGTCAGCAACTATCTTCGACAACTCCCCCCACCTATGGTTACCCACATCCCCACCACCTCCGGAGTCCGGACACCATAGACATCCTCACCCCAACCACCTCCTCAGGAAATTCATATTACGCCTGCGATCTCTGGCCACCCATCATTTGTTTCAAAATAAAATTTTCAAATATAAGTATGTCCCAAACATGTTTTTTTGGTTTCGTTTTTATGAAAATAAACAAAAATATGTTTTATATTTATTATAAAAAGCAAATTGTAAACGCTGTCCATCCAATCCCAATTAACAGTCTTCCATTGGGAATGTAATACTAATTAGTAGTACCCAAATAAATAGATACCAAGTTGAAAAGTTCAGTTCACACAACTCCTTAAAACTAAGGTGTTAAGGAAAAAAGAAACTGAATCTTATAAACCATACAGAAGGGCCTCTCAATGAGTGATGTTGAACAATCCAAAACAGCCCCTGGACCACAGCAACCGGATACTCAGCACGCTGGAACGAGAGCAACCCAGCTCTAATACTAAGTTGAAAAACCCAATCCACAACTTTTTAAACCCAGGTAATTAAGGAAATAAAAAACTAAGTCTTATAAATCACACAAAGAGGCCTCTCAATGGGCGATGTAGGACAATCCAAGATACCACTCATAATTACACAACAACCTCGTGATCCTTTTGCTAGTGTGTGTATGCGTGCAAAAGTTTTGATAAGTAAATTCTCCAAAAGGCTCGGAACAGGATACCATCCATGCACTTATGAAGTAAATCTAAACTTAACGAAAAGATATTGAGGCCCTGATTGGTAACGAGCTTAAGATTTTGCCTTTTTGTTTTTTTGCTTTGGTAGCCAAAAAGCTTGTTTAGGTTGAAAATATGTTGGTTGGTAAATTAGCTTTTAAGCTAATTTTTTGGAATTGGTTGATTAGGTAAAAAGTTGATTTTTTTTTTGTGTGCTCTAATTGGATAAATTTGCCCTTCTATATAGTTGATTATAACGATTATATATATTTGGCATTTGAAATAAATGAGTTACCAAGTAATGGTATTATTATCTTTTCAAATGGGGTGCAACATTAAATAGGGTGCTCAAGAAATTAGAGCTTTTTATTTGACTTTTTTTGGCTTTTTATTTATTTATATTTTTTGTTGTTTTGCTAAACGGATGAAGTTGACTTTTTGACTAAAAAAGCCAAAAAGCCAAAAAGCCAAAAAGCCAATCAGGGCCTGAATTCCACTATTGCTGTACCACTCTCAAGTCTCAACACTCCATTTTGTCAACAAAATTTAGTAAACCATTCATACATAGGTTCATTATTCCCTCGACCCAACTATGCATTAAATTAAAAAACCTACTCTTCACACCGTACAGGAGCCTGCATGCCATAAAAGAACAGCCTATTTCATTCACACTACAAAAGCCATAACACGCACAAAGGAGCTGCTAACTAAGGCTGGCTCTTTCTCTTGCCAACAATGCACCCAATCCTACGGCGAGTAAAATCAGCCAACAAACAAGGGAATGCCCATTAAACAAAAAGCACTGGAAACACCACACCATGCCTCTCCTGTGGCCCTGCAATGAACAATAATGTAATCCATTGATTCCCCAGATTCCTTGTACATACAAAAACAACCGGTGACAACTTTTCCTCTCCTAATCAACTTGTCAGCTGTCTGTATCTTCCTATGTCATTCCTTCCATCCAACAAACGCCATCTTGGAGGAGACATAGCGCTCAAAATTCAATTTCCAAACAAACAACAGGAAATAAATAGAAAGGTCCCAACAACTCATAGGAAGATGTGACCTCAAACCTACCAGCCTTGGGAAGCCCACCCTCTCCCATTAATGAAGTATCTTCTCGATACAAAGTTTCAAGAAAAATCCAACGCTGCCTCACTGATGGAGATCACAAAAAGGAATTCCGAACATATTTTCGATGCACGAAACTCTAGAGAAAATTTTAAAATTTGATATTATTTTATTTGGATTTTATTTCTAGATATGTTTTTCATTTCCTTTCTTTTTATTTCTGTTTCAGTAGCTTTTACCTATATACATAGACATCAATCGTATTGAAGGATTGACGTTTGATTGAATTAAATTTGAAGAATTGTTCTAGATTTCTTCTCTCTCTCTCTCTCTTCTATTGGTTCTACACCACTCACTCTCCCAATCATGAACCTGTCTGCAAAAGAAAAAAAGATCACTGCTCCCAAACAATCAGTACAGAGGCAAATTTATCTACTGCCATTTCATACAAGGAAAAATGTTCCAAAATAGCGCACCTCCGCCCCAAAAATAGTCTCAAGCTCAAACTCCCACCATTTCCTAATGGTTCACAAAATCATACCCACCTTTTCTCATGCCTTTACTAATTCGACTCCATATGATATTGCAAACTCAACAATAGCAAATCACCTTATAGTCTTCCATACCTAACACGGTGAATCCTCTCCAAAACTTGCCTCTTCAAGTCATCAGAAGTGTTACCTCGATGTGATTGATTAAAGAAATCAAGCTTCTGGATACCCAAACCATTAACCAACATAAGCGAGCAAACTGTCTTCCAATCTACTGCTCCCATAACTCCAAAGCAAATCTTTCAAGCATTTATAGTTATATTGGAAACATGCATGCATGTGTGCACTAATATATGCTAAAAGCTGTACCAATACCAAATGCATTATAGTAAAGAATGAGGACTCTAGGATGAAGAAATAGAGAATGCTAAATTTCGTATGAGATGATTATAATATCCCTAAGAATATCTGCAGTGAGGTCAATAATAACCCTTATAAGCAGTTATCAAGTATGATCTTGTGAAAGTTTATTTTTTGGATTGTTTTGTTATTTATTTGTTAGCTAATGGGTAGTTTAGTCATTAAGACTAATTAGGATTTTAGGCTTTGTTTATTTATATTATGTAATTTCTTTTTAGTAGTTAAGCCTTTCACTATTGCAATAATAGTTTTCTTCTTCATCTTCCATTTTGCTAATATGGTATCAGAGCCACCATCATCGGAATCCTAACCGAAATCCTAGCCATCGCCGACAAGATCTAGGTTGTTATCAACTTGCTGATTTCATCATCAAGACTCACACTTCGGTTCGTTTTCGGTTCTTACTTAACAAATTCTCACTGTTCACTGGGCTTGCATCATAAATTTGGCGGGGTGAAAGTGTATTTTTGGGTTATTTTGTTATTTGTAAGGTAGGTTAGCTAAAGGGTAGTTTCATCATCAAGACTAATAAGGGTTTTAAGCTTTGTTTATTTATATTTTGTTATTTCTCTTTAGTAGTTAAGCCTTTAATTGTTGCAATAATAGTTTTCTCTTTCACCTTCTATTTTGTTACATATCTATCATTTAAATCAAATCACTCTAATCCTTCTCAATGACAAAAAGCACACAGACCAGAACCTTGGGAAGTATAAAGTTACTCATGGTTCAAAATTTTGTCTAATATATAATTTTTAGTCAGCCAACGAATTGCATTATTTGAAAATGCAACTAGAATATTGTAAGGTTTTGGAAACACATGGAAATATTTTGAAAGCATAAACAAAACCTATTTAGACTCTAAAGTAATCCAAGTCCCCTCTAACCCACAAGGGACGATGTAGAGATAAAGAAAAGAGAACCACGAATTTGTCCTCCCGGGTCTCATGTAGAGACCTCCCATGAGTAATAAGCTCTTTCCATACAAGTTGAAACATGAAATTTTGCTTCAATTTGGAAATTATACAATAGCACTGGAAAATGTAAATCTTTTTGGGCTACATGCACTTTCAAATAAGTTCATAGAACCATAAAATAATGTTATTATCATAACAGAACCTAACTGGCCAAATTTGAACCAGAACCAGAACCCAAAGTTTGGTTCTATTATGGTACCGAAAATGCAAACGTACCACTTTAAATCATATGAATCAGCAGATTTTTTTGTGACAAACCAGTTGATCCGGATGGTTCTCTCATAGCCAGCCAGGCTATATAAATTTGTAAAAACTATAAACTTGTGAACTTCTAGGTCTTTTAGCCAACACACATGGAATGCATGGAGTACTCTAATTCTTTTTGAGCGAGCGGACCATGAATAGTTAATTACTTAATTCCACTCTAGCATTGGATAAGTATGATCACTTTGGTCTTGTAGAAAAAAATACAATGTCTTATTGCTTCCATTTGTATAATCTGAGATGAAAAGATGAACATTACATCTACAAAAACTATCTATATAACGAAATAGGATGAAATGATATGACAATTTTCTTATTTTCACTATCCTGACCTTCAATCTTCAAATTAAACGATCCAGGTCTTCAATGTAGACAAATCAATGATTGAGATTAATTCAGAAAGGTTGCTTCACTCAACTTTACTTCTTTCCAGAAACTTAACAGAATAAGCACGAGTAATTGGCTATTACTTTGCATGTCATAGCCAAACATTGAACTGATAAAATAGGCACCAGTAATAAATTTATCATCAAAAGCCAGAATGGTAGAAGAATAAACCTGTTTAAACTCGTCATTTGATCTATAAACAGCTTCACGTCCAAAACCCACTCTTCCTGAAGGCACAGAGGTGAAAAAGGGAGAGTCGCCTAGCATGAAGCCATCAAGCGTACATGCAGGTGGTGAAAGAAAAACTTCCACATCCGAAGCACATGCAAACTGAGGTATTTTTGTATCAAGCTTCGTTGAGACAATAACAGTCCTTGAAAGCTCAGGATCAATCTGCACATGATTAATGAGAAGGATAAACCTTTTAACACCAAAACCAATATCTTAAAGAGTCCATGCCACAAAATATGCTGTTTACCACCTGTTTAGTGCGATCAATGTATACGTATCAAGCTTTCATTTTGTTATAGATACGTACGCTGGTGGGGGGTAATAAAGATTTGTATTTCTCCATGAAAGTCAGACCTTCTATAAATTTTAATGAAGCACTAGCCAGCAATTTACCAAAATTGGGCTCCATCACTAGAAAAACACATACTTGCATTACCACCCTCCGTGTTGTTGCATTGATCCAATCATTACAATCTTCAAGGCACAAGATGATGAACTCTTTATGCTGCATCTTAGCTCGCACTAGAGACTCCACAGCACGAGCTTGGCCCTGCCATATATAAGGAATTAGGGCCACAACATTCACCACCACTGTGAACGATGAAGTCCAAGATGGAAATAGTTACTAATTTTTGGCATGAGATTCGACCTGTAAAGCTCGATTTTTTCGACCTGGTGCAGGAGCAACAAGTCCAGGAGTGTCTATAATGGTGAGGTTTGGACAATATTTATATTCTACTCTAATAATTATTTCCTTAGCAGAGAATTGACAGGGCTCGTGCTCCAACCTCATGTTTTCAGCTTCAATGTATGCCTACAAAAATCACAGGTGAAGAGCAAATAATGTTGAACCACCATACTGTTTCAATTCATCTCAAAGTGTAATCAGAGCACTTGAAAACAAACTTAAAATAAATATCAACAGCATTCAATGCCTTTTTTTAACCCCCAAAAAAAATAGTGAATAATAACATAATACAAGGCCAAGGGGAAACATATTCTTTAAAAGAAAGGAAACATGAACAAAAATCAAAAGAACTCAATCAGGGGGATTTAAATGGAAAAACAGCATTTGAATAGAAAAATGAAATTCACGTTATGGATCCAAATCCGCAACACTGCTTCAATATCGACACCACATTGTACATCATGGGCAGGAATGCTTATTTAGATCTGACAAGTGATTACATTGAGAGTGTGCATCTAGAACCTCTTCTAACCACGAAAATTCGGTAAAAAAAAAAAACATAAAGTCATACTTGCGATAACCAGCTGGAGTTTAATCATGTTTTACCAATGAGACAAGGGTTGAACAATCCCCATTAACGTTATTTCACCATTCAAGTCGGTTTTGAGATTCAATTTTCTGAAAAAACATTACGACTTCCATATTTGTTTGCTGATGCTATTATGGTGAAGTTTCAGTCATGCTAAGGTTCCTTGACTACCACATACAGAAGTAATTGAGGTATTGGAATCTCGGTCAAGCCCTGCAGCTCCCATTTTGACAAATATGATCTTGGTGATCTACATTTGTTTACAGGGATTGAATTGCACTCCCAACACATTTTAAAAGGCTTTCATCATTAATATGGATGCTTTGACTTTGAATGAAATTGGGGAATGTTCTTGCATCTTCTCATACTAATTACCAATGATTCCCCACCCCACCCCCACCCCGAAAACCAAAAAAGGTGTAAGAAGAGGAAACATTATAGACTTCAATATCTCACTTACAATACAACACAATGCCTCCCAAGTTCCAATATGCAAGAGAGGGTGCCGTATTAGTTTAATACATCAAATAAAAATTCTCCAAGTTCTAGACTTCAATATAGTCCTTATGTGAGGGAGTGCAACAATGGTAATTATCCTCATTGACTGATGGTGATTCATAATAATTAATGATGACACACGATAGGTGGTGTGTAACCAGATAAGAAAGAGAGGGGAAGGATTGAGAAACAGGGGATGAAGAGATAAATTTGGAGAGAGAGAGAGAGAGAGAGAGAGAGAGAGAGAGAGAGAATCAATATGTGCAAGTCTCCATAAGCAATATGCAAAACAGTAATGGTCTTCCATACACATCCACAACATATATATACACATAAACATATATATATATATATATATATATATAGTTTACTCACTGACCAATACGAATAAATAAAAAAAAGTGTTAATTGGTGTTGGGTCGTATTTGAAGGAGTTCATTAGGGATAAAAACTACTCACTAGTTGTCTATTCCATTAAGCCCTTTTTTAAAATTCTCATCCAATTGTTGAGAATCTTACCCTTAGTAAATTAAAACATGATAATTATATATTTGGCTATATGTATTATGTCATTACACTTAATTGGTATGCTTTTTTAATATTTTTTTACTTTCCCTTATGGTAGTATCCGTTTTCAATCTTCCCAAACTTTGTTACCAACAAAACAATTCTCTTTTGTTTTCTAATTGCTTCGAAGAAAGTAAATAACTATCTCATTACCTCTTCTCTCTCAACCCCACATGGCCATTCTCTTTGGTGGTCAATTTTGGTCCAAACAACGAGTAATACGAGACACTGTCCCAACATTATCGTTATATTAAATAATCGAAGAAAGTTCTCAAGAACCCCCATGAAAAGCCATTCATCATTCAAATATTATAATCAAACGATCTCGAACCATATCCGTCAAAGATTTTCACTAGCTTCTTGCCACTTCCCCACCAAATGCAGGAATCACCGAACTATAAAGCTCATTTTCCCTAAATTTCCAAAATCTTGAAATCTTAGTAGGCCGAGAAAGATACCTGGATTTCTTGGAGGGACTTGTCCTGGGCAAGGGAGGGGTCGGAATCGGAGAGGAGGCGGCAGAGAGGGGAATGGCAGTCGGGGTTGTACTTCATGTGAAGGGTGATGGGGCGGCGGGTCTTGGTGCCGCCGCCGACGTGGTTGAACTGGAAGCCCATGAGGGCCTCGACGAGGGCGCTCTTGCCGTCGGTCTGGTGGCCCACCACCAGCACCGCCGGCGCGTCGAACGGCGTCTCGAACTCCTGCGCCAGCCCATGTAGCTCGTTGTATGCCTCGTAAAGCCTCCCTTGCTCTTCTTCCATTTCCGTAGTTGTTCCCACGGCCACGGGCGACGCTGCTTCACCTTTCTCCTCCATATCTGTCTCTTGAGGGAGATGAGAGAGTACTAATGGAGTGAGAGGCGGCAAATTTTTAGCGACTTCCGTAATTTTAATAAAGAACTTGTTATCAAACTGAAACAAAAGTGAAAACATTAACGAATAACTATTAATAGTATTCATAAATATTTTTATTTTGTATATATATATATATAGGAATTAAATTTTTATTGAGAGAAAACTGAGATTAAGTGTTATATAAGAATTTAATTTTGTAAATAAATATATATATAATCTTGAAAATTTATGATATAATTATTATTGAAGAATTAGTTATTTTTATATATTTGAGTTCAGCATTTATTTACTAATTTAAAATTTTATTAATTTATTATTTTCACAACATGTTATCAGCATGAAACTCTAATTAATTAGAAGAAAAAGATCTGTCTTTGCAACACCGAATAAAGTAAAAAATTTTACATTCAATATTTATATATTAGTCATAATATGTACTTTCTATATATGT
>JAOTRH010000020.1:3499787-3524058 GCA_034768845.1 Heliamphora exappendiculata | reverse complement strand
ATATGCTTCAAGTATACTTTGCCTTAAAAGTGTTTGACTTAATTTTCAATTAAGATCAACACAAAAATATTCTAATTTTAAGAATGCTTATGTGTTTGAATCTTTTGCGATAAGAGTCATTTTTTTTATTAAGGTGTCAACTTTGATTGTTCAAAATGTGTTAACACTTTTATTTTGAAAATATAAAATATTATCAATTTAAAACTATTTATTCTTAGAAAATAAATTATCAAAATCATCAAAATCAAATTAAAAAGCCCTTGGGCTAACATGTGAGTTGCCATTTTTGAACCTCATGGTGTCAAGTCTTTGGAACCCCAAGTTGTGACTGGAGTGATGTTGTTTTGACCTTTGGCCATCCATGTTGGTTTTGTTGACTTTTAACCTTGACATTTTCTTCTTGGTGCACTTTTCCTTGTTCTTGAATCCTTCTCTACCTCTCATACCTTTGAATGGAATGGCGGGATATGTAGGGCATGACAATGAATGATGTGGTTTGGATTCAGGTAGATGAGTGTATATCTATAGAATGTGTAGCCTGTGTGGCATTGTTAATCATGTGAAATAGTTATCTATTTATCCTATGTGGCATGTGAGTCTGTGTGACATGTGTAGCTTGTGTGGCATTGTTAACCATGTGAAATGGTCATTGTAGACACCCCAATTTTGACCCCGCCTAATCTTAGATGAATCGATGATGAAAAATAGCTAGAATAGTGCCTTTGTACGATTCTCCAAAAATAATCTAATCTCGGTATTTGAACTAAATCATCAAAACCTTCAAACCAGTGAAATTATTTTGAACCAACAACTCTATTGTGGCGATCGCCAATAGAACCATTTGGAAGTTTTCACTTTTTATGGTGACCGCCAACTTTCAATGTGGCAACCGCCAATAGAACTTCTTGAAAATTTTAGACAAAGTGGCGAACGCCACCTCCAACATAGCAACCGCCAACTTGAATTGTGACGACCGCCATAAGAACTTCTTGGAACCTTTTCATTTGTGGCGACCGCTAACTCATAACCTGGCGACCGCCAACTTCAAATGGCCTGACGTGTCCTAAAACGTGTTAGCCTTTCATTGGTTGAGGAATTCTATAAATACCATACCCCTTGGTATGTTTTGAAGACAGAATTTGAGAGAGAGAATCTTTGCCGAGTCGCCAAGTAATTTTGATCCCCGACGCCAAAACCCTATCGAAGTACCGAGAGTCAAACCTCTGATGCCAACATTGAAACCCTAACTTGGATCTTGAGGATTGGATAGTTGACACTATTCCTTGACTCGAGGATTTACTAGCAATCCAAGTATTTTGTTTGGATTCCCGGTCTTTATAACTCAATTTCCTCTCTTTTAGAGTGATCGGGTTAAGTTTAATTTCAATTCGCATGTTTCTTTCATTTACATAGTTAATCTTGTTTATCATTTAATTTGCTTCATATAATTTGTTTGCTTGCATTAACTTCTTAGTTGATTAATTTACCAACATTTCACACTTAGCACATTGTCACCTTTTGTTAATTCATTGATCAGTGCTAATATAATTTAGCAATACGACTAAATAATGTTGTTATTGTTATAATTCAAGCACTTACATATATATGGTTGTAATTATTAATATTACACTAATTTAATGCTAGTGTTTCATTTATTTTTTTATTTTCTTCTTCTTTTAATGTAACTTTAATTTTCATTTCAATGTACCATTTTATTTTTTTTTAATATTAAATTTAGTGTTCCTTTATTAGCATTTATTTTTTTTTCTTTTTTTTTTCTTTTAGCATTAGTTTAATATTCCTTTGCTACTATTTAATTTTCTTTTATTTTTTTATTGTTATCTTTATTTTCTTTTTCTTTTGTCTTTTTCTTGTCTTAATGTTAGTTTTATTTTCTTCATAGTACTTATTTTATTTTTTTTCTTCATTTTGTTAAATTCAAAAATCACAAAAAATCTTTTAAGCTTGTTTTTAGTTTTTTTTTAATTATGTTAGTATAGTTTTCTCTTTTTATTGTAATTTAATTCTCTTTCTTTTTCTTTTCTTTTCTTTTGTTTCGTTTAAAATATAAAATGTAAATAGTTAGGTTTTCTTTTCATTAGTTTAGTAGCATTTTCTAACCTTTTATTTTAGCTTAATTTTCTTTTGTAAACTTTTTCTTTATTTTCTTTTTCTTAAATCATTAGGTGTTCTCTTATCATACCTTTTATTTTTATTTTAGTTTTGCTTTTAGACAATTTAATAACACACAGAATTAATATGATAAAATTAGATAATGCTTTGTTTATTTCACTTGAAAGTATGTTTAAATTAGTTTAGGATTTTGATAATATTGTAAGCAAAAATTATGTCGATTTTTAGCATATTTAGTTTTAGAGACTTTTAGCATATTTTTGTTCATTTATTCGAATCATACTAGTTTAGATTATTTAAAAAATATCACATGCGGGTTTACTTCATGTATCATTTAGTTAAAAATTACATACCACAAGACTTAGGATTTTGTTTCTTTATTTGCTTTGATTTGGTGTTCTATATACATATGCTATGTATTTTTTTATTTGATTTTGAATGTTCTTTCTTTACCTCCACTTTCTTTATTTGCATACATTTGAGAAATTTTATTAAAGAATCAATGATGATTAGTATAGACCAATCTTACGGTTGGGTGAACGGGGTGCCTAACACATTTCTTGATTCGTACCTTAGCCCTCGAACCCTTTTTCTCTAGTTAAACACTTTAAAGATCAGTAGTTATTTTTATTTTTTCTTGGTTTTTCTTAAAAATCAAGTGGCGACTCTCTTTTTAATTAAAAAGGGATTTTTAAAATTTGACTTTTAATGTGCTAAAATATTTTCCAAACATCTTTTGAGCTTCTTATCTTTGACCATTTCAAAACTCTAAAATCCCAGCGCCATAGTATTTTCTGGCGACTCTGCTGGGGAGTGGTTTGTAAAATCAAATAAGAGGGTTAGACTTGAAAATATCATTAGTTCTTAATAAGAATTTCTCATTTGCATTATTGCATGCATGTGCATTGTTCCTCACATCCCGTGCTTGATCGACCCGATGCCCTGATTGTATATCTATTTCAGAAATTGTTGGGAAGACGGACAAGCCTTACTGACTGTACGCTTTCATAGGTGTAATAAAAGAGAACAGGCGTACCATTTAACGATATCTTGCACCACTCCAAGCATGGGAGGTATATACCCGGCTTTATTCAGAAGGTACCATGTTCGATGGACCAAAATTGAACTTTTTTTTTTCTTCATATAATAGCTTAGAACCATTCATTAGGTGCTGCTAACCTTAATAAGATTATGTATTTTGTTAATTGTATGTTTTGATTGCGTTTGTTAGGATTGTTTGTTTGGCTTAGGCTAGTTCTTTCTATGAGTTTTGACCCGAGTTTTTCTATTATCCCTTACTGTTTAGGTTAGTTTCGCCTTCGGGTTCTTATCTAGACTTTGTTCTTTGCCTTATTTGGTTTTCAAGCCGTAGTTTTCTTTTCAGGATCATGCTCGTGTTTTGCTTTGAGGTCTCTAGGATATTTTCTCTTTTTTCCAATTTTTTTCCTGGGTTGTTGGTTTTGTCGCTTGTTTTCGTTTAGGCTTGCTTACCCTTGTTAGATTTGTCTGAGCTAGTTCTGTTTCCCTACTGTTATGCTGCCCACTTTTTCCTAAAACTCTAGATCAAACTGGTCTCTTGGGGGTTAGAACTGTTCTCTTGCCAAAGTGCTGTCCGTTTCTCTGTTTAGATAAACCTCCCCTCTAGAATTTGGTTAACCTTCTCCTTAACATCATCCTGTGTTATTAGATATGCTGCCAGTATGAATTCAACAGGGGTATTGCTTCAGTCTCAGTGATTATCTGCTTGCCATTTTAGGTATCTGGGATATTTTGTTCGAGTTCTGTTCAGGAAAGTGTTTGATACTGGTTATTCCGCGCTGGCAAAAAAGATTAATCGAATGGAGAAGGTACTGAGAAAGGCAAAGGGAGTAGAAGAATACATGTTGGATGTAGGCGGTCTATGTTTATTCCCAGGTGCCAAACTGCCTGAAAAATTTAAAATATCGAAGATAGAGAAGTTTGATGGCACCAGAGATCCCCGAATTCATATGAGGATGTATGTTGGAACTCTCTCCCCATGAAAATTGACGACCATCTCAAGGCCCAATTGTTCCACCGATCACTTTCTACGGCAGGACAAAGGTAGTTTCTCTCCCTAGAGGTGGCTAAGACTATAACTTGGGAAGATATAGCCACTGCATTTATCAGTCAATACAGTTACAGCGTACAGCTGGACGTCACCACCCGAGAGCTAAAAACAACCCGTTAGGAAAATTGGGAATCATTTGTTGATTTTCTGACCCGGTGGAGAGAGAAGGCAGCCAAGATGACGAACCGACCTATTGAGAAAGAACAAGTGAGAATCGTCAATGTTTTTAAACTTGGACCATTGAGCAAACTAGAAAAGGGAACGGGTGGACGGGTCACCGATTCAATCAGAATTGAATCGAAATCAAACCGTGACGTCATAATTACATCATCAATAAGTTTTAAATTTATAAATATTAAATAAAAATAACATCTAACTCACAATTTAAATAAAAAAATAAGAGCATCTCTTAATCTAAGCATAATTATAATTAAATAATTAGAATCTCTAACAAAAAAAATAAAATTTAGAGTATCATTAATTCTCAAGTTAAAATAAAATGAGCATAAGTGACAAATATAATAAAATATAAACTAAGTAAAAAATATTAGAGTTTACTACATCACAATCATTTCCAAAAAAATGAAAATTATTTTTTTCTTTGCTTAAACCCTTGGAAGACCATAAGTAAGCCAATCATCTTCATCCTCATTTCCGTTGTTACTAGTGCTATGAATATTTGATTCTCGATCAATGTTCACATCAACAAAAGATTCAAAATCGATGTCATCTCCAATAACCTCTAGTACGTCATTGTCTTCTTCATCTATAACAATCATAAGTGATAATAAAATATATAAACAATCAATTAATTATTCTATAATAATGAAATATCAAACATGTAAAAATCTTACTAACCATTCCGTAGCCCACGGCATTGCCTTTTACTTTGTGAAATTGAAGTTTCTTCATGAAACATGTGTTCCAACTCATCATAATCAAGGAGTGGAGGCTCTTCTTCTTCTTCAACAATCTAAAACTCCATTTTGTCAATGCTTTCAATATCAACTAGGCCATAGTTTTTTGTTTTGTAATAATGCCTACATTTTATACTCAAATGTGAGATTAAAAAAAAATAATTCGTTAATAAATATATTAAACTTGAGAAAGTTTTCTTTACTTATTTTTCAACTGCAAGTTATAATAAACATAGGCAAGATCACTAAGCCGTTGATGTTCCAATCTATTTCTTTTCTTTGTATGTATGCGTTCAAATACACTCCAATTCCTTTCACATCCAAAAGAACTGCAAGTTTTACTAAGAATTCGGATTGCCAGCTTTTGCAAGTTTAGAGCACTATGGCCAAACAACCTCCACCATTCATTTAATAATGAAGGAAGATAAAACAAAAATCAGTAAGTAAATTACACATATATTTACAAACTAAAGTAAATAAATTAGTAATTTACCCGATTGTGTAGTCTTTGATGTAATAATAGTAATAATAGCAAGTTCTCTTCCAAAGCTTTCTAATCGATCTCGAAACAGTCTAGTTTCATCCAAGAGTTTCGTCTTACTGCACGTGGCTTTGGTCTCAATTACATCAAGAAAACTAGCAATGACCTTTGGTTTTCTGCAAAATGATGCTTAATTATATTGGAAAGCCGGGTTCAGCCAATAAGCTGCAGCATGGATATTTCTCCGTAATTGCCTATCCCAACGGCATTTAATGATAGTTGTATAAGGCTGATATATTCTCCTTTTGTTAATGAAAAGCTTTTTAATTGCCATGCGTTCCCTATACATACCCTCATACGCATATCCAATGGAAGGTTTTTCATCTCCATCAATAATACGCGTAGATGCATAAGTGGCTCAACAATTTTAATAATGATCAAGCAATCATTTTAAAACTTATTATCAAGAATAATGGCAACAACATCTTTTGCTTTCTTCACTTTTGCATATCTTGAATCAACAAAATCCTTACTTGTCACCAAAGCTTTCATATCATGCATATGTTTGTAAAGACTATGCAACGCAATGTAAGTAGTGGCAAAACGTGTTGCTCCTGGACGTATAATTTCAGTCCAACCCTTCCTTTTCCTCGGCCAAGCTAACAACCATGGGCGATTGTAAACATATTTTGTCACTGTCGATGCTCTAGTAGTAAGGCCATGTACATGCTCCATCTTTGCAATATCACTTAACAACAAGTTCAAGCAATGTGCTGCACATGGCGACCAATTTATAGTTTTATAAGTGTCACAAACAATTATTCCAACAGCAACATAGTTTGCTCCATTATCTGTCACTATGTGAATAATATTACTCACTCCTACCCACTCAATAATTTCTTAAAACAATTTAAAAAGAAGAGGAGCATCTGTAACCGCATCAGAAGCATCAAAAGATTTCACAAAAGTGATTCTCCCAAGGCAATACACAAGAAAATTAATCAAATTTCTTTGCCTACCATCACTCCAACCATCACCCATAACAGTGCATCCAGTATCAGCCCAAGTGCTCTTCATACAGTTAATAAACAATTGAAGCTCCTTCTTTGAGTCTCTCAATAAAGTTTCTCGTATCTGGTGATACTTAAGAGCCTTATATCCTGCTCCAATGGCAATTGCAGCATCAAACATAGGTTAAAAATAAATGGAGTTCACTGCATTCATTAGTATACAAGCATTATACATAAATCTAGCAATAGCCATATGAGCCTTATGTACTACTTCTTTATTTGCAAGGACACTTTTTATAGTTGGTTGAGAGCCCAGAGTAGTTCTTGGTGCAAAATAACCACATACTCTAATGGGTTCCTTTCCCTCTCCATCCCCTTTTTGTGTAGGTGTTAGTCTACTTTATTCCCATTATTGCTTCATGGTATTATTTCTTCAACATCAGCATCATTCCCCTCAGCTTCGAAAACACTTGGACCATAAGGATTACTTTCTTCAAAATTTTCTACAGTTTGCTTTTTCTTCTCACTAATTGCTTTTAGTGACTCTTCCATTCGGTACCTAACATCTGGGGGGAACCTTTTTACATTGCCTAACCTCCCCCGATTTTCCTGCAAGATGTTGTTTCATTCTGTTAATCCTTCTACCTTTAATAATCTTCCCACAACACAAACAAGTAAAAATCTTTTTGCCATCGGCCGCTCGGCCTTCAGTCACATGCCCCCATGCAATATCAATTTTTTCCCTAGTAGAGGAGATAGAATGTGCTGTTGAATTTTGACCGAATGACATTTTACTGCAAATAAAAATAAAATTAAACACACTATAAATTTAAAAGCTAAAAATTGGTGTCATGTGAGAATTTAAAATTTTATATCTCAATATCAGCAACATAGCGATTGAGCAAGAGCAACATTAAAATCTATTTTACAACATTAAAAATCAACATCAAAATCTATTTTTATTTACAAAGCAAAATTCAAGAAACACACTATAAGAGCAAATAAAAAAGTAAATAAGAGCAGTCGCTGAGCAAAACAATATTAAAATAAGATAAAAAAGAAAATAAGATCACAGACGGCAAAAAAGAACTAAATAAATAGCAACACAATATTAAAAAAAAGTTAAAAAAAGCAGACATTGACGAACAGCCAAAGCAAAAGAGCAAAGAAATAAACGCAAAGTCGCAAACCGTGGTCAGAATCTCAAACCAGCAGCCAAAGAAAAAGAGCAAAAAAAGTTCAAAAAATGAAATAAATAAATAAAAATAAGAGCAAAAAGCAAAAGAAAAAAAAACCCAAACCAGCAGTTAGTCGGCGCCGTTGTTGAAGCCTGAAGGAATTAAGTTTAGCAATAGAATATAGATGATGGGCCTGGCATGACGCAATAGTGTGGATTCAGCCTTCAGGATTGGAACATGTGAACAGCAAAAGCCAAGAACTAGAAGACAAAGCAAGATTGTAAGAGGACGAAGCACCGTCAAAACTGAAAGCACTGCATAAGAAAAGTGAAAAGTTATGTGGGGAAGGGGTTGGAACTTGAAAAACTGGACCCTTTAAAAAAATCAAAAAAATTTAAGCTAAGCGAAAACTTAAAAGAAACAAAAAAAAAATATTTAAGTTCAATGAAAACACTGATGAAAACCCAACCGATTTTCCTGACCCAGTACCAGTTTGACTGGGTCACCGATTCAACCACGGGTTTAGACGATTTTCACTAAAAACACCAATTTTAATACCTAGCCGGTTTAATGGGTTTGATTAGACCGTTGGCCAGACCGATCACCGGTTCAACCTAATTGAATCGGTCGGTCCGGTTCGAGTTTTAAAACATTGAGAATCGTGGTGAAAAATTTGTAGTCCCCCCTGAAGCGTTATCTTATCACACAGCCGCTCTTTACTTTTGTGCAGCTATTTAACACTAGGGTACAGATTGAGGATGCCATTTAGTCTGGAGACATTGAGAAAGATGAGCCCAGTTAGAAACCAAGAAGGACTTTTCTTGCTAACAACCAAAATCAGTATGCTTCTGCCAACCTTGTTTCTCGCTAGAACGAGGTTAACCTTTTGAACCCTTCATTATTCGCCCAACAATCAAACAATACCCAATAGTCAAACAACAGTTAGCAGCCGCAATAAAGGCCAAGGAGAGTCTTCACTCCCCTTAACATTTTATTATCCATAGCCGTGAATCGACTTGTTAAGAAAGGGCTTATCAAGCTGTTGGACCTCATGCCCGTACCTAATCCCCTACCTCTGCGGTATAATGCTTCTCAGTACTGCACTTACCACCAGGGTCACGGGCATTTGACCGATAAGTGTATGAGGCTACGTCATGAGATTCAGGATCTCATCGACAACAAAGTAATCCCTCCACCATCTGCTACTCCAAAGCCAAATGTCATGACCAACCCTCTACCGAACCATGCCAAGTAAGCTGAGGTAAACTGCATGTCTTTGGGATAATCAAAAGATCCGAGCCAGTACATCTGTTGAGCACATCTTCCACGTCTGTATGTTTTAGTTACTGAGGATTAAGCAGCCTGTTCACTAATTATGGACGAAAACGGCTGGAATATGATAGATGAATGGAATGATGATGTCTGGGAAGGGTATCAGATGGTAATCCAAGCTAACCAACAAGAAGAGGAGGAGCATACTGAGGAAAACGACTGGCCGTTGGACTACCCAGCGCAGCCATATGAATTTAGCCATGTGCTTACCGGCATTACCCTTTCTCAGCTTTTTGAGGAGGAGGTATATGTTGATGATATGCAATCCTATTGGTTAGTAAGGATTGTGCTGAAATCAGATGGGACTGAATAGACTGACTTTTGGACCACTCGAGAACAACAAGTGGAATACATTGGAGAGGACATATGGGAAGAGGTTGACAACACATGGGCCATTGAGGATGACGAAGAAAGGAAAGGAAGAGCAACGGTCGGTGATTTAAATGATCTGTGGGCGTTTAAAAGCCCTCTGTGCGTGGATGAGGTAAAGCAGAATGACAATACAATGATAGAGTTGTGGGATCCCGAGGAAGGCATAGAACATCTGATAAGAAGTGGGCGGCATTTCAAGCCGGCTCAATTGGAAAAAGAGCAACCAAGCGAGAAGGGAAAAGAGAAGGAACAGGAAGAAGAGGATGACGCTGTGCTGAAGCAGCTGAAAGAGACACAGGTTAACATAAGCATCTGGGGCTTGCTGATGGCTTCACACCGGAACCGATAAGCTGTGTTGAAAGTTCTGAATAAATCCAGCGTATCGATAGATGCAACCCCTGAACATTTGATTGGATTAATACTGCCAACTACAGAGCCAAAAGTGGTTTCTTTTTTGAAGAAAGATATGCCTTTAGAGGGGAAGAATCACAATAAGCCTCTGCACATCACAGTCAAGTGTTTGGAAAAGTGAGTCCCGGTAATGCTCATCAACAACGGTTCCTCCTTGAACGTGTGCCCACTTAGGACTACAGTTTTCCTGGGGATGAAGCCGAACTAGTTCTCACCCTGTAGTCAAGGAGTCTGGGCCTACGATAACATGAGGAGGGATGTGTTAGGACTGGTATCATTTGCAGTATCAGTAGGGCCTCTGGAGATGTTAGTTGAATTCCATGTACTGGACGTACCAGCCTTCCTCAATCTGTTGTTAGGCAGGCCTTGGTTGCACGACTTGAACGTCTAGGCAGTACCATTTACCCTCCACCAAAAGCTAAAATTGATAAAAAAAAAGGGACAGTGCTGACCATCCATGGCGAAGATAGTATTCAACCCCCGAGAGGAGAGGGCTCAACCCTCTTGGAGGTTCAGCATGGCGAAGGGGATGTGTCGTTAAGTGGGTTCCAATTCGATGAAGCTTAGGCGGTGTAGATGCTATTGAAGGAAGAGAAAAATTACATCAACTTGCGAGCAGTTACAATGATGAGACAAATGTCTTACTTCCCAGGAATGGGGTTGGGTCGCAAATAGCAGGGTATTCTGGAACCTATCCAAGTATTGCCAATTTTGCACCGTTTCAGTTTTGGGTATAAGCCGACGGAAGAAGTTTTAGAAGGGCCTAGAAAGGAACGGAAGGCTAAACACTCAGAAATGCTCTACGACTACTTTATCAAAGAAGGAGAAGATTTCCCATATTGTGGCTTTCTGAAGCCATGGATTGATGAAGAGACTGACCAGAAGCTATCAGGGTTGGAAATCTTCTTTAGTCATCAATTATCTTATACGAAAAAAGATGAAATAGTGGAAGGAAAAGAGGAAGGAAAGAAGATCCAAGAGGAAGATTGGGCAGATAAGCTTGATGGTATCGACATGGGAGTGTTGTTCAACGAAAAGATGGCTCAGCTGCACGTAACTGACCAAGACTACTTTATGATGGGTTTTAGCGTACCAATCGACTGCACCAAGCTCATTGTAGATGCGGCTATAAAAGAAGTGAAGAACTGGACTGTAGAGTCCTGTGACATGCAGGATGTTTGTCCAAAGTCTGAGTCTGAGTCTATGGTTGAGGGCACGTCTATCTGTGCACCTCCTCCTACTTTTGCCTTTGAGCTTGTAATCCCCTCTTTTTTCAATGAAATAAACGATATTTTTGGTTACTCTGCTTTGTTTGATTTATTTCATATACTTTCTGATAATTTTGAATTTGACAAGAATACCCCAAAAAAGTAAAATTTTTAATAAAAAAAGAAAAAAATACGCTCCCAACCAATAATTGAAGAAATTTTGTCAATAAATATGGGTAATGAATCTAACCCACAAATGTACAAATTAGTTATTCTTTATCCTTAGTTGAACGTGAACCATTAATAACTTTATTAAAATAATTCAAAGATGTATTTGCATAGTCTTATAAGGAAATGCTCAAAATTGATCCCGACATTGTCCAACACCACATCCTCTTGTACCTTGATGCCAAATCGGTCAAACAAAAATTGAGACAAATTCGGCCAGAATAGGTTTTGAGGATCAAAGAAGAAATTGCCAAACAAATCAACGCTGGGTTCCTGATGGTAACTGAGTATCCAAAGTGGGTAGCCAATATTGTGCTGATTTTAAAGAAGGACAGTCATATCCGAGTCAGCGTAGATTTTTGAGATCTTAACAAAGTCAGCCTAAAGGATGACTTTCTATTGCCGCATATCGATGTTTTAGTAGACAGTATAGCGGGGCATGCCTTATTGTCATTCATAGATGGCTTCTCCGGGTACAACCAAATTTTAATGGACCCCGAGAATAGAGGAAAAACGACGTTCACTACACCCTGGGGCACCTATTGTTATCGTGTAATGCCATTCGATTTAAAGAATGCAGGGGCAACCTATCAGAGGGCTGCTACTACTTTACTGCATGATATGATACATAAGAAGGTCGAAGTGTATGTGGATGACATGATAGTCAAGTTTAAGGATTAAGATGGCCACATTATAGCACTGCAAAAGTTTTTTGAAAGGATTCAAAGATACAAGATGCGGCTCAACCCATATAAGTGTGCCTTCGGAGTTACCACCAAAAAAATGCTTAGATTTATGAACACTCAACAGGGCATCGAAGTTGACCCCTCAAAAATTAAAGCAATCTTGAAAATGCCTCCCCTGAGGATCGAACGAGAAGTTAGGGGTTTCCTGGGCAAGATACAGTTCATCAGTCAATTTATCGCAAAACTGTTAACCATTTGTGAGCCATTCTTCCGTATGCTAAAAAAGGGGGTTAAATTTGAATGGAATCAGAAATGCTAAGACGCATTTGAAGATATACGACAGTATTTGCAAAACCCACATGTTCTGGCTCCTTTCGAACCTGATAAATCACTAATCCTCTACTTATCGGTGACTGATTCAGCTATGGGATGCATGTTGGCACAAGAGGGAGAAATTGGAGTTGAAAAGGCGGTATACTATTTGAGCAAAAAGATGACAGGATCAGAAATACGATACACATCACTGAAAAAGACATGATGGGCTTTGGTTTGGGCTTCCTAAAAATTGAGGCATTACATGTTGTCTTTCATGGTGAATATCATCTCTCGGATGGACCAGTTGAAGTACTTGTTTGAAAAGCCAGTACTGACAGGAAGATTAGCTCGATGGTTGCTGTTGTTATTAGAGTTTGATCTTAAATGTCACCCAGAAGTTAGTCAAGGGTAGAGCGGTGGCAAAATTCCTGGCCGACCAACCAGTTGAGGGAGGTAAAGACATGGAGTTCCAGTTTCCTGATGAACAGCTGATGAAAGTCGGGGATGACAAGTGGACTCTATACTTTGATGGTGCATTCAATCAGTATGGCTATGGAATATGAGTCCTTCTTATTACTCCTGATGAATCACACGTCCCCTTATCTTTGAAGCTCAATTTTGAAGTTACCAACAATCAAGCTGAGTATGAAGCATGTTTAGCTGGATTGGAGGTGGCCTTAGAATTAGGGGCACGGAAGCTAGAAGTCAACGGAGACTCGGCACTGGTGGTTTCATAAGAAAGAGGAGAATAGAAGGTTAGAGACGTGACATTGATTCTATGCCATCAAGAGCTAGAGAAGCGGATACCATGTTTTGAATTAGTAATCTTTACCCATATGCCAAGACTGCAGAACAAGTTTGCCGATGCACTGGCCACCCTAGCATCCATGATTGACATTCTGCTCAGGGTCAGAATGATGCCATTGATAATCGAGCAGAAGAGAAAGCTAGCATGTAAGATGACGGCCGCGATTGAGGAGAGCATAGATGAACTTCCGTGGTATTTTGTCATCTTGAATTTCGTAAAAAAATGAGAATGTCCTAAGTTTGCTAGCAAAAATGACAAAAGGGCAATATGACGACTATCTGCATAGTTTGTCATTTGCAAGGAAAGACTATATAAATGAGGACATTCTGGTGTCAACAAGCTATGCATCAACAATGAAGAAGGCCAAAAGCTGATGAAAGAGATACACATAGGGGTCTGTGGACCACACATGAGTGGAAACAGGTTAGCGAAGAAGATCCTATGACAAGGATACTTTGAATGACAATGGAGACAGACTGTATAAAAGTCGTGCGGAGATGTCATAAGTGTCAGATTCATGCAAATCTTATGCGCATTTCCCCATCGCACCTGTATAACCTAACGTCACCATAGCTGTTCTCAATATGGGGTATTGATGTAATCGACAGGATAACACCGAAGGCATCAAATGGGCACGGGTTCATTTTAGTGGCCATTAACTACTTTACCAAGTGGGTGGAAGCAGCCTCCTACTCGGTATTGAAAGTCTCTCATGTTGGTAAATTCATCAAGCAAAACATCATTTGCCGATACGGGACCCCCAATGAGGTTATCTCTAATAATGGTTCGCATATCTAAGGAGAGGTCCTGGATCTTTTCGAAGAATACCGAATAGTGGCCCACAAGTCCTCACCACATCGGCCACAAACCAATGGAGCAGTTGAAGCAGCAAACAAAAATGTCAAGAAGATTCTGCAAAGGATGATCAACTTACATAAGGATTAACCAGAACATCTACCATTTGCACTCTGTGGATACAGGACATCCATCAGGGCTTCAACAGGAACTACGCCATATTGTTTAGTGTACGGGATGGAAGCCATGCTTCTCATTGAGGTGGAAATCCCTTTGTTAAGAGTAGTGGTCGAGGTTAGTATTTCAGAAGCAAAATGCAGAGGAACTGAATGGAAGAGTTGCTCTTGTTTGATGAAAGGAGGCTGTAAGCTCTGTTTCATGTATAAGGATACCAAAGGAGGATAGCTCGAGCATTCAATAAGAAGGTCAAAACCTGGGATCTCATAGAGGGAGATTTGGTTCTTAAGGAAATCAGAGCTCTTATCTTCGACCCGAGGGACAAGTTCAAGTCGAATTGGTCAGGACCGTTTCTCATCAAAACCATCATGACTGGTGGTGCAATCATTATTATAGATTTGGATGACAATGTGTTCTTCACTCCAGTAAACCTCGATCAGCTCAAAAAGTACTATCCTTAAAGTAAAAATAAAAATAAAATAAAAACTCACTAGTTGAAAACCAAAAAGGCAGCTTAGGCAAAAGTTAGAGTTGCTCGCAAGGCCAAAAACTCGAAAGGGCGATCTTGAAAAAAGTTAGGGCATTACAGAAAGAAAGCGTCAATACTCGGGAATAAATCGAGCCCGAACTACGTTAAGGCTTGATTCCATTTTCTTGGGATACGTAGGCAGCTTCTTATCAGAAGTCTGGCTACATTCATTGTTTTTAATTATTTTTGAATCTGAGTAAGATCAATGCAAATTTATCTCTGAATTTTGATAATAAAGTCATTTAATTGAAAAAATTGAAATATTTTGGATAATTTTGAACCTTCTTAAACATAAAGTGGGATTTTTATTACTTTAGCTTCAGGTTATAAAGTTTTGAAAATAAAATGAAAGACGCGCAAGTCCCAATGTGACATTAAACTAATGCTAGTAAAAGAACATTAAACTAATGCTAAAAAAATAAAATAAAATAAAATAAAATAAATGCTAGTAAATGAATACTAAACTTAATATTAAAAGAAAAGAAAAAAGAAATAGTACATTGAAAGGAAAAATAAAGTTATATTAAAAGAAGAAGAAAAGAAAAAAATAAATGAAACATTAGCATTAAATGGGTGTCATATTGACAATTATAATCACATATATATAAGTGCTTGAATTATAACGACATTGATATCGTTTATTGCTAAATTATATTAGCATTAATCAATGAATTAACAAAAGGTGACAATGTGCTAAGTGTGAAATTTGGGTAAATTAATCAACTAAGAAGTTAATGAAAGTAAACAAAATTACATGAAGCAAATTAAATGATAAATAAGATTAACTATATAAATGAAAGAAACATGCGAATTGAAAATAAACTTAACCCGATCATTCTAAAAGAGAGGGAATGGAGTTAGAAAGACCGGGAATCCAAACAAAATACCTGGATTGCTAGTGAATCCTTGAGTCGGGGAATGGTATCAACAGTCGAATCCTCAAGATCCAAGTTAGGGTTTCAATATTGGCGTCAGAGGTTCGACTCTCGATATTTCGGCAGGGTTTCAGCGTCGGGGCTCGAAATTACTCAGCGACTCGATAGAGCTTATCCTTTCAAATTCTATCCTCAAAATGTACCAAGGGGTACGGTATTTATAAAATTTATCAACCAATGAAAGGCTGACACATTTTGGAACACGTCAGGCCATTTGAAGTTGGTGGTCGCCAGGTTATGAGTTGATGGTCGCCGCAAATGAAAAGGTTCTAAGAAGTTCTTATGACGATCGCCACAATTCAAGTTGGTGGTCGCCATGTTGGAGGTGGCGGTCGCCACTTTGTCTAGGATTTTCTAGAAGTTCTATTGTGAGTCGCCACATTGAAAGTAGGCGGTCACCATAAAAAGTGAAAGTTTTCAAATGGTTCTATTGGCGGTCGCCACAATGGAGTTGGTGGTTAAAAATAATTTCACTGATTTGAAGATTTTGATACTTGGTTTAAATACTGAGCTTGGACCATTTTTCGAGGATCGTATTGAGGTACTATTCTCACTGTTTTTCATTATCGGATTCACCTAAGATTAGGCGGGGTCAAATTAGGGTGCCTATAATCGTCTATTTAGCCTGTGTGGCATGTAAGCCTATGTGGCATGTGTAGCCTGTGTGGTAATGTAAACCATGTGAAATAGTTATCTATTTCGCATGTGTAGCATGTGAGCCTGTGTGGCAAATCTAGCTTGTATGCTACTGTTAACGATGTGAAATGGTTACTTAATTGGCCGGTGTGGCATACGTAGCCTGTGTGGCACGTTTTGCCTGTGTGGCAATGTTAACCATGTGAAATGGTTAGTTGATTAACCCGTGTGGCAATGTTAAAAATGTGAAATTATTTAACAATGTAATACTATCTTTTGGCTAGCCTATATGGCATATCTAACATGTGTGGCGGGTTAGCCCAAGTAACATATTGAGTTCTAAGTCGGTATTAATCTTTGTGGTAAGAACAACCGTGTAGTGTTCTTGGTTGTATGAGATCCTAGCCTATGACTATGGTGTTTAGTAAATTCATGGTAGAACGAGTGGTGGGACACGTTAGAAATCGGTAGAGAGTGAAAGTTTATTTTTGGTCATGGAAAACCACGAGGAAAAATGTATTCTTAACAGTTTTTTATAGTTGGTTGAAAATTTTCTTAAGTATCATCATGATGACTTAAGTTTTTTCATTTTATATATCCTGCATCTATTCTTGTGTAGTCACATCCTATTGAGCCTTGGCTCACTGTGTTTGTTTAACACCAATTTCAGGTATCGAAGGCGATTTGTTGGTTTAGTGACAAAGGGCAAGGTGTTGTTTTAACTTTTCAGTTTTTGAGTTTATATATGACCTTGTGTTGTAATTATATTTCAATGATTGTAAGGCCATAAGGCCGTATTCTTTATGATGGCTTGTATGAAGATTTCTTATTGTCGAAATTCTTTAGTTTGGGACATGACAGATTGGTAGCAGAGCTTTATGTTCGAATACCTTGAGCCATGGGAAGTGGCTACGCCATCGTGAGAGATTTGGTGTTACATGTTTGAGACATGTAGGCTAGTATGCCTTAGTGAAGGGCCTTAGGTGTGAACACCTTAGACCATGAGATTTATGTGTTATTCGCATGATAGTTGTTACGACTTGAGTATATATATACTAGTTAGATGACATGACATATAATGAATATGTTATGTATTTATTTGGGTATGGATTTAAGTTCCGGGGATATTTTATTAGAACTTGGTGACATACATGGAGATCTAATGAAAACGCATCTGATCAACGTTGTTTCTAAATAGAGGTCTATGGAAGTTCATCAGAGCGGATAATATCTCTTGGGAATGCGACTCGGTAACTATTGATTGCTATTTATGTATGCTCATATGTTAAATATCGATTGTTATTGTGCTTAGTAGAACTTGTCTATGTGCTAAATCTAGGACCGTGTACACAAGAATGGGGTATGGACGGGGACACAGTGGATGAGAACATAATAATCATCGATCGAAATGTTTTAAATATATGCGCCTAATTGATTTTAGGGGTATCTCTTGCCATGTGGGGTGTTTCTGGTGGTCATTATGACGCCTTGTTACTTTAAGAGTAAATTACGTTCTAGGAATTCGGGAGGTGCTTGGTGATTATCGAAGGAGTTTTAGCTTCGTGAAGTGTGTATTAATTAGGAGTTATGGTTTAGTGCATGATGGTTGTGGATTCTTCAAGAGCTTTATGAGAGTAAGTAAGAGACTGTTCTAATCGTTGTCTTTGTGGTTACAAGGTATTTAGTAATACATGAGTGAGGCTTGAGTTTAAAGGTTAGATGTGGTGAGTGGTGCATTTATTTTGATGTGTTCAAAGATGTATAAAACGGCAAAGTACAATGATATCCAGAACATAGAAGTGTAGTGTTTGGTGAACCGAACGTCTAATTATTGCCTTAGAATGTGATCGTGCTAAGAGGAAGTTGGTACTTAACCTCTTGATTCCTCTAGGGCGAGTTAGTTGGTTTTGAGTTGTTTCACCCCTTTTTAGTGGGAACATTGAGATTTTATGATTGATTCATAATTTGGCAGTTTTATTGTGCCTTGTGGATCAGTGCCACCTTGGTCGTGAGAGTCCAAGACCTGTCATGTTAATTCCTTGGTGAGAGTTTGTTTGCTTTACTCTATTGGTATAGGTTCTTGAGAGGTGTAAGAAGTGTCCAAGTGCAGAACTTGTGCCTGTAACGATGGGTGGATGGGTGTTTGGATTGTGTGACTTAACACGAATAGAGGTAAAAGTTTGTGTGGAGTACCTGTGAGGGTGTCATTCGCTTTTTGAATGTCAAATAGTACTTTCAGAATCCCAGTTTGTGCCTTGTTGGTGCTAAGAGACGTTTAGTTTTTGTGGAGTTTGGGTTTGAAGACCCTCCATTGACGTGAACCCTTAGAATCAACTTATTCCCTAGAGCAGAGTGCAAGAATCGTGTTGCATAGAGAAGGCGTTCTTTTGTGAAGGCGCTTAAAGCCTACCTTTGAAGAGTTTGAGGAGGGAACTATTACTCCGTTAGTCTCGGAGAGATGAATGATAATTCTGATTGTGTCATTGGTACGAGTATGTTAAGGGATTTGGTGATCAAGTGTGAGTGCTAAATGGAGCAAAGAAGTAGTGGGTGAGTCGTGTTGTATGATGTTTTATACTTGACATTGGGTGGTTTTGGCCGAGGTTTATTAGTCCTCTTCGTCGAATGAGTATGCTTCAGTGTTGGTGCAATAGATGTATGTCTAGTGATGATGTGACTTGGAGTTTTGTAATCATAAGTTGATTGGGCATCAGACATCAAAATCTAACTACTGTTCAAAAATCTTTTAAAAAGAAGTTGATTTGGACTCCCAAACATATTTTACGCTCTCTATTTTTAAAATAGAACTTGAGGCTAACTCTCTGTTTTGACATCCTTTCTTGGGAGGCCAAAAACTCAACATTTTTCTAAATAAATGGGCTAAGTGTATAAAACCTTTAAAATACATCAGATTCTATAACATATCCAAAAGTTACAATTTTAAGAGATCGTTTGGTACCTCAAACGTATTGTATAAAAGATAGCATACCCTCAAGATTTCTAAGTTTAATAGAGGAGTAATTTGGGTACTTACTTTGTAGAGTTTAAATCACCTAGAAATCCTAGAAATTTTCAAAAGTATTTTTCATAAGAGTTGTATATAATATATTAATCTACCATATATCCAAATATCAGCCCAAACAGGATTAATTTACTACCCCAAATGTATTTTATAAAATATGTTAAAATTAAGCTTTATTTTGGCCTAAGTGCCATAAGTAACCTAAATCCTATATGATTATATGCCAAGTGTTGTGTATTTTGTGAGCCTACAATGTTCTAAGTGTTTTTAATTAATATGTGGTATCTCCCAAAATAGCTATGTGGTTTGAGTTATAGAATTTTCTTGTATTCATAATTTATCCCAAAATATGCTAAGTGTTAATTTATCATCCATGGATTGGGATGTACGAAAATCACTTAAATTATAATGGTAGATGAAATGAACCCTAGAGTGATACTTGTTTTGAGCAGTGTCCCATGATTATATTGATAAAATGATTTTGGGGTGATATCCCTCGACTTGTATACCATGATAAAATATTTTTTTGGCTGGATGCCATGATTTGATATGATGTGAAATATTGAGGTGATACCTCATGGTGAAGGTTGTTTGGGTGGCGAAATAATCGTTGTTAGAATGTACGATGATCTCACACTAGACCTTAACCTAAGATTCGATGGCCCGAAGTGTTATCATATCCACGCCCTTGCTCTTAGGATGATTCTGTTGGATACTTAGTTCGACTATGTAGTCATCCCACGGTTGAAAAGAGTGCTTGATATCGATCGATAAACTTGGTCTGTGATGGTTGATCGGGGTCAAGACGATTAGAATGACTTAGCAATTAATTAACCCTAGTAATAAATTAAAAGGCATTCATCATCATCTTCATAACATATGCTGATTTTCCATTATAATTTTACCTAAATTTCTAACTTTTACACATCGTTGTTATGGGATATCCTGTTAAGGTGATTATTTGGGATTGGATGATACTTGAGTTATTCTGCTTAGGTTTTCTATAGCTTTTTTTCTAGGCTTTAGCTCATGGTATTTTATGCCAGGTTTTGAGAAATCAAAGGAATCAGAGGATTAGCTAGGCGACCAAGGTTAAGAAGAAGAGGAGCCATGGCTTCCGTGAGTCGATGACTCATCTGCTTTTAGTCCTTGCTGTTTGTCTTTTAAAACTCGTGTGCCAAGTTTTAGAATTTATTTTTGTTATCTACTTTGATATGGGTCTGTAATGTTTAAATACTTTATTTATTTTGTAATGGAATGGATATTAATCGTATGCTTTATGCACCGTATTTATTAGTGTCGCTCTTAGATGCTTCCAAAAATTCAGAGCGTCACAAGAGTGCTGCCTTCAAGTTCCTCTTCAGGGGGAGAGGCTAGTCTAGCTAAGGCATCTTCATGTTGATTATGCTCCCTAGGTACTTGGGTGATTGAGAAACGCTGAAAATACCTGCTTATCTCTTGTGTAGCTTTCTAGTAAGCTGCCATCCTTTCTTTCTTGGTCTTGAACTCATTCAGCACCTACCCGACTACCAGTTGGTAGTCGCTAAACATCATTATCTGCTCGGCCCAAATAGTCTGAGCTAGTCTCATCCCCGCTATGACTGCTTCGTACTCAGCCTCAATGTTGGTGGTTTTGAAATAGAAATGGAGTGCACACTCTAGTACATCCCCCTATGGTGATATGAGAACAATTCCTACACCATTGGCTTTTGCATTAGTGGAGTCGTCCACATTAACTTTCCAAACCTTTGTTGCCTTAAACTTTTCGGGCTCGATGGTTCTAGCCCTCTATCTTCTTCATCAACCTTGCCTGTGAATTTTACGACAAAATCAGCGAGAGCCTGTCCCTTTATGGCCGTTTGAGGGTAATATTTTATGTCAAAATCTCCTATTTTTAGGGACCACTTAGCAGCCTTTTCGAGAGATTTGGTTTCTATATCACTTGTTGCAGAGGCTAGTCGATCGGTACTACTATGGTATGGGCCTAAAAGTAAGGGCGTAGTCACCTTGCTGAGATGATCAATGCAAACACTAGCTTTTCTAGGTTTGAATATCTACTTTTTGCTTCTTGGTATGCTCGACTGATATAATATGCGATCTTTTGAATCCCTCTTGGGTCTTCTCTGATCAGGGCTGCACTCATTGTGGACTTGAAAATGACCAAGTAGAGGAATAGTGCTTCACCAGGGTTTATTCAGGATAATAGATGAGGGGTAGAGAGATAGTGCTTAAGCTCTTCAAATTCCTTCGCGCATTCCTCTGCCCATTCAAAGACTTTCTTTAACGTTTTGAAGAATGGAAGGCACCAATCGGTCGCTTTAGAGACGAATCGATTGAGTTCTGCTATTTTGCAAATGAGCTTTTGTACTCCTTTCGTGCTTCGTGAGGGAAGCATTTCCATGATCGTCTTAATCTTTTCGGGGTTTGCCTCTATCCCTATTTGACTTACCTTAAAATAGAGAAACTTTCCTCCAATTACATAGAATGTGCATTTTGCTGGGTTCAGCTTCATGTCATACTTCTTGAGTATTCGAAATGTTTTCTCAAGATTAACAAGATCGTTCTCGACCTCTTTGCTTTTTGTTAGCATATCATCCACATAAACCTCCATGCTTCTCCCCAATTGTTCTTTAAACATTTGATTTACCAATTGTTGATAGCTCGCTCTTACATTCTTGAGGCCAAATGGCATGACATTGTAACGGTAGAGCCCTCGGCCAGCTATGAAAGAGGTATTCTCTCGATCCGCGAGGTGCATCTTGATCTGGTTGTACCCAGAGAAAGCATCCATGAAGCTGAGGCGTTCGTGCCCAGCTGTAGAGTCCACTAATTGGTCGATCCGTGGTAAGGGATAATTATCTTTAGAACATACCTTATTCAAATCTGTAAAATCTATGCACGTCCTCCATTTCCAATTGAGTTTCTTCACCAGAACAACATTTGCTAGCCATTCTGGGTAATGTACCTCTGCGATGAAACTTGCCTCCAGCAACTTGTTGACTCCCATGGAGATCACCTCATTCCTCTCCTTTGTAAAAGTTCTTGGTTTTTATCTGACTGGTTGGTAACTTGTGTTTACATTGAGTTGGTGAATCATCACTTTTGATTATATACGGAACATGTCTTCATGCATCCAAGTGAACACTCTCCGATGTTGTCTGAGGAACTAAACTAGCTGCTGCTACTGCTACTGCTGCTCGGGCTATGCCAGGAGGGCACTAACAAATATTTTTTGATATAGTCAATCTGCACGGCTCGAACCTTTCCCTTTTGTTCTCTTCTCGTGATTTTAGTGTTTCAATTGCTAGTGATTCCTTGCCGCTTGGGTCCCTTAGGGAAGTAACATAACATTATCTGGCGGTGAGCTAATCTACCCTAAGATGCTTAACCCTGTGTGGGGTTGGGAACTTCATGGTCAGGCTGTATGTGGACATAACATCCCTGAAAAGATTGAGTGCAGTTCTCCCAAATATGGCGTTGTACGCATAAGGGCAATCGACAACTAGGAACGTAATTTGCTGAGTAAACTAGCTTGGGCTAATCCCCATAGTTAAGGGTAGCTCGATGACCACCAAGGGTGGATTTCTCTCCTACGAATATGACCAGGGGAGAATTGACAGGTGTGAGCCAATTCTTACTGATGTTAAGTTGATCAAAAGCTGAGGAATAGGATATTCGCAGAACTCCCATTGCCTATAAGTATCTGTCGTACCCGGTAGTTGGCTAGTATCATTGTGAACACTAAGAGGTCATCGTGGGGGTATTGAATCCTTTCTGCGTCTTGCTGTGAAAAGGTAATGACCTCTTCTGCTTTGTCCAACTTGCTCCTAACCGACCGATCGGTGGTATAAACCTCCTTTAGCGCCTTTGCTCGTAACTTTCTTGAGTGGGCTCGTCTCGACGTGCTGGTTTCTCCTCCTCCTACCCACCGGCTATGACTCGAACTTGTCCGGCTATCTCCCAGTTTGGAGGGGGCTTTTCTCGCGCACCCCTCGGGTCTTCCTTGATTGGTCGGTCAGACACGAATCGCCATAGTCGACCTTTCTAATCAATGCTTCTATCTGCTCCTTTAGATCGAAGCAATCTTCAGTGTTGTGCCCATGGTCCTTGTGGAATCTGAAGTATTTATCTTAGTTTCTTCGATCTGGGTTGGTTCTCAGCTTCTTCGGCCACTTTAGGTCTGGGTCATTATGTATTTGTAATAAGATTTGGTCAATCGATATGTTTAAAGGGGTATACATCCCAAAGCAACTGGGTGGGATCCTTGGCCTTTTAATGTCTAGTTGGCTCGAGTTGCCCCTTTCAACTTCCTTCAATTTTCTTAACGTATCAGGTTCACTCGCTTGTTGTCACTCGGGCTTTTGTTCTTGCTCGGCTCTCGGTGCCTTGTCCTTTCTAGCGTTCATAGCGTCTTCTGCATCTATGTGCCTTCGGGCCTTGGCCATCAACTCGGCCATATTGGCTGGTGGGGTTTTGGACAAAAAGAACAAGAACTTAGTGAGCTGCAACCCTCCCATGATTGTTGTTAGGGCCACTTTATGGTCTACATCATCAACCTAGAGTGCTTATGTGTTAAACCAAGATACATAGTCTCTTAAGGATTCTCCTCTTGCTTACTTGATATGTAAAAGGTAGGTCATCGATCGGCGATGCCTCTAGCCTCCTATGAAGTGTTGGGTAAATGTGCTGACTGACCATTGACTTTAGGCGACTGAACCAGACCCGGGCTGAGCCCAAAAAGCCCAACACATGATCTCATCTGGGATCGCGTGAAGATGCATGAAAGCTTTATAAGTTTCCAGGTGGTCTAGGGGATCCTTTGTGCCATCGAACGCTTCCATTTGAGGCATCTTAAACTTGGATAGTAATGGCTCCATCATTATCACTAGGGAGAAAAGGAGGTTTTTCCTCTGGATTAGTTCATAAACTCCGTCGAACATCTTTCCTTTAGCCGCCATCATGGCATCTTGAAGTTGCTCTCTCATCCTGTTCAACTTAAGTTCAATTGT
>JAOTRH010000020.1:3488085-3499777 GCA_034768845.1 Heliamphora exappendiculata | reverse complement strand
GGGGGGGGGGGGGCACCCGTACCCTTAAGGTTGATTTGGTGACTCTCCACTTCTTCCCTATCTTAAGGGTTATTGATCTGTCCTCCGTGCCCTTGTTGTTGGAGGGGACGGTATTCTTTGTTGGTGGGGTCACGTTGACTAAGTCCTCCAAGGTTTGAGGGTGTAGGGTTTGCCTCCTCAACATTAGGGCGAGTTGGTTAGACTTCTGCCACTTGAGATTCGAGCTGTTGGTGGAGAGCATGGGTTTGCTTTGCAAGTTCCTGAACTAGATGGGTTAAATCGGCTAGTTGTTGATCGATATGGGATCGTGCTATCCTTCCATTGGCTATGGTCGTTGTCGATTGTTGTCAGAAGTCATAGCTCTCGTTTCTACCATCAGGTAGGAGAAAAATGTTCTCATAGATCACGCCAAAGTGATACCTCGGTGAGATGGATCCGAGTGAGCTTTGACTTCGACTGAGTGGTTCAACCCTATGGACTCCTCTTCCTTATTCTACCATACCTTAGGGGTTAAAAACAATAGCTTGACACCGATGGGATGCTGATCGATTCCCCTCCGATACCTAAGTCAGCTTTTTTTTTTTGGAAATTTGAGAAGAATGATTATTAGAGTTTTCGTAATGTCTTACCTTTGTCATTGAAGTACTAGGGTCATTATATAGGAGCCTTTTGTGGTGATGAGGCCAGATCCCCTATATCTTGCCCAAAGAATCTTTTATATCTCAGATTATGTTGGGTTTTGAACACCAATGCCCGAACGTAAATGAAAGCAAAATCACGCACAAAAAAATAAAAAATAAATAACACCGAGAATTTACGTGGTTCGGCCCACACCAGCCTACGTCCAGAAGCGAGAAAAAAAAAATTTCACTATGACAAATATGAAAGAGTACAAAATCAAACTCCTTTATCTCTACCAGCTAGCCTCTCAATTTTCTCATACAATATGAGACCCTAGTTATCCTATTTATAGGAGACTACCAAAACGGAAGCTACTAAAACAACAATAGGATAGCTGTTAAATCAACAATATGAAAGCTGCTAAATAAACAATAGGACAACTGCTAAATAAACCTAGCTGTTAAATTTGATATTGAGATTCGAGTCAATCTCAACAATCTCCACCTTGGCTTGATTCTTTCAGCCATCTTGAAGAACTATCGGCATTCCTCGACCTGCATGCCTTTCCCATTTTGATCTGCTTGTAGTGTTTTGGTAAGACGAAGGATCTCCACATTGACTTGAATTCTTCAAACCACCCAGAAGATAATCAGTATTGCTGTCGATTCTACCGTCGTCGTCGTCGATAATTTGCCACACCTAAACAACATGGCCCACACCTCTACACCGAGGTGCTCGCACCCCAACCCGGGTGCCCCACAAAGCTCACTACTTTGTAGAAGAACGTGGCCCCATCTCTCCCCCTTTGTGCACAAAATCGGAGAGATCACCGCCACTAACCAAATCAAGAGCAAACGAGACTCGCTTCTGTTGAGGTCTGTCCGTCACGCCTGTCGTTTTAGTCTCGTTGCGTAGAGCTTTCCTGTGTATATCCAATAACTGCTGCTCTTGCATCTTGCCGGCATCCTGCATGCAATCTGATTTGCTCACCTGCGCACTTGTACTACCTTGTCGCTTCTGTGTACCCATGCGACTATTTCGTGTGCTTTTCCCCAACTGTTGTTCACTCTGATTATCCTTACACTCTTTTCGTGTACGTCGTCTACCTGTACTACTCATCAGATGTTTGGCAGTAGCTCCACCTGTCACAACATTCCCTACGAGCCTGTATAGGTTGTCAATCATCTGTCCCTACAGTACATTACTATTTTTTTTTGAAACCCAAAGAACTCCACCTCTAGATGAGAACCTACAACCTCTCGAATCCAGCATCCCCAGAGAAATCAAGTTCTTCCTTAGATTCGGCACATGTCTAACCCTAGTCAAGATCAAAACGGTCCCATCAAGCCTACAAAACCACATTGTCCCTATACCGACAACTCTGCTCACTGCATTGTTAGCCATCCTGACAGTACCCCCATCGCATGCCTGATACATATCAAAATACTCTCTGTCTGCACGCATGTGGAACGAACATCCAGAATCTAATATCCAATCTGATTTTCTCATACTTGAAGTAACTATGAGCACCTATGATTCTTCATAATCGGAGCCATCTGTAACTGCTGTCTCTGATGATTGTTCTTTTCCCTTGTCTGCCTTGTACTTCAGACAATTCCTCTTCAGATGACCTTCCTTGTCACAATAGTAGCACTTTTCTTTGTAACCTCTCGATTTGGAACGACCTTTCTTCTTGGACCCATCTTGCTTCACTATAGCCCTGCCTCTGACTTCTCCACTGCCTTATGCAACCATGATGCCCTCTCCCTGTGATCTATCACTCTCCCTCTTCTTCAACATCTCATGAGATATGAGAGCAGCAACAACCTCATCTAACCCAAGGGTATCCTTCTCAAACATTAGTGTAGTCCTCAGATGCTCATATGATGAAGGCAATGAAACCAACAGGAGAATTGCTTTATCCTCATATTCGATCTTCGCGCCGATAGAATCTAATTCTGTCAGTATCCTGTTGAATTCGTCCAAGTGCTCTATAAAGTTCACTTCCTCTGTCATCTGAAGTACATATAGTTGTTTCTTTAAAGACAACCGATTAGTCAATGTTTTGAACTTATACCTGCTCTCCAACTTAGCCCAAAGTTTCGCCGTATCGCTTTCGTTGATGACTTTCCAAAGAGTACTGCTATCGAGATACAATTGAATTGTGCTATTCGCCAAGTCCCGCATCTCCTCCCACTCTACATTCTTCATCGTTTCTGATTTCTTTGACTTATTCCTGAGAGCCTTAATCAGTCATTCATGCGTCAAAATATTCTTCACCTTTTTCTGCCATAAAATGAAGTCGTTGTGGCCGTTAAAAAATTCAATCACGAAACTCGAACTTTTTAACGCCATTAGATTTGTCTGACAATCTCCACAATCTAAACTCGTCGCAATAACATATATGTGTAATCCTTGTCCCACGAGCCCAAATCAAATCCGATTGTACCCGATCGCTTATGATTGTAGCCGATCACACCCGATCAATCCCAATCTAAGGCGATATGTCCAATCCAAATAAATGGTGCAAAAATCAAAAAATATGACCGTACCAATGAATCCGCAGCGCCCAAAAACCTTAGGAGACACCTCCCCCTTAAATTATTTTATTATATATACGAGCCGATATAATAAAATAAATTTAAATAATTAATTTCGTGCACCTATCACACTGGATAATTGCCTTATAATATCTCAACAATCTCCCAACCTAATCTCCCGGAACCATAAAATCCAATAAAAACCAATCTTATTCAACAGTGCCGTGAATAGTAAAATCCTACTACACTGAATAAAAACCCAAAGGCAATTATGGAACCAATGAAATCAATTTCAGAATCTCACTCAATTGATTTCTATGCGCAAACAAGTCCTACCAAAACCAACTGTTACTCCGTTTAGAAGAAAATTAAAAGGCAGTCACTGTTGCTGCCGTTTTAAAAAACCACCAATGCAAAGAGTTGTGCACGCCTGCGCTGCTTCACTCAAACCCAGATTTTGCAAAACTTTTTATTTTTTGTGTGAAATAATTTTTTTTTGATTTATACGATACGAAATCAAGAAAAATACCTTGCTCCAATCAATTATCGCGGCCTCGAATCGTCCACCATTGGCTTTGATACCACTTGTTGGGTTTTGAACACCAATGCCCGAACGTGAATGGAAGCAAAATCACGCACAAAAAAGCAAAAAATAAATAACACCGATGATTTACGTGATTCGGCCCACATCGGCCTACGTCCACGAGCGAGAGAGAAAAATATTTTACTATGACGAATGTAAAATAGTACAAAACCCAACTCCCTTCTCCCTACTAGCTATTCTCTCAATTCTCTCATACAATATGAGACCCTAACTATCCTATTTATAGGAGACTATTAAAACAGAAACTGCTAAAACAACAATAGGACAGCTGCTAAATCAACAATAAGAAAACTACTAAATAAACAATAGGACAGCTGCTAAATAAATCTAACTGCTAAATCTGATATTAAAATTTGAGTCAATCCCAACAGATTATGTATTTAACCCGTTAATCACACGATTAGGTCTGTGATGATTGGAGAGGACTATGGCATTTGATTATGTGATCTACTACTCGAGAAGTACCCACTTCGTTCGGTCATTTGAATACCGACAACTCAAGCCAGTCATGGACGACCAGGCACTAAGCTCATTGGTGCACTCGGAGTTCAATTCCACCAAGCCTGACCCCACTCTACCCAAAATTTTTGAGTTTAGAAAGATAGCACTCTCGTCACTCAGTGACAGATTCGGACATATTTTTTTTTAAATACTGTAACTTATTCACTTCATATAAAAAAGATAAGTTAAAATCTGTAAAAATTAGTGATCGAAATTATGGACCTCACATTTTTCAAAATTTATTCAGAGTTACTCAAATATAAACCCAAGGAAACAAAACCAGAAACTAAGCAAGCAGACCATGGCTCATGGGAGGAAGCTCTTGACTTCCACAATTCTTCTTCTCCTCCTCCTCCAATTCTGCACCGCCGGCGACATCATAACCACAACCCAATCTCTCAAGGACGGCGACCTTTTAGTCTCGGCGAATCAGACTTTCGCACTCGGGTTCTTCAACCCCGCCAATTCCATCAACCGATACCTCGGGATTTGGTACAACAAAATTTCCGAACAAACCGTCGTCTGGGTTGCCAACAGAGACAACCCCATCAACGACACATCCGGCGTTCTCTCCATTGACGGCGCCGGTAATCTCGTCGTACTCCGTCCTAACCGAAACTTTCCGGTCTGGTCCTCAAACACGTCCGCCCTTTTGGACCCGGCTGGGGAAACCAACCGTTCGGCTCAGCTGCTGGATTCAGGGAATTTGGTGGTGTTTTCTGGTGGTGGGAATGGGAAGGGGATCGTTGTTGATTGGCAAAGCTTTGATCATCCGACGAATACCTGGCTTCCAAACATGAAATTCGGCGTGGACCGGAGAACTGGTCTGAACCGGTTCTTTACATCTTGGAAGTCAGTGGATGACCCGGGAACCGGAGAGTACTCGCACAGGATGGACCTTAATGGGTCTCCTCCGCAGGTGTTTCTGTACAAGGGGCCGGTTCGGGTATGGAGGACGGGAACTTGGATCGGGATCGGGCACGGATGGAGCGGGCTTCCGGATATGAATCCCAACTACATCTTCAACGTCAGTTACGTCGACGACCCGGATGAGGTTTACGTTGTTTACACCATGCGAGACGCCTCGGTTCTCTCTAGACTGGTAGTGAGCGAGGCCGGAACTATGGAGTGGCTGACGTGGCACGGCGGCGACCAGCGGTGGTTTGAATTTTGGTCTGCCCCAAAGGATCAATGCGACTACTACGCCCACTGCGGCGCAAACGGCGTCTGCAACCCGAACCCAACCCCTGGTCAGTTCGAGTGCAACTGCCTGCCGGGGTTCGAACCAAAGTCAGCACGTGACTGGTACTTGAGGGACGGGTCGGGCGGGTGCGTGAGGTCGCGCGGGGGACACGTGTGTGGGAACGGGGAAGGCTTCGTGAAGGTGGTACGTGTGAAGGTGCCGGACACGTGGACGGCGCACTCGGACGGAAAGATGGGGCTAAAAGAGTGCGAGAAGAGGTGTTTACAGAACTGCACGTGCAATGGATTTGCGAGTGCAGATATTTCGCAAGGGGAGAGTGGGATCGGGTGTGTCTCGTGGTACGGAGATTTGTTGGACACGAGAGAGTTTTTAAGTGGGGGTCAGGATTTTTTCATCCGGGTTGATGCAGTTGAATTAGGTGTGGAATCAATCACTACTGTTACTAACTTTTCTATATTAGGTGTTTGGATAGTAGGAATTTTCTTGTGCATATTTTATTATGCTTTCATACGAAAATTAAAAAGAAAAGTTGAGATTATAATTTTATTGGAAAAAAATTCTTATGCCTTTTGAGGTAAGAGTGTAGGCAATTAAATCATTTCTCTATTGCAAAGGTACTTAATAGGGAAAAAAATGTTTATTTTTCTTAATGTTTTCTAATATTTTTCTTTATAAATTATTATGCAAGTCTATGATTCCAATTTAACCTAAAAGATGTCCAAGTTTAAAGGACATATAAAAACGATACCCAGTGATAGCTAGCTATTTTTAATTGCAGAAAGCCCCACCATCCTTTTTGATAAGCCTTTCAAGTAATGAATTTAAAAGGTGTGATCTGTAGTGCTATTTTCTTCATGTACTTATAAAATATGATTGAATAATATTTATTTTTTATTGGTTTAAACCGTAGAAGTTAAGATATATTTAGCAATGAAACAAACAGTTTAAACCAATAAAAATATAGATAATACTCGCATGCATCCGGTAACTAAACAAATTTGTTTTCGTCACTACTGAAAAAAAGGTTTTCACAAATTATTTTATGGGGTTACAAAGCATTTTCTAATTCTCTATCGTTTGCTTATAACTACTAGAAATTCGTACAAATGAAATAAAGCAAGTTCTTTTATATATTTTTTTAAGCCCTATATTCGAAGACACAATATAGTCATGGCAACAAGCGCATGGTGGCAGCTATTATGACTCCTATTGTTGCAGTTTTGGCTTTTATAATCTGCTTGCTTTGGTGGTTCGTGCTGAAGAACGAGAAAGGTAAACAACTATTTTCATTCTCTAATCATTTAAATTATTTAACCACGACAAAAAAAAACATATAGTTCATGCACCTCAAATTATTTAATGCATTTTTGTTTTATTTATTTCTTGTGAATATGTTATATCAAATGTTACATCTACATGCTAAACACTTTTTCTTTTCCTTCTTTTTTTCATACAAGAATTTATGCTAAACTTTTATTTTTCTTTCCATGACAAGAAACAATAATAAAATAGATCAACCACGTCATATCAAGTGGTAAGAATCCATTTTTTCGCTTCATCAACCTTAATTGGTTATGGGAAATGGGAAGTCATTTTCATGCATGGAGCAATTAATTTCGAGGTACTTATGTGTATAGCATGTTGGTTCCCTTTTCTTACCAGGCAGGCTTTTCTTGTTCATTTGTTTTTCGTTTTTCATAATGTTAACAAACACTGAACTTGACGGGTTTTACTTCTACTTGTATTCATCTATCCTCCTTTTTCCACAGTTAAACTAAGCAAGTGTAGGAATTTTTAGTCTATTGCATTGGTCTAATTTTATCATTGTGTTTAAGGACAGTAGAAAGACAACATCGCACATTGTTATTTCGTACGAAGAGTTCAATGTCCTTGGATACCTCAATGGGAAACCAGTTTGATGAAAGTATAAGAAATTCAGAATTACCAGTTTTTGACCTAAGCACCATTGTCGCGGCAACAAACAATTTTTCTTTTGCCAGCAAGCTCGGCCAAGGTGGCTTTGGCATGGTGTATAAGGTAGTCTAAGGCCCCCTTGAAGATGAAAAGTACCTTAAAATTGTATAGCATCATGATCATATATAATTGAACAAGAATTTTGTTAACCTCGCATTGATTAATTTTAGGGTCGACTATTTAATGGGGAAGAAATAGCTGTGAAAAGACTGGGAAAAAATTCGGGACAAGGGTTGGAGGAATTCAAGACTGAAGTTACACTGATTGCCAAACTCCAGCATAGGAATCTAGTGAGGTTGTTGGGATATTGCATTCAACAGGAGGAGAAAATGTTGATCTATGAGTACCTTCCAAACAAAGGCTTGGACTCTTTCATATTTGGTATGCAATGTTTTTTTCTATTTCGTTTCATTTGTTGTTGCTTGTGGTTTATCCTGCATTACCACCAACATTTGGACAAAAGAGCATAATTTTCAGTGTGCCAAATGAATGCATCAGAAATGACAAACTACGCATTATTTGATTGGAAATTTAACTTTTAGCTTTGGAACAGATAAAACAAAAAGCTCATTTCTGGATTGGAGAAACCGCTTCAATATTATTATGGGGATCACTCGTGGGCTGTTATACCTTCACCAAGACTCTAGACTAAGAATAATCCACAGGGATCTAAAAGCTAGTAATGTTTTACTAGATGAGGCAATGAACGCAAAAATATCAGATTTCGGTATGGCTAAAATGTTCAGAGGGGACCAAATTGAAGCTAATACAAATAGGGTGGTTGGAACATAGTAAGTGTCCCTTCTACTACCGAGTTAATAGAGGGAGCACGAGAGAGAAAAATGGGTGCAAGCAAGGCACTAAACTCTAATACTGTTCGACATTTTGTGATTGCAGTGGTTATATGTCACCGGAGTATGCAATGGAAGGGTTATGTTCAATAAAATCTGATGTTTTTAGCTTCGGAGTTCTAGTACTGGAGATCGTTAGCGGCCGAAGAAATAGCAGTTACTATCAAGAAAAATCTATGAATTTAATCGGACATGTAAGTAAACGAACGTACATTACATATATGTATTTATCTATCTCAGCATTCATGGGAAATCCTATTGTTTACAAAGTTCCTCAAATTAATGCATACACTTTTCTAACTTTAGCATTCATGAGAAATCCTACTGTTTACAAAGTTCTCATTTATGAAGCACAATCATAGACACAAACGTAGATATGGGATGTGGCAATTTCAAAAAAATCAAGCCACGAACACAATGGAAATACGACAAAAAAAATATTTTTTTATTTATATATTTACCTCATGTTTAGGGTTTTAATAAAGATCGGTATATTAAGGTTTTGTTTTAATTTTTTATAAAAATCAGTCGGCATGCATCGAGTAATTATTATTAGACCCCCAAAAATTCTTTTAAAGATTTTACTACAACTATAGCCGGCATGTCCATTATTGGACACATCCTATGCGTGCCTGATACAGTATCCTGCATGAAGAAAAAAATAGGACATATGTCGTTGCGTGTCTGACACGTATTCCAACATGTCCCATCCATGCTTGTGTCCGACACGTGTTCAACATGGCTACGACAATTATTTTTGTGTATCCATGCTTCCTAGTTGCTCATCTTGAAGATCACAATTCCACTTCTAACAGCATTAATCTAAATGGCTTCAGGTTTGGAGCTTGTGGAAAGAAGGCCAAACCCTAGATATGGTTGATTCAACAGTGGGGGACTCATATCTGGCTCAAGAAGTCCTAAGATGCATTCACATCGGTCTCTTGTGTGTGCAAGAGTTCTCCACTGATCGGCCAAGCATGTCCGATGTTGCCTTTATGTTGTGCAATGAAACAACGGCCCTGCCTTCCCCTAAGCAAACGGCATTCATTTTCAAAAGACCTGCCGGTGCAAACTCATCGTCAACAAGCACCGGAAGTACTTCTACTTTGGGAAATGATGTTACCATTACTACGATGCAAGCGCGCTAATTGCTCCGGTTGCCAAAGTTCGGGTTGGAGTAAGTTCTTACTTCTTCTTGCAGCATAATTAAGTGTATCTAAAATTTGCATGCTACAAATAATTAATTTGTTTAGTTTTTTTAGTAATTGTAATTATGTTAGTAGTCAGAGTTCTGTAATTCGTTTCGTCTTCGATAAATTAGACTTTATTACATCCAATATAGGATTAGGCACCATTGGCAAAAATGTATAACAAATTTTAACAAAAAATGAGAAAGTTGCATAGTTCCTGTTTTGGCAGTTCCTAATTTCCTTTCTTTAGCAACACTGAAAATGAAAGACATACAGCTTTCTGATTGCAAACTATAAGAACGAGTGTTGTGCATTAAGTACCACATTTTTCTTATGATTTTAATATATGATATAAACTTTTTTTTGTTTATATTTATGAAGCATGCAAATGTCCTAAAAACTAGTGCCACGACCTAAACCCGGGCAAAGCAAACCCTACCAAGAGGGTGGACCTCAAACATTAGATCACCTATTAAAAAGCCACATTTCAAATAATTATTCCATCCATAGTCAAACACAATTTTCTTATTTATCTAAATCATGCACTTCCAACTATTCATTCAATGGAAATATCATAATCCACAAGGTCATTCCCATCATCAACACATATCTAAACACTAAGAAACTCGCATCCCAAAATATAATTACAATATACTGATTCTGTTAGTGATTAGTGATCCTTGTTTTATTCTCTGGTATCTGTCGAAAGATGAAAGAGAAATTGCAACTCTAATTCCAAAAGATGGAATGGTAGCCATGGAGAAAAGGTATTCCAAAAAGAAAGGAAGTTGTAAGAACGAATGAAAAGTCGTGTTTTCGTCCGATTAAGATATAGTCCAATTCCTTTCCAATGCCACTATTCCTTTGTATGCATATCTAAGCACAGTTTCAGTAGATGACCTACACATTAATCCTAATTATTATACATAGCCAAAAATCTAATTAGAAAGTCTTGAGGTAGAGCTGGAATGAGTTCAAACAACAAAAAGAAGCATTCTAGCTTCTACACCAGCCACTAGTCTTTAGAAAAACAAAATTCCAATACTTCGAGTTGAGACGAACCTCAAAACAAAACACTAATTATCTGAAAAAGATTATCAAACTAAACATGAGTTAAAGCCCTTGAATATACATATTCCATGATAAGGGAATCAACAATAAAGTTTAATCGTGCATCAAATAATGCAGTATGTAAAACTTGCAATTGAGTCATTTTTTACATTGCACAATTTTCATTGCTTTTCATAAATAATAAAAGTAACGTGATTAGTTCAAACAAATTAAATAGCACAATTCAATTTATTTCTTGTAATTATAACTCATAATTATTATACCCATTGATAACCATGATCAATAACCACAGGGTTGCATTATCTTGCGACTAACATAATGACGATACCATTACCCCGAGGCATATTTGGCCAAATTATGACTAAAGTCATCTTAACACATCAACTTTTGCAGTTCATTCCAATAATTCGGTCCATAGGACCCCTTAATATAATTCGGCCACTATGGCCGTTAGCTCTTTGGTCCTCAGGACCACTTAATAATTTGGCCACTTTGGCCTTTAGCTCTTTGGTCCCTAGAACCCCTTAATGCATCACCCTCGTGGCTCCATACGGATATTATTTGTGTGTAATTTAATAGAGAGCATTTCTAAAATATATTTTAGTCTATTTTATTCTTAAGAACTTGCATGTATACCCATTTTTTCGTTGTAAGTTAAAATATATATAAGCAAGCATTTATCACATTATATCTAACTATTGACTTCAGGTAGCTTAAAGAAGCATATTTAATCAAAAAGTAGTTCTTTTTAAACATTTGACCTTTCAAATATTTTCTAAACATAAAAAACATACATTTATGTTCATGTTTAAAAAGAAAAGAAAATAATTATAACTAAATCGAAAATAGTAATACCCATGGTATAAGAGTACTCACCTCCAATGGTTGAACCAAAAACAAAAGTTTCTATATGAATTATATCCCAAGTGGAGAGAAAACAATGTTGTCTTGTCGACCTATCAATTATGGGGGAAACATTAAATTAGTAAAGCTAATTCAAAAAAAGATCTCATACCTATATGATGTTTCCTAATCATAATATGCAAGAGAAAGAGAGCGAAACATCATCTTATAATTTAAAACCTCTAATGAATCTAAAATTATAAGTTTCTTCCAAACTATGAAAATCACAATAA
>JAOTRH010000020.1:3475821-3487985 GCA_034768845.1 Heliamphora exappendiculata | reverse complement strand
GTTTGGAGAGAGAAAAAAAATAAAAGTTTATAGCAATTTCTATTAGTGTCATAAGTAGCTATATTTTTAAAAGAATAAAAGAATTATGTTAATTTACCTTATCTATAAAAGAGATATAGATATCTATTTATATTAACATAGTAGGTTTACAAAAAGAATAAATAATCTACAATATAAGAAAGTCATAAAATCAAAAATAACACAATAAATTAAGAAATTCTAATTTTTTAATACGTATTATTTTCAGTACTCTCCTTCAAGCTATAGGGCAAAGTTATTAATCAAACCCAACTTGATAATTGAAGCCTTGAATAGAGATGGTTCAATATGTTTGCAATCTGATCAGATAAAGAGACAAAAGATGGGGCTAAAGTGGTTGTTCAAACTTTTTTTCAAATAAAATGAATGTTCACTTCTATATATTTAGTCCGTTCATGAAAGACTGAATCTGAAACAAGTATAATGGCTGACTTGTTATCGCCAAATAATAGAGATAATTATTTTTCCTCAAAACCTGGCTCAGCAAGAATATACTGAAGCCAAATAATTTCACCACTGTCCTGTGCCATAGCTTGATACTCTGTTTCAGCTGAAGATCGTGAGACAACTGCGTACTTTTTACTTTTTTATTATTTAAGGTGATGACCATAAAAAGTACATAAATTAGATGGTAGAACGTCGACTAGTTTTAAATCCAGCATAATCTACATCAGTAAAATATGGAAGTCTAGCTTGAGTACCAACAGAGAAGATTAAACCAAGACAGGGACAAATCTTGAGGTACCTCAAGATATGAAAAACTGCATCCAGATGCGCTTACGAAGAGCATGCATAAACTGATTGACTATACTTACAGCAAAAATCAGGCCTGGTCTAGTATTAGTCAGAAAAATATGTCGGCCAACCAGATGTTAAATTGATGAATTAAAAAATAATTCTGTAAATTTACCATAGAACTTAACATTCAAATCTATCGGAGTAGATGTCATGCTACACCCTAACATGCCGGTATCCTAAAGAAGATTAAGGGTGTACTTTTTCTGTGAAAAAGATATTTCACAATGAAAATGGGCAACCTCAACATTGATAAATTACTTAAGATGGCCCAAATCCTTAATATCAAAAATTCTGCCAATATCTTGTTTTACCTAAGCAATTTATCCCAAAACCCAGGCCATATAAACCACCCAAGAAAAATCCATTTTAAGATAATTGAATTGCATCAAAACCACCTGAGATCAAACGGGTCTAAGAACGAAGATGAAAGTAAACTTAAAACCTTTGAAAAGCACACTTCTGATGGTTTATTTTATACAAAAAGATAACCCAAAAAGATTAGGTCAAGGTCCATACGAGCCAAGGTTTAAAACAAAACAACAAAATTTTTCAAAGGCTATTCAGACCGTTTGATTGGTCTAAAGACCGATCGATCGGTCCTCGCCTGCACAAAACAGCCGAGAGTGTGATTTCACCGCTTGGTAGACTGATCGATCGGTCCATCAAGCAGTTTAACTCTGAACTATTTTTCAAAAACCCAACTTTTGGAACCCAACACTTAACCATTTTTCAACATTTTTGAAACCCTTCAAAGCAACAACCAAGCAATCTAAAACTTGCTAAAATAGGGTTCAGAACTCTCCTTGAGATACACAGTTTGACATTAAACATAAAAACAACTAAAAACCGTTTGTTACAACATTAAGACCATCCAGGTGAAACTACAACATGTAAACTCGAAAAATAACAACCAACATATGATCTCTCTCATCGTCATACAATCATGCAAACATCAAAATTAAGATTTCATGGCTTACAAAACATATTCCTTCAAGTACTAAATATGGTACGAATATTACATGAACTAATAACAAAAACAATATGAACAACCATATAACAAAACTAATGGTTTTGTCTTTCGCCTCCATTCAAGGCTCCTCAAAATCAAGTTATATGATCTTTTTCACATGAAATATTTTGAATCCAACAACGTGAGCCGAAACTCAATAGGAATAGACTATCATGAATTAAGAATATAACATGCAATTTAGGATTATATAAACAGCTCAACTACACAAGTCTCAAAATAGTTTTTTTTTTCTCAAAACCACAAGTTTTTATATAATCCAATAATGTCTAACAGTTGAATAATCATAAACAACACATTGTTTTCCAACTCAATTTCCACAACTGTCAATGATTCCTATATACCAATTATATCACACCGGGGACAAAAATAACAACTATAGACTCTCACCCATTAGCTTATGTTCGAGGCATCCAATGACCTGCTAGGTAATGACAAGTTCTATACGTTACTACATCAGCAAACGTCTCCCAATGGGGTAAACGCTTCATTTGCGGGTATTAACTCGAAGGAGCGAAGCACTTATCTTACCCAAGTTTTTGAACTTTCACCGAGGAGCAATTGATGTCCATGTATACACACATTACTACGATACATCTATAGAATTATTAAAAAAGTACACATCACGACTATCGAATTATTTATACACACATAGCTATATACAAAAGTCTAGGGTACATAGTAACATTATCCATACATCCATGGAAATCAACCAACGTTTTGAAAATATTTTTCACCCTTTCCACCGGACCATTTAAACCAAAGCTTAACCTCTAGAGTTAGCTCTAAACTCCAAAAATCATATTTTTGCAATAAAATCATATTCTCATTCAGTTTTCAAAACTCATTCTTTGAAAATCACATGTACACACATCCACCAACTTTGTAATAAATCGTAGGTTAGTAAAACATACTTTTATCCCAACCAAACAAGATTTTAACATGAAAACCCAACACTCATAGCATTTTAACATGGTAAAATACATATAATCACATATAACATACCTTTAATGCAAGAGAGTCTAGAATCTTACAGTTAGGAGTTAAAACTCGAAGCTTTAACCACCGATGAAAAATCGAACTCGTCGAAACACAAAACCACTGAGATGAATACGAAACTCTTAGCGAGAAGAACACCAATCCACCCTCGTAAAGCCAAGATCTAAGCCCGAAGCAAGCTAAAAACTAAAGAGAATATAGAGGTTTTGGTTTATCTAAGAAGTGAAGCTTGTAGGAGAAGATTTGGACCAAAGTCCCATGCCACTAGCTGCCTTTATAGACTTCCTGCCAAATAGATCGATCGATCGATCCTAGAAAATTTTCCCAACTTTTTGCAATGCGCCCAACAAGACCGGGATTGAAACAGCATGCATATCTAAGTCGATACATGCATGAAACACATAGAAATATGCCTTTATATAAAATCAAAATGATATACAACACGCAAAGAACATATATTACAAATAGAAAAGAATCAGGTCTCACATGTATCATCTCCAATAAGAATGATATAATCAGCATATACTAAAAAAATGATACGACGACCATCAAGGCATTTATAAATAAAGCATGTGTGGTTAGAGTGACATTGAGCAAAGCAAATAGACAAGATAACATTACTGAACCAACTAAACCACGCCCTGTGTGATTGTTTTAATCCATAAAGAAACTTACGAAGGCGACATACCTTCCCAGAATACTCCATCTCAACGCAAAAATGCGGTAGAGGATCCATGTAGATGGTTTCAAATAAGTTACCGTGAAGGAATGCATTCTTGACATCCAGCTAGTGAAGAGGCCAATAATGAGAAGATGCCAAGAATACAAGAAGACAAACAGAAGTCAATTTCGCAATAAGGGCGAAGGTAGCTCCAAAATCTTTACCAGGAACCTAGGTAAAATCTTTAGCCACGAGACTAGCCTTATATCGTTCTGTAGAGCCATCAACTAAATACTTTACACTGAAGACTCACTTACATCCCACGGTCTTATGGAGACTCGATGTGTTTTTTATTAGTGTCATTAACGTAATTAAATTGACGAAAATAATTTCTGATGATAAACGTTACATGATGTTCGTGGTTGACATGTGTTAAGACTCCAAAAAATTAAATTGAGATTAATTTCATGATGCCAGAAAATTAGAATAATGTGATTAGGATTAATTAAAGTTAATTTGGAGGATTTATGGAGATGGGTTTAAAATATACACACATAAACATATATATATATAGATATTAGTGGTAGGACCCACTAAACCAAAAGAAAATGAGTGAGAAGCCCCCCCCCGGTTGAGCTCTCCTCTTCGTCTTCTTCTCATTTCCTTTTTTCCTCCATAGATATGAGCTCAAGCTCATGGCTCCCCATTCTCTCTAGAAATTAACTCCCTTCCAGTCAAAGTCTCAAAATTGATCAATGCCAACCGCGATTCTAACTGTACTCAACGGGGGCTTCGTAACTAACCAACCAAAAGTCGATTTTGTGGAGGTCCAAAAAGCTATGGGTTGTGTGTCTCGAGATTTTTGGCTTTCAAGAGATAGGATTCTTCTCCCGACATACTTCTTTGTGACATATATGCAAGAAATTACATGTTATTTCATGTATTGTTGTGAAAATCATTTGGGCTTGAAACCCCATGTTGGATGTGTTTGGTCTTATTGGGGTTTAACTTATTTTTGTTGAAATATAATGATGATGTAAATAAAAAGAGTGTTTATATTGTGTTTCTAATCATCAAGTTTATGGATTTGCACTATTTGAGGATTCTGGATTTAAAGGTGGGGTTAATTAGAAATTTGGTTTGGATATGGCATTTTGGAGATATGATTTGGGTTAACATTGAATAAATTGTGCATAAATTTGGGTTTTTGATTAAAAATCTTGTTGGTGTGGAAAAATTAGGGGATTCTAATTTAAATTGATTTTGAGTACCAAATTGTAGAAATTTAAGTTGGTGAAATCATTTTTGAGAATTAAATTATGGACCATGTAGTGAATACATGTGTGATAGGAGAAAATCATGTGTAATGGTTGATGGACCAATATTATCGAGCATTTATGTTGTAAATATTAATGTAGATTTTGAATTAATGTGGGCTTAACTACCTCTTCGGTAAAAGACTAGAAACTTACGAAAGAATGGGTGTTCGGTTCCCTCGATTTAATACTCGAAAACGTGGTGAGGTGCCCCGTTCTTTTGGATGGTATTTTCAAAAAGGTCTGCAGATGAATGTGGTAATAGACGTTGAGCTAATGTGATATAAATAGATTATACAACTAGATGATTAATTTATTTATAACACAAAAGGTTATGAATTTAATTATAAGGATTTGGTAAACGGTTATCTTGTGAAATGTTGGTACTTTTTTGGGTTTGAGAGTATTGATATAAGATTGCTAATTGCATAACAAGTATGTCTATGTGGGTTGTTAAAATCTTATTGAGTCTCAGCTCACGTTATTTGTATAACTGTTTTTCATGCGCCAATGATGAATTCATGCCACGAGGAATGATAACATGTGTTCAATGTTTTGTTTCTTTTTGGGATGTTTTGGGAGTGTTGATCAATGTATGGTTTTTGAATTATTTCGATATATGTAAATTCAAGCTGAGTATTGGTGGATTCATGTAACTATGTTCTTGGGTTGTAAACTTTTGGACTTGATGAATTGTAAAGCCTTAAGACCAAGTTCACATATAATTAAATACATTTGGATAATGTGCACCCTTGCATAGAGGTTTTTGAATTCAAATTCTGGAGAATTCTCATGCTTTTGAATAGATGTTTATGTTAAACCCTTGTGCTTAAAGGCTTTGGATTCCTTTCCTATTAAATTCCATGTTTTTCTAAGATTCTTTTATGCCTTTTTGCATGAAAATATGTTTGGATGAGCGTCGGGGTTTCAAAAGCTTGAAAAATATGTATTTTTTAGGTACCAGACCGATCGAGTGGTCTTTAGACTGATCAATCAGTCTTGGTAAAGCCTCGGTTTCTCTGTTGCAGGGTTGAACAAGCTGTGAACAATGACCCACTAGAGACCAAAATAGTGAACGATTTTCAATCAGTTTGTCGCGCGATAAAGAGGTGTATCTTCCTCATTTGAACTTCAAATTAGGTTATTCTTATGCTCAAATTAAAGTCTCAAAAGTCTTCTTTCCAATGGTTCTAACCTTATATCAAAATAATTTTGATAGAAAGAGTTATAACAAAAATAGTGAAGGAATATCTGTTTTCATTAACCATTTTTCACACAGTTTTTGGTTGAGCTTCTTGGGAGACGTTATTTTGATCATTGTTGGGCCTTTTCACCAAATTTTTTACTCATTGGGCTATATATATGACCTATTCAATCTCGAATATTTATGTCTTAGGTTTTGGGGCGTGAAAAATCTTCTCACCATCAGGTAAATGTACAATTAGATTCTAAGCCATTCATATCTGTTTTCATGGCAGTGACCCACTAAAGAGCTTCAGACATAGATTAGAGAATTGGCATGGTAGCTATCTTGTTAAGGAAAGTATAGTAAGAAGCTGAAAGACTATCATAAGATATATACTAGAAGATAGGATGGTTAGTACTGGTAAGCCAACCATAACGAGAAGGGAATTTGTGAGTACAAGGAGGATAACGAGGAAAAGGAGAGGAAATACCTGAACATGTGTTCAAAGAGATCTCTGGCAATGGAGGATGGCAACGAGGGCAGCGAGAGTCCTTCTACAAATGGGGCAGGAGGCCCTGGTACAGAAGGACATGTGGGTTCCATCACCAACGGGGAATTAAAAATGGAAACGAATGAGCACTCGAGAAGCGATCTACCATGGAAGTAGATGGGCAAAATCCTATAAGGCGACATAGGGTTATAGAAAGAAATCTTCTCACAAAAAGTGACATCAAGTGAGTGAAACATATAGCGATATATGAGATCATATCAACGAAAACCTTTGAACATAGCATAATAACTTAAAAGATACATCAAATAGATTTATTATCCAATTTAGTACGAGTTGGATATCGATTCTGAACAAAATAAGTACACCAAACACCTTAGGGAGAAAAGAAAATAAACTACGATCGGGCTTGAGAACCTAAAGAGGAGCTGAAATGTAAAGTTCGACTAGAGATGTGATTAATGAGGTAAATTACAGTAAGGATAACTATATGCCAATAAAACTTAGGTACATGTATGTCACAGAGGAGACACTGAACGACAGACATAATATGATGATTCTTACATTCTGTGACACCATTCTGTTTGAGAGTATATGGGCAGGTAAGTTGCTAGAGAATACCCTGCTAACTAAGATGAGAACAAAAGGCATTAGAAATGTATTCACCACCATTATCAAGCAGTATTTGGCGAACAACAACGTAAAACTGGGTTTTAACCATTTGAAGAAATTGAACAAATATAGGTAATAGATCAGATTTTTGTTTTAATAAATATACCAAACAAGAATGATCATCAATAAAAGTCACATAATAACAGTAGGCAGACAATAAAGCAACCGGGGAGGATTCCCATACATCCGAATGAATAAAATCAAAAATACCAGATATACGATGCATGCGAGGAATACAAGTAGTACGAGTATGTTAAGAAAGTTCACACATCACACAGTGATCTTTGAACTCACGTAACTTAGGGTCTAAACTAGACAATAAGGAAGCAATCATAAAGTCCTTCCAATGGCGCTATTGTTGACCGAGATCAGTAGTAAGGGGTCATTACTACAACAACTAAACCCAAAGATTCTTAAGAATACTGTAATAGTCTGATAAAGGCTTCCCCGACTGCTTCGTGGTGAAAATTTTCTCATAGATCTAAAAAACATGAGAAATATTACTCTGATGAGAGAAGGAGTCGACAACAAAGTCCTAAATCTTCTCATAGGTGTCACAAAATTCAACAGTTGCGACAACCATAGGTTCCATGCCATGCCACGGCTAGCCCATAACAATTAAATATTCACACATCCAATTTTCATATTTGGGATCTGTTTGAGGCAATGGATTATCAGTCCCGTACTTCAATTTGCGCTTCCCCTGTAGAATTTTTTTATCGCATGTGCCAAGGCTAAGTAATTCAAGCCATTTAATTTGGTGGAGGTGATAGATTTGAGCATATCATTATCCCTAAGTAAAGAGACTCTATTTTCAACCATAACAAGCAACTAAGAACCAGAAGTGTCGCACCAGAAACAGAAAATAGAAAATAGAAGTCGCACACTAGAAAACATGTCGCGCAGCAAGGGAAACATACCACAATCTCCAAATCAATGCAAAGCCTGCTCAACAAGATGAATTGCAATTCACATACCATGAATCGGAAGGTTCAAAGCAGAGCAAACCAAAAAAAAGGCAAAAGTCGCATCCAGAAGCCAGAACACATTGTGCGAATAAATAGTCGACGCAAAAGAAGTTGCCGATTTCAATTGGAACACCAAAATCAAAGCAAATCAAGATAAATCGGCAACTCCACAGGTGATTTCGGCCGTTATAGATGAGATTGGAACCTCCAATTTGAAACAAGAATGCCAAAATCCATGAATCAAAAAAAAAACCTAAAAATGTTGAAAAGTTTCCAAAAATCGAAAACCTCTTCAAATGGCCTCAAACAAATGTGGAAAAATTATCATAATGCTCAGATTAACGAGTCGCTCAAGATTTAAGGATCGATTTGCCTCTACCATGCTGACATCAACATAACGTCAGCGTCAGATTGCTAGCATCACCAACTTCGATTGATCATGGTGATATTCAAGTGATGTTCTACACTCTTTTTTTAGGATCTATAGCCTTGATACCAAGTTGAAATCTAAAATTTAGATCTTAAGGTTAAAAATGGAGGAATGAGAGAGAGAGAGAGAGAATTAAGAAAATAAGTTTAGGGTTCTACATTATTCCCTGCACCTCTAAGTGTATACATTAAAGTAATAAAAGTCTAAATTACAAGAAGGTCCTCCAAATATAAACAGAAAAAATAAAATAAAAAATAGTTACGCTAACAATGACAGCACAACTAAGATTTTTAGCAGGATGACTAACGGAGAGAATATTAAATGTAAACTTAGGATCATGTAGAACGAAATCAACGGTAATATTATGAGATAAGGAAAGAGTATGAAGAGGGTCCAAGTTTGTATTTTGGGCACTTATAGAATAGATCTAAAGGATCAAAAACTAAAACATATCTCGCGATTGGAAGATCAAAAACTAAGGTTTCACAAAAGTGAGAGCATTCAAGGTCGCAATAAGAGCATCAAACTACTTCAAAAAAATCTAAAAAATTACCATAATTACCAACGGCCTAAAACTGGGCGACCCATGTAGTCGTCGATTGTCGACGGCCGTACGACATGTTGATGGCGCACTAACGTCATCAAATAGAAGAGATGTCAACAGTTGTTTTGATTTTTGATATCGCGGCTCGTCCCAAAACACTACGGCTTGTTCTAAGATTAGATTGGATTGCTCTAATACCAAGTTAAAATGTAAAGCACAGAATATTGAGGGTTTTAGAAACTTAATGAGACTCTTCTACCAAACATCTATTTATATTAAAATACTCTATGACACAAAAATAATAGTATCCTTAATATAGAAAAATAAAATAGAAAATAAATACTCTAACATGAACTTAAACCACAAACTCCAGCCAATGGGTGCTATATATTACATTAGTGCACAAATTTTTTTCCCTCTCCCAAACACCACCCAAATTCTTTTGAACATCTCAAAATTTCTCATGTTTCAGTGGGTGAGATCATAGTACTTGCCGAAGAGAATAGACGAAGGGGGCTTAGGCTTTCAAATTTCAAACATTGGCCACCTCGCAGAATAGATTTAAAGCCTCCACACTGAGCCTTACATATCTTCTTGAAGTGAAACAACTGAAGGGGCTTACCCTCTTAATTTGTAACTGTTCAGCAGAAGTGGCATACAAGATGAGTTTTTGAAAGAATGATGTCAAGAATTGATATCCAAGATGAATTTTTCATCTTCTAAGTTCTTGAATTGGCTGTAATAATATTTCCTTCTTCCTAGAGTGAGAAATCATTGGACAATCTCGTGAATCCTCATTATCAATCTGAACGGTATTCATCTGGTTTGCACTTCCTCTGAAATGCGTGATGCAGGCATTTTAGCCACTGAACATGTCCATGTCAATCTCCCTGCAGCATGCTTCTAGCTCATGTTATAGATCTTGGAACTTCAAGTACTAGATGCATTGCAAATAAACCCAACTTTCACAGTATAGTTTGGTTGTCAATTTAGGAGTCCTTTTAGCTTCCGAAGAGATATACAACAGCAAATGAAGCTATGGTAATACTCAATTACTAGATACTGAGTATTAGTAATAACCGAGTCACTAGATACTCAGTTACTATGATCTTTCTACCGGAAGTTTGGAGGGGAAACAAACAGTAATGAGAATGGACTTCTCCATAATGTCATATAAGAGTCGCAGTCCAGTACCTCGGGCTTTCTCCCTTCTGGACTAGAAGGAGATTCGAATTCAATTTAAGCGGGCTTGCCTGACCGTATGTTCTCTCCTCGTCGCATCGGAGGCAAAAACTGGGACCCTATGAGATCTCTAATCTCGGTGAAGGGAAGTGAAACGTAAGCGAGGAAGAAACGAAACTCAAACAGCATAAGATCAGCATAAGTGGGAGAAGGGGGAATGATTTTTCGAAGAATAGACACAATCAACACATTTCACTTCTTCCTCTCTAAATTCTCTGAAATTTGACAAAGTTACTTGAGGGTTCTAACTTACCAAATACATGGCGTAAGGCCCTTAAAAAAAAGTTCATTATTCAGTGGTTGGGTGTTCATAGAAAAGAAAAGTCAACTCAGCTATATTCAAATGCAAACAAATTTCACACTCAAAGGGGGAGAGAGAGAGAGGGAGGATTTGAGTCATGTCCCTTATCATATTGCATTGACAACTCTCACTATACTAATTGTTTATGTTTCTGAGAGGATTTCTATGTTAACATTGTTATCAGGAAGTAGCGCACTATTTTACCCATTATTACCCAATTCCTTCGACTATAGTTCTTAAGATTAATGATATACTGAGATGAGTAAAATTTGTGAGTGCCAAAGTCATTTGTTTGTATGTTTCTGAAACATCATTGGGAGAATTTGTGTTTTACCTTTGCCACAAACTGAGCCATATTGTGTAGAGTGGGAGGTCTATATTCAGGAAAGAAGAAATCTACTCCGGACAAATTTCAGCAAACACTGGCAATCTCTTCCCTCGAGAAGGGCCATAGAGAACACCATCTATGTAAGCATTCACGGCTTCTCTTGATGGAATTTTGTTAGTTGTAGCAGAAGAAGTTAAGGCAACCTCAATACCATCGTCCAGCGGACACCAATCGGTGTTGGTCACAGTGGTACTGTAGCTCGAATTATCTGCTTTGATGGGCGAGATTGTTTGGGTTTTTGCTGGTTCTGCTGTCACTGTTGATTCTGCTGTCACTGCTGGTTCTGTTGGTGACACAGTTGTCGTGACCCGATGATGTGCAAAGCGGCACTTTGCACCATATGAGCATGATCCTGAACTAGAGTATGACTTGCAAGTCTGAGGCTACACACGGCCAAATAAAATTACGAAAGCACCAATTTCAGTTACTTCCCGGAAAAAAATTGCCTACCACATTTGCAAGCGGAGGTGAATGAAACAGATCGAGGGTGATAATCACCATCTTAATAGTCACATTAATCAACTGATAATGAATTACTAAAACCAATAAGATTCGGAGAATTGTTTTTACCTCAGTTTTGTTTTTGTTGGGGAATCGAGATGGGCGCACCTCTTCCTTTCCATGTGCAAACTGTAAAATTAGAATTATTAAATTGGTGCTATTATCAAGAGATAACGAGCGTCAATTCAGCATAGAGATTTCATCATATTCCGATGAATTGGATCCAAGAACGTAATTGGTGCAGTTCATATTGGATAGAGGGAAGTGAGCATCCCCGAGTAAATAGGCTGCGTAAAATTATTGAAGGTCCTCAATCAAGTTGTGCTACACCAAAGAGGAAAGAGTTTGGAGTTACAGACCTTTAAAAATCCAGCTTGACTTTTTTATATGTTCAACCATCTGGTGTCCCACTATAACTTTTTTTAGAAGTGAATGACTAGAATTGGTTATTTACAGCATTTCATACCCTTGATCACGAAATGGACCAGCTGTACCAGAACAAAATCATCATCGGATAGTTCAGCTGTGTCAGAACAATGTCATAATCAAATAGACCTACTTGCTTGCTTGTTGAAAAAAAAAAG
>JAOTRH010000020.1:3461120-3475721 GCA_034768845.1 Heliamphora exappendiculata | reverse complement strand
TAGGCTAGGATAAAGCCGAACCACTATAAATCGCTGGTGTCTGGTTCTATTTCTCTATTCCTCATCTTTTAATATTTGTTTTGATTATATAATTGCATATCTTGCTTTATAGTAATATTAAAAGATTTCTAAAAAAAATTTTTAAACCGTTTTTCTTGGTAAAAGACCCAATTCACCCCCCTCTTGGGTTTCCTAGATCTAACAAAAAGGTAACCTTGTGTTGTTCCATCCACTGACAGTGGATGGGATGGGATGGGATGGGATGGTGATGTGTTATGATGATAGGTGGTGTCAGGTTATAGGGAAAAGTTTTTACTTCTCCCACAATAGTCCCCAGCTTCTACATCCTTCTTTAGGAGGAGGTGGAAGCTGCATATGCCTCAATCTTTTGTCGTGAAGATCAGCCAACTATGTCGCTTTAAATGCCTATCTAGATCAGGACTTGGAGTACCTAGTGGAGCTAGGGCTTGGAGGAGTGCCTAGCGGAGCTAGGACTTGGAGTGCTTAGCCGAGCTAGGGCTTGGAAGAGTGTCTAGCCAAACTAGGGCTTGGAGGAGTGCCTAGTCGAGCTAAGGTTTGGAGTGCCTAGCCAAGCTAGGGCTTAAAGTGCCTAACCGAGCTAGGACTTGGAGTGCCAAGTCGAGCTAGGGCTTGGAGTGCCGAGTCGAGCTAGGGCTTGGAGTGCCTAACCGAGCTAGGACTTGGAGTACCTAGCGGAGCTAAGACTTGGAGTGCTTAGCAGAGCTAGGGATTTGAGTGTCTAGCGGAGCTAGGGCTTGGAAGAGTGCCTAGCCGAGGTAGGGCTTGGAAGAGTGCCTAGTGGAGCTAGGGCTTGGAGGAGTGCCTAGTGGAGTTAGGGCTTGGAGTGCCTAACCAAGCTAGGACTTTGAGTGCTAAGTGGAGCTAGGGTTTGGAAGAGTGCCTAGCGAAGCTAGGGCTTGGAGTGCCTAGTGGAACTAGGGCTTGGAGGAGTGCCTAGCGGAGCTAGGGCTTGGAAGAGTGCCTAGTTGAGCTAGGGCTTGGAGGAGTTTCTAGCGGAGCTAGGGCTTGGAGTGCCTAACCGAACTAGAACTTGGAAGAGTGCCTAGCCGAGCTAGGGCTTGGAAGAGTGCATGGCGGAGCTAGTTTGGAAGAGTGCCTGACAGAGCTAAGGCTTGGAGTGCCTAGCGGAGCTAGGGCTTGGAAGAGTGCTTGGCGGAGCTAGGGCTTGGAGTGCTTAGCCGAGCTAGGGCTTGGAAGAGTGCCTAGCAGAGCTAAGGCTTGGAGTGCCTAGCCGTGCTAGGGCTTGGAGTGCCTAGCCGAGCTAGGGCTTGGAAGAGTGCCTAACGGAGCTAGGGCATGGAGTGCCTAGCCGAGCTAAGGCTTGGAGGAGTGCCTAGCCGAGCTAGGGCTTGGAAGAGTGCCTAATGAAGCTAGGGTTTGGAAGAATGGCTAGCGGAGCTAGGGCTTGGAGTGCCTTGCCGAGCTAGGGCTTGGAGGAGTGTCTAGTGGAGCTAGGGCTTGGAGTGCTTAACCGAGGTAGGACTTGGAAGAGTACCTAACAGAGCTAGGGCTTGGAGTGCCTAACCGAGCTAGGGCTTGGAGGAATGCCTAGTGGAGCTAGGGCTTGGAGTGCCTAACCGAGCTAGGAGTTGGAAGAGTGCCTAGCCGAGTTAGGGCTTGGAGTGCCTAGTCGAGCTAAGGTTTGGAGGAGTGCCTGGTGGAGCTAGGGCTTGAAAGAGTGCTTAGTGAGCTAAGGCTTGGAAGAGTGCCTAGCGGAGCTAGGGCTCGGAGGAGTGCCTAACGGAGCTAGGGCTTGAAGGAGTGCCTAACAGAGCTAGGGTTTGGAGTGCCTAGCCGAGCTAAGGCTTGTAGCCTAGCTAGGGCTTGGATTTTTCTTTGGTGGGCTGTTATAATCTTGGAAGCTCTTCTAGTTCATGAGATTATTCTAACCTCTTGTCTAGGCAAGTTAGGGCTTTTTGTTGAAAACCAAGAGCTAGGCTCGGCACCTAAGCTAGGCTATGATTTTTCTTTAGCAGGCTGTTCTAACCATGGGAGCTCTTCTAGTCTATGAGATTATTCTAATCTCTTAGGACTTTTTGCTGAAGACCGAGGGCTAGGCTCGGCACCTAGGCTAGACTAGGATTTTTCTTTTGTGAGAGAAAGGGAAACTTCTGACTTGTTTTAGAGCAAGAGACCAGATCTACGTTCTCTCTCTCAAATCTTCTTTCCACTTGTATTGATAAAAATGGGTCTCTGGGTCTGATCTTTTTAGTGAGAGACAGAAGGGGCAGTTCCATCTTCAATCTAACCGAGAGCGCACTTCTTTGTCTCTTTTTGTGAAAACAAAAACCACTTAATAACGGGACAGAAAAATAACTTCCCTGAATCCTCTTGGAGCTTTTCAACGAAAAGAAGCTCGAGATGGACAAATTCGGCAATTGTCTTCTTCGTAGAACTCCGTTGTTCCCACAGACGGCGCCAAATGTACGGGGATGATTCGTAGATTATATTTGTTTGATGGGTTGAACGAGAATATCTGACGAAAAAGGTAATCACTGCCTTCATGTGCTCCGTTCACTAGATTCCTACAAAACAAACTCCCAATCGGGAGCTAGAGAGAGGTCCTCCGACGCCCAAATCAGCCCACAAGTTGAGAGAGAATACTTCATTAGTTCCAATGCAAGTCCCCCCTCCTCTCTTGAGAGAGAGGGTATCTATATCCAGAGAGAGAGATCAAGAGAGAGATCAAGAGGGAAAGAAAATATAACCTTGTGTTGTCCTATCCATTGATAGTATATAGGATGGGATGCTAATATGTTACGATGATAGGCGGTGTGAGGTTATAGGGGAAAGTTTTAACTTCTCTCACACCTTTAAATAGCTCTCTAACACTACCGCATGGTTGAAATTAATAGAAACAGAATGTGTCTTTTAAAAAAGTTGTTACTTTTTTATGGTATAAACATATGTATATTGAAATGACAAGAAGAAAGAGCAAAGAGTGTAAATATCATACCTCAAAACTTCCACTGCTTGTCGATTTTCTCTGAAGGTGCTTGGATTAGATGATAATCTTCGGTGCAGAGCAAAAACGACCGCAAGAAGCTAGAAGCCCTGATTGATCAGAATTCGAAACTGACAATGTTTGGCGTTGAATTTTGGTTCATTTTTAATTTTTTACTATTAATTTTAATAATAAATTATAAATTTTTTTTAAACACTTACAACTTTTACTACAAATTATAATTATTTTTTCTTTTATTTTAACTACAATCTAACATATTTAACAAATACCCACAATTTCTATTATAAGTTAGAATTTATAATCTATTTAGTTTCAACAATACTAAGCACGCACGTTATAAAGTAAGCGGCAAAACACTTAACTCAGGAAAGAGAATTTGTTCTCTTGGGCTCCGTTTAGTAATGTTTATATATATATTTTTATTTACAATAAAAACATATTTTTATTTACTTTTTATAAAAAAATAAAAAATAATAATATATTTAACACATAAATGTTTAGAAAGTAGTGATCGGATATAGTAACTAAAAGTTTTAGTCGGTGGTAATAGTAAACGGTAGTGATGATGGTTTAAAGTGGTGGTCAGATACGGTGATCGTATGTGAATGAAAATAGTGGTCAAATGTAATGGTCAGAGATGGTGGCCGAATGTGATAATTAGAAGAGATGGGTGGAAGCGGTGAGCGGAGGTGATAGAAGGAAAAAAATAAAATAAAAAATTATTTACAAAATAAGTAAACTATTAATTTTTTTGTTTACAACAATTTAGTAAATTGTGAAAACTATTTATATTATTTTGACAATAAAAATAACTATCAAACATGTTTTTATTTAACAAAAAATAAAAAATATAAACATTACCAAAGCAGGGTTCTGCGTCCACTTACAAAGAAAGAAGTTCAAAATCTGTTTCGCCTCAAACTAAAAGAAAAGAAAAGCAAGTAAAAATGGTGCATCCAAACGAAGCCTTTGCTCCAGGTCTCTTTCAATTACCTGCCTCAACTAACTATTCCATTCTCCCCACAACTATGTTTCATTCTACTTGATTTTGAGTCGTCTCCACTTCAAAATTACAAAACTGAAAGAGAGGATCCCAAGCTAAAAATTTACCATAAGCATTTCCAACAGTTGATTTCCATTTTACAAGGATTTCCTGCGATGGAAACTATTTTTTTTTTGGTCCTGGCGAACCCGAGCCCCGCACAGCAAGCTGTTGTGCACTTTTAATGACTTAATTCCTGAATATATTTTTATGATTAAATTTATTTATTGTGTATAACTCGCTTAATAGATCATTAGTGCAAAAAGAACAAATTAATTAAACACCAATAGCTATGTAATTAGATCATTTTTGTCTACATATAAATGATTGTAGGTATAAATTTTTTTTAAAAAAAAATTGAAGTAAAAAAAGCAAATACCATTTCAACACCACATTATCGGGAATGAAAAATATCCATAAATATCGGGACAAAAACATGTGCGGGGTGGGGGGTGGTGGGGGGAGGAGAAATTGTCATCGAGGCAAGAGAAGCAAAAACTATTCTCGTCTCACATTATCGAGAATGAAAAAAATTCATAAATACTACAAGAAAAATATGTAGAGACGGAGTTAGAAAAATTGCCATCCCTTCCCGGAACCAACTTAAGGTGCTTAATTACTAAATCAGTTGAGCTAACTGAACTACGTTGGCCGGGTGAGCAGGAGACAAGATCCACTCAATTCATCTCTTTCTCTACACCCATATATCATTTATGTAATATTACAGCAGAATACATTAACAATCAGCTTATCAAACAAGGAAATTTTTATGAAAGTCATTCAATATAGTCATTTTACAAACCTTTACACACTATTCCATCCCTGAATAATCAATCACTAACATAAAAAATAATCTTGTGCGCATGTGGACAAAACAACTTCAGATCCCATCAATTGCATTCTTGAGGTTCCCGCCGAGCAATGACATGAGACCCCCACCGTGCACCCGTCCTTCTGGAATCATAAAGTTAAAGCTCTTTCTTGTACTGCCACCAGCGGCAGCAGAACCGCCGCCAATGCTACCCTCAATGCCACCCCCAGTGCTTCCTTCCCCTTGCTTCTCCAAACTCAACCATCCCGAATAAGACGGTGAGGCCTTCATCGACAAGGGAACCAATACCTGAGGGGGTATGAGATGTTGCTTTTTTGCTGCCTTCTCCGGTGAGTCGATAGAATCCGAGACGACACTTACTGATGAGGAAGAATAGTTGTTCTCGAAGCTGCTCCCGACAGCCGAGGCTGCAGGGACAATCCCGCGGAAGAGGCCCGGTCCAATCCTTCCTTGTGTGTTTGTCTCCCGAGCCTGAGCCATGCTGCTGTGAGCAGCACATAACCCGCTCCTCCCTCTAGCAAATTTCTCGCATTTTCCCTCTCCCCAGTTGCACCGCTTCCCCCCACCATGGGCCTTGCAGAAGTCAGTGCTACCTTGGGCACTCTTCTCACAGTTTTCAAACTTGCAACGCTTCCCTCCACCGTGTCTGACACAGCAATCAGTACGGCCCCGTGCACTCTTTGTGCACCCTGGGACGGCACACCTCTTTCCACCACCATGAGCGACACAAAAGTCTGTGCCTCCATGTACACTCTTTGGGCAGATCCCACCGCCATTGAAGAGGCAGCGCTTTCCTCCACCGTGTCCTTTGCAAAGGGGTGTGCTCCCTTCAGCACCCTTTGTGCACCCCGCGAATAAGCACCGCTTCCCACCTCCGTGTGCCTTACAATACATGGTGCTCCCTTGGGCACCCTTGGTACAATCGGGGACATGGCAACGACGCCCACCTCCGTGAGAGATGCACAAGCCAACCTGCCCCTCGGCACTTCGGGTGCAGCCTTCCACCTTACATCTCTTCCCCCCGCCATGCCGGATGCAAAGCCCCGACTTTCCCCGAGCTGCCTTGGTACAACCAGCTGGATGGGCACACCTCCGTCCGCCACCATGTGCTATGCAGAAGTCTGTCCTTCCCTCAGCACTTTTAGTGCAGCCCAGATGCTGGCACCTCTTCCCTCCTCCATGAGCCTTACAGTAGGCTGTTCGGCTCTCAGCACCTTTTTTACACCCAGGTTTCTGGCATCTCTGTCCGCCCCCATGGCCAATACAAAGACCTGTTGCCCCTCGAGCCCCTTTTGAGCATCCCTCAAACTTGCATTTCTTAGGGTTGCTGGTTCTGCAATCTGAAGATGTTCCAGCAGTTGCAGGCTCGGAGATGTTGCTAATTATTGAGTAATCTGAGAGTGCTGAAGGTTCAGAGCTCAACTGACGAAGATTGCAATGGGATTTAGTTGTGATTTCTAGGAGTTCTTGTGAGTGAAAATTAGTACTGCTACAATCCATTTTCGGAGCCAAAATAAGTGACGGCATATAGCCACCTGATTTCTTGGCCGAGGTAGAGAACTCATCCACAACAGGTATCACAAGTCTATTGCCATCACCAGATACTTGGTTAGGGCGATGAGGTACATTCAGATTTCTTGGTGTTGTAAAAGAATACTCATCTACACCTGAAACGTCTTCCATCCCTCCACAAAGGCCAAGTTTTAAGATTGAGTCATCCTCAGATGACAGCCCCTGATGCAATACAGTGGCCAATCCTTTGCTTTTGTTTACCTGACGAGGGTAATAATCATCAGAATATGTCGTTTCCGTTGGACCCAATCCAAGTACCAACCTGCACCCATCATCGGGAGCCGTGGAAGGAATGTGCCTGTCATGTGTGTTACTCCGAGCACTCCCAAAGCCAGCACTTACACTTCTTCCATAACCAAAGCAATCTAAGCGCAATGTGGTATCACCATAGTTATTTTTTGAGAGCTCACAATCACAGGAGAACAATACAGCATTTTCTTTGGGATCCATTTTGTGGATTCTGTGTACTAGAATGCCGAGGACGAAGGGACTAACTAGCAGAGCAAGGTTAACCACATGCTGCTAGGAAGATCTATATTTCAAAAGTAAAAGAATAGGTAGAAGAAATTCTATTAAACTGCCTCCACCACTCACGAAGCCTGATGTATCTGACCTGTCCATTTTATTAAATGTATACTGTGCAAGCACCAGATCTGATTCTGGAATCACTCAGATCACCAAAAATATCTCATAATGCTTACAGGACATAACCCTATGGTGAAAGCAGCAAATACCGATGAACAAAGATCTTTGGAGAGCATGGTGCCCCTTCCCAAAAAATCCTTAAGCCTCATTCACCTGAGAAAAAACCAAAAATTGCACCATCTCTTTTAATAGTCGGTAAGTGCAGTAAAGGACAAGAAAGTTTTACTTGTAAATAATAATGTGAATCAGATGAATAGATTGGACTTATCCACAGACACAAAAAAAGGCAGAATTGATTGAAGTAATTGGGTCTAGTCATCTACCAAAAAATGCGAGCCTGCACTACACACATACCAGAGAAGAATGCATTTACCACCAAAACCTATCCACATAATATGAATTCCACAAGGACAATAGCAAAGAGCAATTTTGTTTGTACAGGAGAAAACGCATTTACTGTTACATTGTACCTAATATAACATATATATACACTAAATCAGAATAGGTTAGCCATATGATCTATATGACAGGTCCAATATGAAAAAAGTTGCAGTCAAAGATCTAACAAGCAAGGTAACAATTAGATGAACAATTGAACATACTGCAATGACAACTGTTCTGACCATTTATCCAGGAGCACAAATTCTAACAAATACTAATAGAATAGAAAATAGCATTTTTTTTGGCAGAAGTCAACCACAAAGGCAAGCCAGTGTCCATATAAGAATATTGTAGAATGACATAGAATCTCGGACTGTTAAGATTTAATGGCGCCATAACTATTTTGTCGAACAAGTAAGACGGTGTAATCATATCTGGATTTCAAATACTTATAAAAGAAAATCTGGATTTCAAGTAAAATGAGGTACTTCACCATTGTTGTGGAGCTGATAAAAGTAATGTGAAATATTAACCACGGACTCTCAGTTTTCAGCAACAATACCTAACCGATACACATCACACACACATATACATATATATACATGTGTTCACCACATAATTATATAACCAAGTTAGAGGCTCCAAGTTCCAGACTGTGTGCTAGAAAAGTTAAATTGCCAAGCAAATAGAGGCTTCATAAAGAAACCTAAATACTGAATAAAAATGGAACGATGAAGGTCTCACAAGAACCATCCACAACAGAGACAGAATCAACATGCAATCTCAATCAAAAATTACAAACACGGTAAAGACTTATATTTTTGCATGTGATTATAATGCTCGGAATTGGAAGAAATGAAGGATAAGAAGTGTAGTAGTTGAACAAGCAAAAAGATATAAGTTGGCAACTTGAAAATCATACTAAAATTGTATCTTTGCACCTGCTTCCAATCTTCCCACATAACATGGCATGTACTCAACGCACTGATTGTGAGTTTGTCCCCATGAATAATGTTTATCTAGTCCAAAATATTTGACAGAAGAATATAGGCAAATTGTCCTAAGGATCCATATTTTTAATTTAGCAAACCTCTTATTAGCACAAGAAGAATGCTCCAAGTAACAAATAGTACCCAGTGTTAGTGTAGCTACTTCACTTACTCTAAAGCACTTCATTGAGATATGAGGAAAAACATATGTAAGGAAGTACACTTTGAACTTTCAATAATTATGGAAAAAATCATCTCTGCCTTTATCAAGCGCATCTGCAGGTAGATGCCCTACAGTAGACATGTTAGACCGCCACATGCCTCTACCAATTTTTTGTCATATCTATTCATTTTAAGGTAACATAGCATTCCAGTCTTATGGAGAGTAGAGGATAGAGAAATATTTTACAAATAAAACACCAAAAAGGAAACATTGTTTGATTTTAAAAAATAAAGGTAACATCCCTTTCCACTCTCATTGAGAGTAGATAGAATCATTTTACAAATAAAATAGAGCAAAGAAAAATAAATAGAAATTTTGTTTGGTTCTCCTAAATCAAATAATTAAATTTTACATTTTATGATTAGAGCTCAGTTGATTTTTATTTGAAGACTTACAACAGATAAAACACGCTCTTATCCGAAAACATAAAACATAAAAACTAAAAGTGGTGGAAAACCTAGAAAGTGATTATTTCACTGACAGCTGAGAAATGATAAAAAAAAAGAAGAAAAACCATGGTTTGCACTCCCAATTTATACACAAAGAGTTTTATTTTTTATTTTTTTTGATAAGTAAATTTGATTATTTCTAACTAATCATAGGTTATCTGATACTAAATACATAGCCATTAGTATGCCATGTGGATGTATGTTGCTACAAAAAGTTATCAACTATAGATAAATTTACTTCTCCGGCACTCTCGTTTTCCCCTCTCCTGTTTCATATTCCATAATCGTCCAGGAGCACAAAGATTTGTACCCTCACTCCTCTCCTGCCTAAAAAGAAATAAAAAAATAAAAAAAAGAAAGAGGAAGGCCATGAACAGTCCTCCGTGTTAATTATAATTTTTCAAGGATGATGTCCTTTGCTTGATAGCTTAAGACAGAAAAAAAAAAAACAATTATATGTTTAATTATCACATAACCAAAATCCATTCTTTTTCATCTTTTACCCAATCATAAAAATAGCAACAATAGTTTTTAACCACATTCCTAGATGTGTAGCTGGTTCTTTTGTGAAACTCAATGTAAATTAAAAGATAAAAATCCAACAATTGATAAAGCATCAGAATTATAGATAACAGGAATTGCAAAAAAAAGGACATATAACCCATCCCTCAAAAAATATTTCGGCATTTGACAAATAACAGGGCACTGAAATTTGTGGCAGAATACAAAAATCTCAAATAAACAACCTCAGAAGAGCTGTCACCGTAAGCAATCAGAACTCAAGGAAACAAGAGAGGGAGAGATCTACGCAGCCGGAAACAAGATACGGAAAAGCAAGGATTTCCATTCAGAATTGCTAACCAAGAATACAACCAAATCAGAGAAAATAACAAGATACGGAATAGCAAGGATTGCCATTCAAAATTCCTAACCAATAACACAACCAAATCAGAGAAAATAACAGAGAAACTAAAACATCCATATCTATTGCAGCTAAAACGGATAAAGAAAATCTAAGAATCCAAAATTAGCAATAACTAGAAGTATCAATTCATCGATTGCTTTTTTTACGATTACACCAACTCGCAATTAAAAATAACGGTTTCGCGATTGCAGAGCCCAACAATCAAAAGGTAGCACTTAATGAACTGTTATTAAACTGCAAGACCAAGAGAAGATTGATTGAACAACAGGACACAGATAAGCATCCATCGAAAAGTAAAAAATAAAAATAAAAGAATTCAGTGTAACTACAAAAACCTAGAATCGGCCGAATTTAGAGCGAATGATATGTGGAGAAAAGAAGACGACTGAAGATTAAGAGACAAATATAGAAGCGAAACAATTACAATTAACGAACACGCAAGATCAAGAAGAAGAATGGAAATTGAAGAAAGAGAAATACCGTGAAAGAACTTCAAAGAATCAAAGGGAGTTCCGGCAAAGTTGGCGGATCTGTGAAGCCATAGAAGACACGATTATCCACCGAGCTCAACTCTTTAGAGAGAGAGAGAGAGAGAGAGAGAGTAGTTTAGAGAGAGACGCAAAAATGCGACTTCAGCGTGAACAGATAGAGAGAGAGAGAGAGAGAGAGAGAATGAACCATCGTGTAGTGATTATGTACAGAAATCTTTTTTATTTATTATTGACCTAGATTTGTGGCCCTCTGTATTATAATTTCTTGATTTTTAATATTTTTAAAAATAAAATAAAATCTAAAAAAATAAAGAATAATAATATATAATTATTTTATTTATGAATTAAACAAAAAGTAATGATCATAATAAGAATTTGTGACAACTTTTACAATGACGTCAGGCTTTATTAGGTCCTAACTAAAATATTTTAATGCCATAAGTCCCTTCATTATTTTATCTTTATTGCATGAAATAATTTATTGTCTTTTAGACTTTTCTGCCTTCGATTTTTAATCAAAGTTTATAATTCACACGCACTTTCTTTTTCTCTCTATGTTTATATCTATTTATGTAGCTGAAATCAACCAATTCAACATTGTTCTATTTTTAGAATAAAAAATTAATAAATAGTTTAATTTATAAATTATTTATTATTTATTGTCAAGTATAAAAATTTTTAGCGAATAAGATCTATCTGGATAAAAATGTTAACGCTCAAGGTCTTTTTGGAACAAAAATATCATATAATAAATAAATTTATTTATAACTTTTTAAAACATGTATGAAAAATACAGATAAATTTATCTGTCTTTTATTAAAAGCACATGTAAAAAAATACAAATAAGTTTATCTGTTTTATTGAAAGTACGTATAAATAATACAAATAACTTTATTTAAATATTTTTAAAAATGTATGAAGAACACAAATAAATTTATCTATTTTATTAAAAGTACATATAAAAAATATAGATAAATTTATCTTTATTTTTTCAAAACATGTATAAAGAACATAGATAAATTTATCTGTATTTATCTGTCTTTTATTGAAAGAACGTGTAAAGATCACAGATAAATTTATGTCTTATTTAAAGTGCGTATAAAGAGCACGGATAAATTTATCTATTTGCATTGTATTTTTTTAAAAAAATTACGCAATTGAATTTTGCGCGTTAAATTTTTTTTATTAATGGACCTTGTACGTTAAAATTTATTTTTTTAGACTTTTAGCTAAAAACTTATTTTTAAAATGATAGCATAGATTATTTGTGTATAGAGGGAAAATTCAATGTACAAGGAGGAGGAAACATGTCAAAATGTATATTTGGTCAATAGTGAATTGAACAAAAAAGTATATTAAAAAAAATAAGATAGCTCTAAAAATGAGCAAAAATTGGGGCCGCAATTTAATAGCTTACCTATAGCCTCCCAAGAGTTAGGGGCCTTAATTTTAAAAAATTTAAAAATTATTTTACATAAAAATAGTTGTAGAGAATAATTTTTTAGAGTAAGAAATAGCTTGTCTTGGTATTACAAAAGTAATATTGATAATTGATCATACAATAAATTAAATTCAACATCTATACACAGTGTTTTGACTTTTGCAACAAAAATAAACCTATAAGTGTCATGTCAGCAATTACGAATTTCAAAATATCACTCCTTTACAAGAAATAGTGTAAAATATAATATATTAAATATTATAAATATACATACATACATATACATACATATATATATATATTCTATGTTATATTTTGCAAATAGAAGAAACTAGCCCACTTAAAATTTTAAATTATATAAAAATAATATTTTTTTGAATGCATGTATTGTTTATAGAATTTTACTAACAGTACACACGTATCAGCTGTTTCTGCATAAAAAAAATAAAAATAAAAATAATAAAGTCTTTTCTAAGATTAACTATGTCGCAATGTTAAATGGCTTAGAAATAATATAAATTGGAAAAGATATAGTATCAAAATTAGAATATAGAAATTTAATAAATAATTTTACCTCTTAAAAAATAAGAAAAATAAATTTTAATTAAACAAAATTTTAATATTAAAATTTATAAAATACCTTTATAATTTTGCTTTATGCTACAAATTAACTTGAGCCGCCACTGACAAAAACCCCTCATAAAAGAAAGAGAAACAATATTCACATAGAAAGAATATTAAATCTCCACTATGGTGAACACGAACTCCTACGGCAAGAGATTCTAACATTACATAAAAATAAAAAAAAATAAGTGAAAAATAGCATTATATGCTTAGTGCTCTGCAATATTTCTTAAAAGAACTATTATCTCCACTACAACTTTACAAGATTAATGTTTTTTGATTAGAGATGGTCGTTAAACATGATAAAACGCGATAAATAACTTCAGAGATCTAAAAAGATAATGACAGAATAACGTTTCTATTTTCACATCAAGGACATCAGGATTTGTTACTGCAAATAGATGTTTGCCGGATCAAAATGACAATTGCTCAACCACCAAAATCAAAAAAATAAATAAAAACAAAGCTCAAAAAAAGAAAAAAAAACTATTGAGAACAAAAACAAAAACTAAAAAAAGAAGACAGAAGAAGACAAAAACACTTCATGAGAAAAAACAGGAATTAAAACAGAAAAAAAAAAGTGAAAGAGAGGAGAAAGAGAAAAGGAAGAATGGAAGAACGGATGATCCGTAAGAGCTTCTTGCAACTGCAACTCTTTTGGATTTTTTTATCTGAAATTAAAAAGATTTCTTCCTCATTCAAGAAAGCTGAGAAATAAAAAAATCAACAAAGATTTATCAAACAAGATGATGGGAAGAACAAAAGAGCTATCTTCGAATTTGGTTTTCTCGATCCCACTGTAATTTCAGTGAAAACTCACTGACAACGAAAATCTGTTCATTTTGTATAATTTTTTTTTTAAAATTCATACAATTTCTTAAGATATACGTATTGGTTGCATTAAATTTTGAATTTTTTTTATTATTTTTCCCTTTAATTTTGAAAAATTAGTTATAATTTCAGCAACGGTCAAATTTACTTGTCAGAGAAATTTCATGAACAGTGAAATTTTTACTAATGGAAAAGTTTATTGCTAATAAAATTTCACCAATGATGAAATTTATTTGTTCTTTTTTTTTCTATAAAATAATTTAGTATCCTTTGTGATCTTATTTAATAGATTTCAACAAAATATTTAATTTTAAGCAAAAAAAAATTTTAAAAATATAAATTAAGTCATTTTAAAGTTTTGTAGCTATGAATTAAATAGCAAAGAGTATTTTACCAAAGGGTGTGTTCGCCATGGACTAATTGAGAAAGAATATTAAGTATTGTTAGTAGGGAGACTGTTTGACAAAGTTATTATTAGTAATTTTTAATTTTTTATTATTAATTTTAGTTATATGTTATAAATTTTTTTAAACAGTTATAATTTTTATTACAAATTATAACTATTTTTTTTTAATTTTAATTACAAACTACAATATTTACTAAATATTTATAACTTTTACTACAAATTATAATTTATAAGTTATTATTTCAATAATGTCAAACACTAAAATCTTATTTTTAGGTAATCTCCCTGCTAAAAATATTAGAGTTTGTTTGGCAATTTGGCTTTAAGTTGACTTTTTTGCTTTAAATCACTTTAAGGTAAAAAGTCAAAAAATTTATTTGGCTAAAAATATAGTAATTTTTAAGCTACCAAAAGAGCTAAATAAGCTCAATGTGAAATTTCATAGTTGCCCATCAGCCTAAATGGTCTGGGGTATAATTGTTTGATTAAAATTTATTTAATTTTATATGTAAAAGAGTAAAATTAAAAATTGTTATTAAAAAAATTAAAAATTTTAAAAGTAAATAGGCTAAAAACCGAGGGTTAAAAAATAGGATTTTTTTTTGGTTTTTTAAACTTTAAGCCATTGGCCGAAAACCAAGAGCCAAAAAATTAATTTCAAGCCGGTTGAAAGCTGGTAGCCAAACGAAGGCTTAATACCCAGAAAAGAATTTAAAAAAAACTACTTTTTAAGAGCACAAATA
>JAOTRH010000020.1:3447826-3461020 GCA_034768845.1 Heliamphora exappendiculata | reverse complement strand
AAATATCTCTTCTCCCTTGGGATATGAACTACAAGTTGACCTCAACCAACTTCTTTCTCAGTAATTTGCAATGCTTTGTATGGACATGTTCATAATTTAAGAAAAGGAGTCCACGAGCAGAAACTCAAAGGATAAACTAATAACTGGCCAGTTTCATATTCCCCCTTCTCATCTCCCTCTCCAATCCGACCTCAAACCAACAACTTTCTCAGTAATTTGCAATGCTTTGTATGGACATGTTAATAATTTAAGAAAAGGAGTCCACGAGCAGAAACTCAAAGAATAAACTAATGGCTGGTGATAAACTATGGCCAGTTTTGGAAGTCCTAAAGCTTATCTGCTGTACACAATTTTTTTCTATTCAATTATGAAATCTTTGTCTGGATATTAACATACTTAATACTTTAAGAAAGGAATGAACGAGCAGAAACTCAAATAATAAACTAATTAGTGTCAAGAAACCATGGCCAGTTTCACAAATTTGAAAGCAGAATGAAACTTATGCTACGCAACTATGAAATCCTGTAGGCACAACTATATTTGAATTGCAACCTATCAAAAAAGAAGAGTACCTTAATAAATCACTAGAAGGAAATGCCAAAGGCACGACAATATAGCTGGAACATGAAATACAATGAAAACATGTCAACCAATTGGCTGACATCCTGAAATATTGAGGTTCACATACAAGATGTAGAGAATAGAAGTACAGTATCCCCATTCCAGGGATTTATGTTATGAAAATGGAAAATAATGATTTTGTAGGGTTCTTTTGAAGAAATAACGAAACAAGAGAATGTATAAACTCTAGCTCATAGGAATTAGAAAATAATGATTTTGTAGGGTTTTTTTGAAGAAATAACGGAAAAGACAAAGTATAAACTCTCACTCATAAGAAATGAGAGTAGGAAAACAATTAAATCATATTATGCATTTAAGAAACATGTTAGGGTAACTACCTATATAATACATGCTACAGAAGAAGTGCAAGAATCACCTAATCCACTTCCAGTACCTCTGACAGTGTATATTGTTCAAAAAACTTAATTTGAAAATTCCAAGACATGACTTGGGCTACAAAAAGATTTGACCCAATCACTTTCGTGGTTAATGAAGAAGCTCTGCATGGTTTAGATAAATAAAACAAAACAAAGTGAAATTTCCAATCAACTATGCAACCTTGATCACTTGAATTTTGAGAATGTTATAACATTAATGGGTGTTGCCCAATGCAATTTAGAAAAGTTGGTGTGACATTTGTCCCACTCATCTAAAAAATTCAATGGGGGAGATCAATTTAGAAGGGTTCTTTCTTTGAAATCCTCCTTATTTCATAAGAATGTTTTTTTTTTCTTTATCACGCGTGAATTTCAAGGTAGACTTATTTCAAACCAAAATACGACGCATGAATATTATCGAATCACCAAGTGAAATCTTGCATGCCACAGGAAAAAGATTGCCATTGCCTAAGTTTGTGGTCGGATGATATTTATTAATGTTCTTTGCGGATAGCTGGGTTTTATTTTTCTTCCACCTTATAGGATTTGTTTATTGGATTTTACACTACTTTTCTTCAAGTAAATCGCTACAATTAATCATTAATTTTTATTCTATTAAGGAAGATAGTGATATAATAGTTAAATTTGGCACCATTATATGCTATATGATATGTAGTGGTCAAAAGTGTTTAGTTTGTATTACATTTAGTTAGACATTCTTTTTCAAACCTAAATTATGGTTTATTGTTGAGAGTGCCATAGGCACATGTAATTCGCTAGTAAATATACAATTGACTTTAGACAGTAGCAAGTCAGCAACAGGCTAACTAACAATAATGATTGCCAACTTTAGTTGGATAATTACAGTTGCAATGAAGGATCTTACAGGATGGAAGTTCAATGAGTTGACTGAGTATATCTCATTGCCCTCTCTATGACATTTGAAAGTGAAATTTTTACTTTGCTGCGAATCATCAAGATGATGTACACCAACTCTGCCCTCAATTGAGCCAACCTAAAGAGAAACAATGCCAAATACAGCAGTCTAAGAATAATAGACTGTAACTGAAATAGATACTATTTATCCAGAAAAAAAAAAACCAAAGACAAGCATCAAGTAAAATATTACAGGAAATGAATTAAACGAAAATTAGCATATCATGCGAATTTACATAACACAAATTTTGAATAAGAAAACACACTCATTTGAAGAATGGAAGCCAGAGATAGAGCAACAAGTACAAAACCAGAAAACCTGAGGACAATCTATGAAAACAATTCCTAGAGGAGAGCTATCACAATGTATCAGAAGAGTCAAATGGTGGGATACTAAAATTGAATTCCTCTGATTTTATTGAAAATTCCAGGATGCACTGAATCTAGCATTGATGCCAAGGAAAAAGAGAGAAGGAATTAAATCATTAACCTCCCACAAGTCTCATCTAAAGTTACACCTTCACATCTCTAAAATCTTTCTATCTCATGTGACAAATTCATCTAATTTTTCTCACCTGTCCCAACCAAGTACAACCAGCTTACTAAACCATTTAGGTCCAAATAGAAGTTATGAGGTAAAAGTAAAACATTACACTGTAATATAACAATGATGAAGATCTTGTGATGCTCTAATGCATCTTAATAGATCCAAAGCCAAAACATTCATGGATATGAGAACAGCAACAATATTTACATGCATTAACTGCACTAAAAGAGCATCACTTGGGATATATGTTAACACAACAACAAAATATGTCCAATGTTCTGCAGTACCTTAAGTTTAATCATCTTTACAACATAAACATTCTTTCTAACTGATCAAACAAGACAATGAAATCACCACAAGAAGTATAGATGTTAGATTTTCAAGTTGCTGTCATTCCCAACTGATTAAATATTCATCTCCTTTCACTAATTCTAATTTTTCAAAACAAGCATGCATTAATTGTTATACTTCAAAAGGTGTGCTGCAACATCCTTTCATGCTAACTAGTTTCAGTATGTGATCTTTAAACTCTTCCCAAAAGAATTGTAAAAAAAGTTTATCTGCAGATGCACATGGTATCATCCTAATTTGGCCATACAAATTAGGTTTGACACAATGAATTTAAACTGATACTAAAAAACCACACCCAAAGGCGAATGATAATCATTTTCCAAAGCATTTCTTTTATTTACATGATTGTTTCTCATAATGCTGAAGCAAGAACTGTCATCGGTGTTGATGTAACTCCAATAGAGAATAAGAATAAGAGCAACAAATATTAGAGATTAAGAGAAGAAGAATAGAGATTAAGAAATGACAGGAAAGGAGAGAAAAAATAACAAATTTCTCAATATCAATTCTTATTCATCTAAGTCTAATTAATACATTAATAAGACTCATTATTTATAACCCTAAACCTCTAATTAAAAGGAAACTAAATTTTTTAAATAAATGGAACAACTAACATCATAAACAAAAACAAATATCATCCTAATACTATAACGAAATATAATATAAAATAATAAAATATAATCCCAAATTGATCTTTATTTTCATCTATGATCTGCATCATTCTCCTTTACTGAGAAAAAGAACTTGTCGTCGAGTTTCGCTGAAATTATTGAACGCAACTAAGCCTAAAAATCAAGTAGTGTGAATATGTCAACGACTAAAGTCCTTCTTGTGCCAACGAAATTTGATCATGAGATTGTTGATAAGATCTACAAAACATGATTTAATAACCCAAAGAAAAAATTTTCAATATCAACAAAATCAATCTAGTCGGGCTTCACGGGAGAAGTGGTTGGTGAAGAAGACAAAGTGACTGTATGCTTGTTTTGCAGAGATTTCACGGTTGATGGAAGCATTTGCTGTAAAGGAAGTCTTACCCTGCCATAGCTGGAGGAGGAGAAATAGGATCATTAGACTCGAGAGTTTCAAGAGATTCCTCGTTTGATGGAAATGAAGGAGGAGAAATAGGATCATTAGACTCGAGAGTTTCAAGAGATTCCTCGTTTGATGGAAATGATTACTGCAAAGGAACATCTTAGTTTGCCATGGTCGGAGGAGGAGAAACAAGGTTATGTGACTCGAAAGCTGAACTAGAAGGTAATGGATATAAAGTCATAGTAGAACATGGGTAGCTCAGTAGGCATGGAAATGGGAGACACGTCACTTGATATCCTATCTTTTTTTGAAAGGGTAGGAAGTAACAAGGTAGGTCCTTCCATTATATTTGAATGTAATGGTGTTAGTTTTCTCATGATAAGCAGCACGAAACTCGTTCATCTATGGATGACCAAGTAGCACATGCGAATAAGATCATAAGAAGTACGTCACACCAAATTTCAGCAAAATTATCGCTCATCTCGATAGGAACCAAAACATGGTTTGGGTAATAAAAAAAAGGTTTAATCAGGCAAAAAAAAAGGATAGGGTTGTGAGTGTGATTCTGGCTTAAGTTTCAGCCGACAAACACTGTTTTTAGATACCGCCGCATTCATGAAATATCCCTCATCAATGATTATTTTAAAAAATTTATTGGCACACCTAAGAAAAGTATGAAATTGTTGGTGCGCATCCACTCCGTCACGAGTGCGTGACAAGTGCAAGAAGAAAGACTCATGTAAGAAAGAAAAAGTGTTTTTTTTACTCTTTTTTTCTCTTTTTTACCCCCTTTTCTCTTTTTTTAGGGGTTCAACTACTTTTTTCAATCCTTTTTTTGTCTTTTTTTTGGGCATACTTTGCGCTAGCTCTTTTTCTGTGGGTCAATAGATACTATTGGGTTGGAGTTGGACTAGTAAGGTTATGGGTTCCGAAATAGGTTGGACTGGTAAGGTTATGGGTTTTTCAAACCTGGCTTGTATTTGGTTATGGGGGGGTAGTGGTTTGGTTGGGCTTTAGCTAAATATGGTTCAAGGGTTTGACTCTTGGGTCAAGAACAAGGTTGGGTTAAGGGTTTGGGTGTGGGTGAAATTAGATTTTGAATCAATTTTGTTTTTTTCCCCCTTGAGTCAAGTTACAGAAAGTCTCTTCCTCGCACCGCAAGGCCTAGGGTTTGGCAGGAGAACGCGAGGGAGAGAAAGGGGAGGGATGGAATTCAAGCTTTAAGGAAGAAAAAGAAGCGGCAAACCTGGATGGTTTGGCAGCAACCAATGGTGGAAGCAATGGCCGCTAGTTGTGCTGGTTGCGTGGAGCTTCGTCTAGAGTGGCGATGAGATGTCACAGATTTGTGAGCGGTGGCGACGATCACCGAGGATGGCAATGTGAGCGAGGTGGTGACGCAACAGAGCTTGTGAGTTGTGGCGCGATGGAGAGGAGCGGTTGATTTAGTTAGGGCTTTCAGCTGGAAGAGAACGACGAAGGTTGCTAGGTTTCTAACAACAGCAACTTGAGTGAAGGCACTGGCGTTGTCGATTGAGGTTGCTGCTCGCGATTGCTATGGTTTTGATAGCCTTGACTATATTGACGGGCAAGTGTTCGGCAAAGGTCGACACCAACATGGACTTCGATGATAATGGGGAATAGTGACAGTGATTGTTGGTGAAAAGAAATCACACAATTCTCAATATCAATTTTAATTCTTCCAAGTCTAATTAATACATTAAAGAACCATCTGATTTGATTCGTTCTCAATAACCATGAGATGATCATATTAAGGTGATCCTCGAGCACCTCATAGCAATTTCAGGGGATCTGTTGATGCCGAACCTAAACCTGTGCTCGAGAGGGCACTCGCCATTTATTTTCATTGTTCAACTCTTCGACAAGATTCCTCATTTATAACCCTAAAACCCCAAATAAAGAAAAGTAAAATCTTTAATTAAATGAAAACAAATAACATCATAAATAAAAACAAATAACATCTTAATACTATAAGGAAGTAAAATATAAAATAATAAAATACAATCCTAAATTGATCTTTATTTCCATCTATGGTCTGCATTAGTTGCATTGATGTTTGTCATAGTCCATGAGAATTTCAATTGAGTTTTTATAACTGAAAAAAACCTTGCTACTTTTTGATCGACTTATTTCTACAAACCCTTTCAATCTATTCCCCCAACATTTGGCTAATATAGTTGAGGCAAATGGACCTCGAAAACTTTGTAGCACTATCTAAAGAAATAAAACAAACAAAAAGAAAACTGAGGACAACTTAGAGATAATGCATAAAGTTCGCATCAAAGGCAAAAACCAACACCCATTATCAATAATCTAATTGAAATACCCAAGATATTTGCATAAGAATAATCAAGAGTATTAGTAATTTGGTGAAGCATACACCATACTTAAGTGAGTGAAACACACACCTCACTCTAATTTATTTGACACCTCCTCCTTGCATGTTTAACCTCAGATTTTATATTAAGACATGTGTTCGTCTATATATACATATATATCTCCGGTCGCTAAAATAATAAAAGATAAAGAGGAACTTAGAGAGGGACTTGTGCTCAAAAAGTTTGCAGGGAGAAAATAAAAAGAAAGTGAAGAAAAGTCAAGGGTTTCAATTCTAACTTTGACTTGAGGTAAGAAACTTCATCTCCAAAGAAATTAAACAAACATAAAGAAAATGGAGGACAACTTGGACATAATGCATAAATTTTGCATCAAATACAAAAACCAGCACTTATTATCAATAACCTAACACCAATTCCTAAGATATTACTTTGCATGTGATTTGTTATTATGTCTCATGTTACATCGTGTTAGCATGTTAAAGTAATTGTTAAATGATTAAATGAATCTGAAATCCTTAATTGAAGAGTTAAATAAATTTATGCTAGTGTCTGTTAAGTTCTATTAAGCAAGAAAAATTAATAAAGATTAATTACGGTTAAGAACAATTAATTAGGTTAATCGAGTTTAATTAAGACCAACATGATTAACTTGGGTTAAGTGTAATTAGTGACGTAAACATGATTATTAGAGTTGATCTATATTAACTAAGAATGATCAAGAGTGTTGTAATTTGGTGAAACATATACCATACTTAAGTGAGTGAAACTCACACCTTACTCTAATTTATTTGACACCTCCTCCTTGCATGTTTAATCGTAAATTCTGTCACAAAACAAGTGTCCATCAATACACACACACACACACACACACACACACATATATATATGCTGAAATAATAAGAGATAATAGAACTTAGACAAGGGCTTCTGCTTGGAAAGCGTTTGGGAGGACATAAAATAGAGAAAGTGAAGAAAATTCAAAGTTCAATTCTAACTTTGAATTGAGGTAAGAAACTTCATCTCCAACTTACTCTCTTTAATTTAATCAAAAAAAAAAAACTTTTATAACATGTTAGAACAAGATTATGGTTAGAAAATGAAGTATGGAAGACAACCCGAGTTTAGAGAGGACTTCGATGGTATATCTCAAGTGGAATTTTGAGGGGTAGTTTCTAAAACCATTTGATGATATTTTCATGTGAAATTTACGTATGTTGGAGTTTTATGTGTCTATTTCATAGCTGAAATATCAAAATTGAGTTCAAAGTTGCCTAGAAAGAGCTCTGCTCCAAACTGTAAAAGGGCGTCAGTGCTGGAACAGATTTTTAGAAGCTAAAAATAGGGATTGTTCATACTTAAATCTGATTTTATTTGGTAACTTTGGCCTATATAGGCATATACGTTTTGGAAGAAGATAAACGAGTCTAGTTTTATTTCTTATGAAAGCATTGCAACTTCAAGTCACACAAAGGTTTTAATCGCAAAGATAGTTAATACTGTGCAAGTTGCCCGTTTAAAGTCTCAAATATCCAATTTCATAATTTAATTGCAAGTGTGGTTTTTAACTTTATGTAACTTGTAAGAATCAAATGAGGTTGATTAACACTTAAGAAAAGCTTAAATGAGTTGTAATAATACAGAGTTTAGACTATGAATGAAATAAGATAATTGATGTAACTAACATATATTTGAGAATGAACACAATTTATTCTATGAATTGATTGTGTAGAAATCTTCTGCGAGATAATCAAAGTGATTACAAAATTTAGGTGAGTAATAAGATCCTTGCTCCTTATATGTTATATTTCAAGTTGTTGTGCTACTCAATGAGTTTAGGAAACACATAAATATTCGTTGTTTTGGAAATGAGATCTTCTATATATTATATGCAATATTCAGAAAATCCTATCATGCGAGGGACTCTAAATTTACAGGGATTTGTTTTAATGGATGTCCATAGCCACCAAAGCTGGCTACCACCTTGTGTGGTTTTGTATCTCTAAGGAGATTTTGTACAGTTTTACCGTTTTATTATACTGATGTGATGGACATAATATGTTTTGTGTTGATAAAATTTTCTCTATTTCAAAAAAACTTCATATAATGTGATTGTATAAACATTTATGCTTTTGGTTCACTATCTCCATGGTGTTTTTATATGTTTCGGTATCTATATTTTTCACTGGGCTAGTGTAGCTCATACCGATTCGTCATACATTTTTTTAGGGAATGAGACTGGAAAGACAAAATCAACCTTTCTTGTATATTATGAAGATGACATGTAGTTGAATGTTTTGTAATGAAATTACTTATTATGTGCCACATAACAGTTTAGCTTTTCAAAACTCAATTGTAATTTATAATATGGATTTATGGATGGCCTAGGTTTAGTTATAACTTGTTAAACCAAGTTTTTGTTGAATAAATGGACTCTTTAGAATTTAGGCACTTTGATCCATTGAATGGAATGCACAACCATATGAAAGTGATATTCATTTTATCTTCTGCTTCTGTATCTCTATATGTTTGAGATTATTAGTTACACATTCTTTCAGTATTCCTAGGTCTTTGGTAGCAACACTACTGGCCTGTCGTGATCTTTAATCCTATTGGCAGGAGTTGGGGCCGTGACACTAACATACCCTAAAGAGGCATTGATTTGCAAAGATTATGCCAAATACACATCCCTGAAAATAATACGAAAATTCATAGAAGTTTTGAAGTCACAGATCTCTTTCACATCAAATATCAAAAACCCAAAGCTGATTATGAGTCCACCTGAAAGCAGATAAGAACAGAGAGTCTCAAATGAAGCACTGTCCAAGAGAACTAATTTATTGCTGCAACGAATAAAAATAAAAAATAAATATTAAACCCACTTCCACCAAATGAAAAACTGGCATGCTCATACAGAGATAAATGATCTCAGAATTGAAATTAAGAAGATACAACGGCCTTCAGATTGAAAATAACAATGTTTGTTATACACTTTTTTATAATTGAATAATATTTGGGCACAAAATCCTACATGCATAAACTATCACTATCGGAAAACTGAATCTATTCAAGCACTGAAATTAAAAGGCTAACTTACCAAGAAACCTTGCTGATCAGGAAAGGCCGCGACACATCTTGTCTGATACTTCAGGGGTGAAGTGATCCTTTTGAACTCAGTCTGTTGTATTCAGAAGAGAGTAATAATATTAATTTAATGCAAAACTAAGGCAACAAATGAAGAACAATTTAAGCAATCTTTTGGCAACAACAATTGAACTTAAAAAGTTGAATGATGCTGCAGCAATAACCGAACATTCAAGACCTGCTTTAAAGCAAGGTTCAATGACATCAATCATTTCAGGAAGCGACAAAAAATACCTGAGGGTTCTGCAAGTTAAAAACTATAAGATTTCTATCTGCAGTCCCAACAACCATCAGTGGATGTCTCACTGTAAATGCATAGCACCGCTCAGGAAGTTGTTGAGTATGCACTGGACTTGACTGTCTCAGATCCCAATACCTACAATCAGATTATAAATGCTATTAGTAATTAGCTTAACAATACACATCTGGGGGATATCAAATGTCTAACAACGCTCATACAAATTATCAATCAAGTGCATAGGACATAAAGCATATATTCACGAAACAGAGAATAAGTGGGCCTGAAAGGCGAGCTCATCAGCAACAGGCGCTTTCTCCTATATAGAAGATATACACCGGTAAGTTCTCGCCCGGCTGAGTTGCATGTTCAGCGGCAAAGTCTAGATGGAATAAAGTTACAGGTTTTATGTTATATAAAGGGCATCAGTTCCTTAATAGCCTGTGACTCCAACTACTATCAATGTATGATCCATACTACATCTAACCAACTGCCGTCCATTTCCTCCTCTTGTTCATACTTCATGTCTTCTTGAACAAGAGCTAAAGTAGCTCTTAAAAATGCTGTTTATTAAACCTATCAAAGAGATTAAATTGATTTATAAAAAAAAATAGGGAAACATTGAGCTAAAAGAAGAATTAACGCTGTTAGCATAGTACCAGCATGTTTAAGAGCTGAAATGTGCAGATCTCTTCAAGGCATCAGGCAACCACTTTATCAAGAATACATACTGACAAAGCGTTAGCTCTTATATATAAAATTTTCCTCGCCAGCAATTTACAAAAAAATAAAAAATAAATAAATAAATAAACAAGGAAATGAAACAGAGTGCTTTGTTCCTATAGTTTTGACAGCAGTGATATAGCAAATTTCAAATGTTTCCTCACAGCCAAGCAAATAAAAATGCTATATTTAATTATAAAAAGGCGTAGTATAAACCGGGGAGAAAAATTCCATTATTAGATGAAGTAAATAGTTTATATCCACAGACACGAATGCCTCTTCTTGTGAAGGAAGCACAATATAGAACAGACTATGCTGCTCAAGGAAAAGGAAAAGACCCCAATATAATAGGCAAGAATCTGAAAAATCCCAAAAGGCAAACTGTTCCAAGTGAAGCTGGCTGGAAGAACCTCTATTAACCTAGACTACAAGCTGTCTTGCTACCACATAAACAAAATTTAGCAAAGATTGGAACCAAATTTGAGCTGACGATGATTATGATGTATCAGGCAAGCATTTCAAAAGTAAAGAGCACATTGACATATAGTGTGCAAATATACAAAACACGACAAAAAAAAAACTCAAAATGAAATAACTGGTTTCTTCAAAAACTTGAGAAGTAAATCAATGCTTACTTCAGAGTTTTGTCCCAACTTCCACTGACTAAGAGGTTCATCTCTGGAATCCATGCAATTTCCTTAATAGGTGCATCGTGCATGGCCACAGTCACTGGTTGGCCACCAGAGAGTAACGGCCACATTTTAACTTGCTTGTCGCATCCACCAGAGAAAACAGTTGTGCCATCATCCTTCCAAGTCGAGCATAAAACCTTCACAAGATAAAACAATCAACAATTACCACACTTCCAAACTAAAAATCAGAAGAATAGTTTGCAAACAATATGAGATTTGGTACCATACCGGCTGGTCGTGTGACATTGATGCCTTGGCCACACTGCCAGCAGTGGTCCCGCTCCGCATTATCTCCCAACATCGCACCTATATAAATATAAAAGACAAACAAAAGTGGATATTAGCATCTTAACACCAACAAGAAGTACAAGATGGCATATGAGATATAGAGAATAAGAGAAAAATAGACAACATAAACAAAAGCAGCAAGGGAGTACAAGTAACACAGCACAGCACGTTGTAGAATAGTTCTGGCAATACCTCAAAACAACTTTTTTTTAAAGAACTTTTGTTGGTTACCATTGTAGATACTCAAATTAAGAAAGTTCAAGTCTCGTGTTTTCATTTTTAGGTCTCTCCATGTTGAAAAACAAAGCCTCACCGATGCTGCTGATACATCTGGTTTAAGGTTTTAAATTTCTCTGGTCCATCTGGTTTAAGGTTTTAAATTTCTCTGGTCCAATAACAATGAGAAAGTTATTCATTGCCCCAGGGACATGGCCAGAGACCCACATGATCGCGTGGCTACAGGGGCACCACGTGGCCATGTCCCTGAGACAATGGATAATTTTTCCATAAGAACATAAGAAACAGATACAGAAAGTTTAACCTCGCTTCTATTCATACATTTTCCAACCAACCAAACAGACCAGCTTAAAAAAAAGTAGAAATGAAAATGCAGTTTGTATCTGTACTTCTTGAAGGCTTAGAATAATGCGCCAAGAATAGAAATAACAAAAACGCAATTAAAAAATACAAACCTGGTTATCCCATGAAGTTGCCACGAGGAAATTGGCCTTGGGACTGAAGCTAAGACTTGATACAGAATCAGTAGGAGGCTGTGTCACCTACACATTTTCACAAGTAACACAAGTTACATGCCAAGAAAAACCCTAAAACGGGAGATATATTATTCCAGCCTCCAATCGACCGCAAAAGTCAAACATATACAGATATAAATACAATATAGTGATATAGGTGTAAGAGAGAAATCAAACCTGGGCATACATACAGATGCATACACAAGAACAGAATTCTATAACGAAATTATATTCGAACTCTAACTAAATCCAAAAATCAACAAGAAATTTTTTTTTTTTGCAGTGATTAAGCTTCAAAGCGGATAAAGAATTACCTCAGCCGATTTGTTCGGATTGGGATTCACGGTCGAAGCAGCGCCGAAAGTAGCCATTGAAGCTGCCTATGCATAAACATTGGGAAAGAATAACACAAGGAAATCAGGACTGTGATAAAGATTTGAACGTGGCAATCCAATGCATAAAGAAAAACAATCTTCCCTGTCCGAGCATGAGTAAACCCTAATTGTCAACAAAAAATCTCAAGAAAGTTTCAGAATATGCATATGTATAGAGTATAGATGTTACGTAGAAAAGACACCTGCTGTGAGAGAGAGAGAGTGGGGGGAGAAGGAGTGTGTTTGAAACGTAGGAGAGGGAAGGAAGAAAGGGGGGAGAGTATATATACGCGCGAATTCAGACCCAACCCAACCGAGGAGTGATTTCGCCACGGGTTATAGCGTTCTTGCAGCGCTACCGTCGGGGCGGTAATGGATCATCCGGGTTACAACACTAGTGTTTGGTTCTAGTCTATACTACCTATCTATACGAATATATAAAGAGACAGCATTTATTTGATATTATCTTTAAAAAGATGTTATGTAAATTTTTTATTATTAAAAATACTCTTATTACTTTGTATTTTTCTTAAAGTCTTATTAAATTATTTCTCCATTACTTAATTTTAAAATTATAACTATTTTTAATTTAAAATTTAAATTATTTTATTATTTTATTTTTTAAATTTATACTTGAACACGCATACGTATATCAACGGCTAATAATTTATAAAGGTAGGTTGTAATAGAAGATAGAAATATTTAGTAAATATTTAATTTAAAATAAAAATAAAAAATAATTATAATGTATAATAGAAATTA
>JAOTRH010000020.1:3430976-3447726 GCA_034768845.1 Heliamphora exappendiculata | reverse complement strand
GGGGTGGGGCGGGATTGGGGTGTTAGTGTTCAGGATTTGTAATGGGTTCGCAATTTCTCAGTCGTGGTGGAAGAGGGTGTGAAATAGCCTCTGCTCCTCTTTTGATTTCTACTGCTCTGTTCAATCCACTCTGTTTCTTCTCCTTCTTTGGGTGCTGCATCAATAAGGTTTCCAATATGCAGAATATTTGAGTTGAAATTTGTTGTTTGGATGTAGTTAGCAGTGTTCAATGTGCGCATAGTTGGCTGTTTGTAGTCTTGATTCCATGCTAGTAGTGCATTGCCTTTTCCACTTGATTTCTATAGTGGATTCGATGGTATGTTCAAATCTGTAAATATTTCCCTACCTAATAGCCATCAGAAGATCTAATCGCCAAGTCTCGAGTGCTATTGTTGGAAATAAACATCCACGCACGTTAGTAAGTAAGCGAAGAAGTGAGTTAAAATTTGTTTATGGAGGTAGTTAGCAGTGTTCCATGCGCACATAGTTAGCTGTTTATGGTCCGGATTCGATGTTAGTATTGCCTTTTCCACTTGATTTCTGTAGTGGATACGTTCAAGTGTTACGTTTAAATCTGTAAACATTTCCTATTTAATGACCATCACAAAATCTAATCTTTGAGTTTCGAGTGCTATTTGTGGAAATAAACACCTACGCCCATTAGTAAGCGAAGAAGTGAACATCATATGTTGGTTTTCATGGAACAAAATACGCCAGAAAGAGGAACATTAATGTGAAATAGGAAAATTTTGGCCAAACTAGTTGTTTAGGTTATTTTGGTATCAAGGAAAATGGATCTTTGAAATAGCTCCAGAGCGCTGTTACCAAAATGCTATTGCAATACAATCTACTTCCTAGTTCTGTATAACTTAATCAATATTCAGTCAGCTTTGCTGACAAATATCTGTTCAGTAGTATTCTCAACTAAAATAGAACTTGTAACTTGTGTCCTGTGAATTTTTCATTCATTTCTCCTCGCAATTGATGTGATGGTAGTTTCTTAGTAGCTATTATTGAAGCAAACATGAAAACCTGCCAGCCTCTTCCACACTATCTGTACCCTTATAACAGTGATTCCTCTCGTTCAATTATTATTTGTATCCATTCTATAATTATGAATGGATATTTTTTTTTAATAAAAGGCCCCGCTCAGACGGATTGTGATTTGAAATGGTTTAGTTCTTGTTCTAGGCCAGTAGGCCCCAGTGTGCCCAACGGAAGTTATAGAGGCTATAACTGAAAAGTATCATAGAGTTAAAAAGAAAGATCTAACGTTGGCTGGTCAGTGTGTTGGTTGGTTTCTTGTCTTAGCCCAACTCCTACAGTTTTTCAACGCAGTGATGGCTAATATGGGTCTAGGCAAGTTGCTTTCCCAAATTTTTTTGTGCAGGTTTTAAATTGCTTGCATCAGTTAATACCTTTTATGCTGATTTTCACATGGTTGGAATTCAGGGGAGGCCCAGACGTCTGTCTGGCCCTGGGCCTCCCTGCTTGTAAGTAAAATCTCTTTATCCTTTTCCAGATACCGTGTGGGAGCTTAATCATTGTCATATTATGGGATTATCCCATGGGGAAAGAGTTATCTTTATTTTTTCTCTTCTCTTTTTTTCTTGTCTTCTGACCTTTTATGAAATTCTAGCTTCATCTTTGTTACTTAAAGTTTCTCCTACTAGTTTATCATTTATCATATATTTTTAAGACTTTATTCCTTTATACATTAAAAGCTCTTAAATATAACTCTACCTTCTCTTATAAGTCTTTGTCTTGCTCCTTGCTTTATTATTTGCCTCCAAAAATTAAGATCCTTGTGATTAGGTAGTTTGGTCCTAGTTTTTTTTTTTCATTTTTACATAAACAACTCAATCCTTAAATATGTATCTTTTTTTGCAACTTCGAGATAATAACACATAATGGGCTCAAATAGGAGAAAGCTTATGTGATTGTGACTTTGTAAACTTCTGCATCCTAATTGGAGAAAGCTTATAGTGCTTTAGCGGTTGTTTAGCTGGATTTGAATGGTTAATATCTCTGTAATGCTTTTGTTGCTGTCCTTGAGCAGAAAAACTAAAGATTGAAACATTGTTGGTGAAAGGCATATCTTATATATGCTTGAATTATATTTTCAAAGGTCTACTTTAATAACCATGGGGAGATGTTTTCATGAACATATTTTATCATTTGCTTATTGTACCTTTGTTGACTTCCTTTACTTCTGCTATTACTTCATCTAGAGGCTTCATGAATTTATGTCAGCTTAGTCACTAAATTCTTGTAAATCTATACAAGTCCCATTTTGGTTGACCTCATTCCATCTTATTGAATGTCAAAGCTTGATGAGGCAAGCTAATACTTGTACTTGTTGCGCATGCTTATCTGCTGTTGCTTCTATAGCTTTCTGCCCTTGTATTTTCAGACCTTTCCATCGTATTAGAGGTGGCAAATTTTTGAAACCATTGCTTCGCTGGTTTTAAATATTGGCATTTAGAATGAATAAGCCCAGCCCTTCAATTACAACAATCTTGGTTCCAATGAAATCAAATGGTTTTGTATGCTGCATAACATTTGGACGTACATTTTCCTTGTATGGAATGGGACCTGAAAAGAGAACTTGAACCTTCAACTATGTTGGTTTAAGATTAATTTTGTGGTTTATGAGATGCTGCTATGAGATTTTTACTTGTTAATTTCTGTTGATGGCTACTAGTTTTATGGTGTCATTCATGATAATGGATTTATCAACAAACATACTATATAAAATATAGTGGCAATTTGTTGTCCCCGAAAACCTGATGTGCTAGAGAAAATGATTTGTTATAAAGCTTTTGAGGTAGAGAGTTTCTGCTTATTTTAATATACCGAGTGTTTGTAAAACCTGCTGGTCAAATGATTTTATCTATGAAAGTCAATTTCATCACATATGGAATCTCTTTCTTATACTATAGCAATACGTAATTAGGTGTTTGAGCTTGAAAGTAGTAATCCTATTTTTTAGAATTTCAATTTTATAAATTACAAAAAATACATGTCAAACAATCATTGATAACTACATTTCAAATATAATGATGACCTTTTTAACTAATCTGGTAATGTCCCATCAAATCCCTTAATTTATTATGTTTTCATGACATTAACTTAAAAAATAAATAAATATGTTATCTAATTTAAAGTTCAAGTAGCATTTATTTGTGATTGATTTTTATCATCAATACATAGGTTAAAAATAGAAATTCTTATACATGTATATACACACACACAAAGCTTTTATTCATGTATTTACTTTTTTTGAGTTAAAAAACATAAATTTATTCTACTATATCATTTGACTATCAAATTCTTTCTATTCGTTCAAGTGACAACTCGAGCAAGTATTAAATAAAAATATTTTGAATTTTCTTAACAATGTCTCATATTTAAGTTTCATTTCATAGATTAAATGAGCTCTAACCGCATATTTAGTGAAATTTAAATCTTGCTACTTAGTGTATTGTAATTATCGGGTTCTTAAATTTTTTAAAAGTCATTCTAGATTTTGATTATAAATTAGTTAAACATGATTAAGAAAATTAATTAATTCTAGATTTTCATGTAAAATTTTCTGAATTAAACTCATTAAAAGATTCGCATCATTTGAAACTAGACATGATCAATTTTATGATTTAAAAAATTGAAGAATTTGAGATAAACACTGATTTCTTAAAGTTTGAAGATATTAAGAAAATAATAATATATTTAATCGTGCATAACAAGGGTTTACTGCGATTATTGTTTATGACTAATATCTCCTTGCATTGTACAAAACATGTGCACTCTTCTTTTTATAAGAAAATCTCTAGAGAACACTCTTGTTATCTCTATGGGGAAGTGTAATTGATATTAGTTTACTATATCTTTTTCTAGGACATTAAAAATTCTCAGATACAGGTTTATATCATGCTTCCTTGATGCTGCACATACATTTGGGAACATGCCCGTGTTGTATTTCTTAATAACTTTACCAGGCATTCTAAAAGAATGATAGAAGAGGGAGGAGCTTGTGGAATCTTCTTGCTTCGATTATTTAAATAGTACTCTTTCTGCATCCCCATTGACAACTATAGCATTACCTTTTGGCACTATAATCAAGTGGTAACTAGTATATTCCTTTCATTCACAGTAGAGATCTATCAAAATGATGGATTTACATAGCCTTTCTGTCTTTTTTCATCAAGTTTTTGAAATGAACTGAAGCAATTCAATAAATTATTGTGTTATATTTGTGTAATCACTTGACTAAGTTGTTCAAAAGACTTAGAGAACCTTTGAATCATGTAGCCATTGTTAGCCTTGAGTCTGCTTTTCTTAAAAGGTAATTGCTTTAACATTCAGTTGGATGTAGTGGGTTAACTAGTGCAGTATGTTCAGAACAGGTGAAAGTTCTTGCTCTGACAGATCATGACACGATGTCTGGCATTCCTGAAGCACTAGATGCAGCTCGCAAATTTGGCATCAAGATCATCCCGGGTGTTGAAGTTAGTTCAATTTACTATCCAAGGTTATCTTTTTACATTATGTCTTTATGTTGCTCTACATTTGGAGAAAGAGATAGCATTACTGGCCTCCCTTTATCTCGAGAGATTGTCGTTGGCATCATCCTGCTATACCAATCACAGCAGACCACTCTACTATTTACTAATTACTATGACCCATTATTTTCTTGTGCCAAACAAAGACTCTCAATCATTTATTGAAATAGATTGAAGGAATTATTAATTTTATAGGATTTCCTTTGCCCTTTTATACTATTGCGCACTGACATAGGAATTGAAACAGGGAAGAGGCTGGTTCTGAGGAACCAGTTCACATCCTTGCATATTACAGCAGCTGCGGGCCAACAAGATCTGAGGAACTGGAGAAGTTCTTGGCCAACATAAGGGATGGACGTTTCCTTCGTGCAAAGAACATGGTTTCAAAATTGAACAAACTTAAATTTCCTCTTAAGTGGGAGCATGTTGCAAAGATTGCTGGGAAGGGAGTTGCCCCTGGGAGACTGCACGTGGCTCGAGCTATGGTTGAAGCAGGCTATGTGGAGAATCTGAAACAAGCTTTTGCCCGATATCTTTATGATGGTGGACCTGCGTATTCCACGTAATAATTCTGGGACACTTATTTGTGATTTCTCTGATAAATATTAGTTGTTCATACTTCTATCTGGGAAGATTGAATGTTTTTGCTTGGTCTGGGTCCAGAGGAAGTGAGCCTCTTGCAGAGGAAGCAGTGCAATTGATATGTGAAACAGGTGGTGTGGCAGTGCTGGCTCATCCATGGGCACTAAAGAATCCTGTTGCTGTTGTCAGGAGGTTGAAAGATACAGGCCTTCACGGAATAGAGGTTTATAGAAGCGATGGAAAACTGGCAGGTACAAGATGATTTATTGCCATGGATGCTTGCTTGCTATTGTTCTGAATTCGAAAGTAAGTAGATGTTATGCGGTTGCATTAACAATTGCAAGAGAATTTAAAGATGGGGTCAACTATGTCAAGAATTAATCCTTTCAAGGCATATTTATTACTCTGGACTAAAGAGTTTGGACTATACTAAAAAATATGTGGGACCCACCATTTCTGATTTCTGTCTCCAAATAACTAATACAATGTTTGTTTACACCCGATTACACTATTAGTTTCATCCGGATTGTCTTCCCTCCTTATCCAATGGTCAAAAATAAATTTTCAACTCATTTTTTATCCTGCTTTAACGAAACACGATATAAATAATATTGTGGTATTTATAATCTCATTTACTATCTCATACTATTAAAAAAAAACATGTGGAATCTATGCATTACAAATCTCTCCTATCCCCTATTCCAATCCGACACATTAAACATGGCCTCAGAGTTTTATAATGTACGAATACAAATGATTACTACCATGAGATGATAATGACGCTTCAAGTGTGTTCCTGAAACGTCATATGGCTGCAGAGTTTTATGATATATGAATACAAATGATTACTACCATCAGATGATAATGACGTGTCAAGTGTGTTTTGGAAACATGATGAATTTAAATTTGTTACAAGTGCTTTTAAAAGTGGATCGATTATGGCTTTGGATATCAAGCCTGTTGTGCAAGCTTCAGGAAGATTCCAGATGTTTAACATGAGCAGAACCACATGCATCAGTGATAACATGTTATTGACTTATTATTTTGTATCAAATAATTACCAAACACTTATCTCCTGGGAAAAGATTCATTGAAAACATCAGAGCTTTTTAGTCAGATTTTTTAGGATTCACCATTCATTCATTTTCTTGATTCACTTCTTTGTCAAACAGTATACAGTGACCTAGCAGATGCCTATGATCTAATCAAGATTGGAGGGTCGGATTTTCACGGGAGAGGTGGGCACAGTGAGTCTGATTTGGGAAGCGTGAGCCTCCCAGTCTTGATTGTGCATGAGTTCCTTAGGACAGCCAGACCCATCTGGTGTGGTGCTATTAGAGGCATTCTAGAGACTTATGCGGAGGACCCTTCTCAATCAAAGCTAGAGCAGATCATGAAGTTTGGCAAGACAAGGGTCCTCAAGGGTGGTTCACTTGCTAAGGGCAACTATGATTTGATTGATATTTGCTTGTCTTCATGGTTGACAAATGAAGAAAGGCAGGACTCCGTGTTCGAGGCCATCAGGTTGAAGCTTTCCGGGATGTCAATCAACGCCGAAGGAATTCAATCCCCTACAGGTGACAAATAGCTTTCATTGAACTAGGAGTTATTTTTTTGTACCGAATTTGCAGTCAAGGTGAGGATGGTGGTATTCAATTCTCCATTTTTTTGAGCCTTTTTGTTTTCCTTGCCAAGGAGGAAGGGAAGTATTTTTCATATCTTCCTCTGCATTTCAACATTTATTGAGCTAATTTGCTTGAGCAATGAGAAAGGGAAAAATTAAGAAGCCTTTATCAAACAACTCCACCTGTAGGGGATTGTTTGATAAAGGCTTCTTAATAAATTAGGATGTGATAATTGTATTAAGAAGCCTTTCTTTTTTTTTCAAAAGAGGGGCTTCTTAATACAAATCTAACGATGGGGTTGTTTGATAAAGGCTTCTTAAATGAAGAGGCCCATTTTTTCATTAGTGTTGTGAAAAAATGAAGAGGCCCATATTTCTCTCTATCATCATATTGTAAACCATATTGAAAAGGCCATTCACGAATATAAAAAAAAAAAAAAAAAAAAAAAAGTTAATCAGGCATTTATAATTATATATATAACAAATTACAATAGTTGATGTGACATGTATTTATTGATCTAATCTCTCTTATTCCTTTTAAATAATCTAACGGTGAGATGAAGTTCATTAGAATTTTTGTCTTTTTGATCGGTTATTATTTAATTCAAGTATAACTACCAATTAGGATGTGATAATTGTATATTTTTTAATTGATTTGTTATTATTTAATTTAAGTATTTGAATAATTTATTGATTTGTCATTATTATTTTTTTACATTTTTTGTTTTTTATCATTTCAGTCGTCATTACAAGTTACTGAATGATTTTTTAAAAAAATAGTAGTGTCTTTAGGTACGGATTATACTTAATATATAGTTAGATTATATTTGATTTTTTAAGAAATGGAAGGTTTTTCTTTCAAAATTGTACTTGTCTATTTTTTTAAGAACAGTGTGATTTGACTAGTAGATTATTAATGTTCAATTAATATTCATCCATGCCTCCAAAATACTGCGGGCAATAATGATCGAAAAATGATACTTGCATAGATGATGGAGAAGTTTTAAATACTCAAAGTTTTAATCTTTGTCTTAGCTTGTGTTTAGACTTTTTTTTTTTTTAAGTTTTTTGGCTTTTTAACTTTTTTTTATAAAAAAATAAATATAAAAAAATGTAAAAAAGTCAATTTAGGCCAAATTATTGGATTTTTTTAAAGGTTTTAAACAAAAAAAATTCAAAAAAAAGTTACGCCAAATATAGACTCTATACTCAGTTGGTCATCCGTTGTGTGCGCATACAATTCATAATGATCTGGCTCATTTCGGTGTTTCTAATAAGACAATTTAGTTATTTAAATTATAGAAAGATACCATAATCTTGATATTTAATTCTTATATGCTTTAATCGTCATTCATCAAAAAACCCTTGTATGTCATAGACAAGTCAGATACCATGAGTCTCTAGATCAATCAACAAGCAAGATTGTTGTGTGAATATGGAATGAGTAACGAGTTCTAGAAATGCACACTCATGCGGATTGATAAAACAGGATCGGTAAGTATGAGAAAATGGTGAAAATCTAGGGTTCATTTGTTTTAATCTAAAATATTTTAGAATAAAAATTATTTTCATGTAATTTTTTTTTTTGCAAAAGTAACTTTTTGTTTTTGTTTTTTGATGTTTGAGTAATACATAAAAAATATCTTTTAGAAAAATAAAAAAAACTTTTATTTCAAGTACGTTACTAAGATTGGCGTTATCTACCACTACCGCAAACACCATTACTACCACTGTACAAAACGCTACTGCTATCACTGTCATTATTGCCACGCTACTGCTATCACTGTCATTATTGCTGCTACTGTTGGTTCTGCCACCATCGCAGCCACTACCACCTCTATCGTGCCCAATACCACCTCTATAGATATTATACGAAAAATGACTTGCACTTTTTTTTTTAGTGTTGGTTAATTTTGGTAGTATAAATTAAGTGATTTTATTTTTATTAACCAAACTGTAGAAGAAACCAACTTTTGACTACAAGTACAATGAAAGCAATAAGAAGAGATTTTGGGCATTGCAGGTTTTTATGCAAACGTTATAAAGGTCTGACAAGTGACAATCAATTGATATTTTGCAGTTTTGCACTGAATGCGAAAGCAACTGTATATCATTTGGATTTTCATGTTAACCAAGCCCAGTCAATCCGTACTCATATATTGGTGTTTATTCTCTTTCTTGTCTTCTTTAAAATAAAATTTTGAAAAGGTAACAAGAAAAATCTCCTTTTTTATTTATTTATTTTTTTTGTATTTTTTTATGGTCGGCTTGACTTTGGCGCCTTTAGCAAGCGCCAGTATCATAATAACATAATAAGAAAAATTTTGAACTTAGCCATCCCGAGTGGACCGGGAGAGCGTGCTGCGTCCAAAGAGCAGCACGTTCGTGCTGTGCCCTCAAAGGGTATGATTTTTTAATATATTTTTATGATCTGATCCGTTCATTATGTAAAATTCGTCGATCTCATATAATATTTGTAAATTCAAATTCATCGGATACCTGTAGATAGATGATTGATTAACATTTGTTTAATAATATTTTATTTAAAATTATAATTTTTATTTATTTATTTATAAAAAAATATTATGAGATTATATCCAATCACTTTAGCCACCGATATCGGATGAATCTGAATTATTATTTATTAAACAAACTCAATAAATTTTACATAATGAACGAATCATATAATAAAAAATTATTTAAAAACCGTGCCCTTCGAGGCACAGCACCGCGTGCTGCCTCTTGGGAGCAACACGCTCCCCGGTTGATCCCGAGCATAGCATGGGCATGACACGTCACTACTAGAAAATTAGCCTTTTGCGACCAGTTATTTTCGTCGCAAAAAGTTGATCTCCGTCGCAAAATTCATTAGCGACGGAATTTAATATGTCACAAATAGCATTGACGACAGTAAAATGCCGACATGATAGATTTACGACGGTAAATATATTTATTGCAACGATTGCATGCTGGTCTCAAAGAACACCACTGACGTTATAATTGTGCCGAGCGAGGACTTTGTTTAAAGGTCTATAAGACGGGCACAAAAAAAGCAAAAAAGAAAATACTGGCATAGCATAAACACGACCAGGGGAACACATAAATAGTATAAAAAAATAAAAAATAAAAAAACACGCGAATGTGTTGTTTTATAAATGAACTAGTACAGTGCTCGTACTTAAAGACACTATTGAACATAACTTAACGATATGGCATTACTAGAAAAGTAATCTTTTGCGACCAACGTATTAGAGCTGTCGTAACAATTTTTTTTTTTGCCACCAAACTATAGCAATGGCACAATTGTCATCGCAATACAAGCACTATTTGCCACTGAAAAACCTGCCGTCTCAAAAAGTAATATTTGCGACGAATGATTTGCAATAGCATTTAACTTGTCACAATAGGGATAGTAGTTGCGACCAACATAGTTGGCCGTCGGAAATTGTAGTTTGTTTTTGTGACAGGAATACACAGTCGCAAAAGAAAAAAAATCATTTTTGCACTTTTCATGCATGACTTATTAATTTAGTTATTTATTTTTACGAACATAGTCCCTTTACTTTTAAATTTAATGGAGAAATTATCTTGATAGTAAAAATTTTATTTTTTATTTTAATATTATTTTTTCACATTACAATAAAATAAAAATTAGAACTAATTTATTTTTTTTCTCAACCCAATTCTATTTTTAATGTAAGAAATATAAATATTTACTTTATATTTGAAATGAAATTAACTTAAATAAAAAAATCCAAAATAATAATAAAATATATTGTAAAATATAAAATTTTCATTTTCATTTTTTATCAATCTATAAATTTATGGATTAATTAATTATTAGTACATTTGAAAGACTTTTAAAATATTTAATCCTACTTGTCTCATATTCTCGTCACTTCTTATTTTATATCCAATAAGATATTTGCTTTGACAAATTGGTTATTATCACTCAGGGGCAATGTGACCCAGTTAATCATGGTTTATTCTTTAGTATATTTTACTTATTTTCGTTTTGAATAAAAAAAATTTATCTTTTAAGATTTTCACCGATAATGTCCTTCGCCCGACGAGAGGAGGAGTTAACAGCGCTGGAGTTAGAGAAGAGAAAAAAATTAAGAATCGACGGTGTTGGTCAATGTACCAGAGTAAAGAACGATTAATATTTTCTCTGTTCCTGGTGAAATTAATTTAGAAATTTCTTAATACAAGATTTTTAGCTTTAGTGTGTATATTTTGAAATTCATAACATTTTATCTTTAATCTTATCAAGGATTGGTCCTTCTGTTAATTCTCCCTTTAAAATAGCGAAGAATGAACTTGAGAGAGAGAAAGTAAAAAAGTAGAAAAAATGGTTATGTATGTGCTGTTACTTCTAAACCATTGATGAGTTTTTTTTTATTCTTTTTTCTTCACAGTAATTTATCAGCATCATTGGTAGTGCATTTTTATTGTCTATTGTGTTGGTTATCCCAAAAAATAATAAAAAAGAAAATCAGATCTTGTCCAAGTGAAATCAAATCAAATCAAACTAAGCTATTTTTTTGGCATTCTAAAATTCTTTAGTTTCTATACAGATTAGTGTATGAGATGAATGATTCCTTTACCTTTGATGAGAGATAGGGAAAGATTGAAAAAAAAAAAAAACGAAAATGGTCATGAGTTCTTGCCTTACCTTTGATGAGAGATAGGGAGAGACTGAAAAAAAAGAATAAACGAAAATGGTCATGAGTTCTTGCACCGTTACTCTTAAATCACTAGTGAGCTTTTTTCTTGACTGTTATTTCGAAGCATTTTTATTCATGTTTGTTTATGGTTAAATGTGCTAAACTTTCTTATTAAAAAAATATTTGAGCCGTTCTTTTCTATTTTTCAAATGTCTTCAGTATAATCAAAATCGTGTTATTTCTTTACAAATTAGGAGATAGATACAAAGTATACAATTCGAATTTCTGCTGCTTCATTTTGTGATGTTCTTGTTCGAATTATAATAATTGGTATATTAATTTATGTGGGTAAACAAATATTGTTATTCTCTATTAGATGAAAGAGAATGGCTTAACTGTTAAGACAACTTATAAAATTGGTACTTTTGTAAAGCAAAAAGATTCCCCATTTGAATTTTTGTCTAAGCTTAAATAGAAAGAGAGCCAGTTTTTAGAAAATAAGAAATCTCTTGTTGCACTGAATGAATTAAAAATTTTATTTAAAGCGTTTGAGATATCGAAGTGTATTGACAAAATAATTTGGTTAATATTGTATTAAATGAATTAATATTTTTTATTTGCATTAAATGGATGAATATTTTTATGTTTGGCAATGTGGTGAATAAAATGTCTTTTTTTTATTTTTTAATTTATTTAAATTCAGTATATTTTTTAATATTTAAACTCATATTACAGGTTCTTAATAATAATAATTTGACAAAATCTTAAAATAGATATTTTGCGACTACTGTATTAATCGTTGCAAAAAATATCATGCATTAATGATGGGACAGGCTATTTTTTAAAAGAAAATAAGATTTTACGACGATATTTTGTACTGTCGCTAATATCCATTGCAAAAGAATTATAATGTTTTTGCGACGGTATTTCTTGGTAGCAAAAAATGTGTCACGATAAAAAATTATTAGAATCTTATTTGCGATGGTAATAATATAGTTGCTAAATATTTTTGCGATGGGGAATTTATAGTCGCATAAAAGATATTGCGACGGCCACGACCGTAGCTAAAAAAATTTCAACACTACGTTTGAGTGGGTAATTGTTTTTAGCGACGGTGTTTGCAGTCGCTATAGGTCTAATTATTTGCAACTGCAAATATGCGGTCACAATAACACGCTCAGTGATGTTTTTTGAGACAAGCATACAACCGTCGCAAATCTATTGCGTCGGCAGTTTCCCGTCGTCAATACTTTTTGTGACCCCATTATTTGTGACCAATTAAATGCCATCGTGTACCGTCGCTAATACCTTTTGCAACGGGAGATTAACTTTTTGCGACGGAAATAACTAGTAGCAAAAAGTCACTTTTCTAGTAGTGTGGTGCAGCAACAATGCACAAGGATGATGGTGGCGTAGTAATACCTCCATGGGAGAGAATGAGAGAAGGGGGAAAGATGATGAATGAACATGTCCTAGAAATAGATCCAAAGATTGAAAATAGATTTGTTTAACTTAGAGAGTGAGAACTTAAAATTAACCGATAGTAGTTGCTTTTTGTCAAAATGTGTTAAAGATGAGATAACATATTTTTAGAAATATGAGTCCTCGAATGTAAAGTTTAGTTTGAATTAATTTCGTTCACTTTTTTCAAAATATTTTCAAGTAGAGAGCACATATTTAAAAATTATAAACTATCTCAAATATTACATAAATAAGTTGTAAAAAGAATTAGCCTTAAAAGGTAAAAATAAAAGAGGCTCATGAAACTAAACAAGCTATGAATCAAAAAAATTCTTAGAGTTAGTTCAACTTGTCAAGCTTTGAGCATGCTCCCTAGTGATCACTAGTTTGAAACCCATTTGGACTATTAGAGGTTTGTCCAATCGTTAATTTTAGGATCTCGAAATTAGTCGAAGTATGCACTAACTAACTTGAATATCCAATTATTAAAAAAAAAGCCACTATGCATCTACGACTCCACATAGGATTGTTGATACTATGATCTATAAAAGAAGACAAGCTATGAAAAGTAAAGGACACAACAAATATGTGGAATTCTAGCCAATTTATAGATTTCTCAACGACCAGATATTAGGGACTCACAACGAATTAGGATTTTAACCTAAAATTATATTTATATATGTGTGTGTGTGTGTGTGTATTAAAAGAATTTTTAAAAAAAACATGGACTGGATATTAATTTTTTCCAGCATCAAAAGTACAAAATAGTATCAAACATATAAAAATAAACACTTTTTTTTTATATTCTCAATGGGTGCCAAGTCAATAACATTGTTGTAGTAATTAACACAAGTTTCATTTAGATTTGAGTTAATGTGCAAATAAATTTACAAGAAGAGAAGTAAATCTAAAATAAAATACAAGAATACATTTTGAAAATAGATGCACAAAATATTTTCTTTGTAAATGATTGAAGAACATATAGAATAACTAGAATAGATCATTTCTGAAACAATAGAAAATCGACGATTGACGATTGAGATAGCGTTTTTGAGCAAGAGAGGTGACACTACAATAGCAATGTCAAAGGAGCAGCAACAATGATGCAAGCGAAGCAACAATGATACAAGAGAAGTACTATCAAAGTAGAGGCCCGGTGACAATTTTCGATTTCTTAGAGCCAAATAGGTTTATGAGATCAAAAAAGGAAAAAGAGGGTGGTATAGGTTTATTTTGTTTTCAAAACAACTTCGTTTAGTTAATTTTTTTTTGCAATTGATAAATGATTTTAATGGGCAACCGCCGCCACTTGTCCCCCTCTAGATCAATCCTTGATTAGAGTTGTGCAAACAATCTCTCAACTCGCTCAAAATGTCAATCCGCATCAACCCAAGTTGAATTAGATGAATTGAGTAAAAAAATAATGTGAATTGATAGATTACATGTTATATTTTTTTAACTATTCTTTAACCCAACCCAACTCACTTAAGGTATATGATAGTTATCGGGTTATCACGTACGACGAATCTCAACTCATATATATTTACAATCATATAAATTTTCTTATAATTTCTAAAGAATAAATTTTAAAATTTTAAAATAAAATTGCTACTATTATATTGTAAATATTTTTTAAAATAAGTATATATTGTAAATGTAAGTGGTGAATATTTATATAATTGTAATTATTTTTTAAGATAAGTATATGTTGTAAATGTTATCGGGTTCTTGGTGATTGTTGAATAATTATTGCTATTTTTAGTTGAACCCTGCGGAGTTAAAGTACAATTTGAAAAAAATTCAACAGATTTTTTTATTTGTAAATTTTTTTAAAAAAATTTATAATCTTTTAACTTGCTAAACCACAAGTTGAAAGTGTCAAAAAAATTTCACTCAATTCACTGATTTTAACAACTAAAAAACTAACAGTGGGCTAAAAAAAAAACCTTTCATCCACCAAATATGGGTTGATTAGTTTTTTCGCCAATCTGCCCCATTATATTTTTTCTACATTTTTAATTGCTGCCAATATATTGTGAATATTTTTTTAAATAAATATATATTGTAAACATAAGTGGTAAATATTTAATTATGTTATTATTAATGTTATTGTTTTGGTGGTTGTTGAATAATTACTGCTCTTTTTAGTTGAACTCTACCAAGTTAAAGTCCAATTTCAAAAAAAAAAATTCAATAGATTTTTTTTATTTTTAAAAATATTTTTAAAGTTCTATAATCTTTTAACCCACAAAATTGCAAGTTAAAACTGTTCAAAAAATTTCACTCAATTCACTTGTTTTGATCCACCAAATACGAGTTGATTAATTTTTTGAGCGATGATCCCAAAGGATACTATCGAAATATTTGACCGAAAGTAAAAGAAATAGTGAAATGGAATCTTGAGCCTTGAATTTTGGTTCCTTTTTACTTTTTTTTTTAATTGAAAATTTTCTCATACTCTCAAAAATTAAAAAATTAATGCAAAATATAAAAAAACTTTTCATATTTTTTTTTCCAATTTTTTTACTTATTTAAAAAAAATCACATTAAAATTTTTATAAGAGCTTTTTATCTTTAGTGAATTTTTTTTACTTTAATTAAAATAATTATACTTAGATTTGTTCCTAAAAGCTCACTAAATTTTTTTTTTTAATTTTGTTACTTATTTTAGAAAAAAGTCACTTTAAAATTTTTATAAGAGTTTTTCCTTTGTCTTTAGTGAGCTGTTAGATTTATTTTATTATCAAAAAACAAAAAATTAAAAAATCTAGACGGATCAAAAAAATAAAAAATTTTAGAAAAGAAAAAAAAGAAGTTTATTAACTTTTAAATTATTTTTTGTAACTTTTTTGATTGGGTAAAAATTAATTTTTTTGTTATTATTTTTTTCCTTCTCATGCATCAAACATATGATAAACTTCTCATATATCACAATATGATCAGAATATTCTCACACATACATATGCTATGAAAAATTTCTCATATATCACAAGATGAAAATATTCTCATACACAAACATACTACGAAAAATTTGTTATATATCACTACATGAGAATATTATCATAAACACAAATACTATGATAAAACTTTTAATATATCACAAGAATAGAATATTTTCATACACACATGCTATAAGAAACTTCTCATACTCATGTCCACTTTTATATTAATTAGCGCCATCCCCACTTCCTGGACCTGGCCGGGCACCACCTCAAAGTACGGTGCCACATCATTTTCGTATAAAAATTGCGACCAGACGTTTACAATCTTGTGGTCGTAGAAAGTTTTCATTCATAAGTTACTAATTTCATTTAAAACTAAGAATGACAAAATTTGAAAAAAAAAATATATGAGAAGTTTCTCATACATGAAAAAAAATTTATACTGATAAGATTTTTATTTATAAATTGCTTATTTTATTTAAAACTACGAATACTAAAATTAATATATATATATATATATATATGAGAAGTTTCTCATACTTGAAATAGTTTACAGTTGTACTTATTCATTTAAAACTAAGAATAAAAAAAATAAGTATGAGAAGTTTCTCATACTTAAAAAAGTTTATATTTTTTACAAGTTTCTTATTTTATTTAAAATTTGGGTAAATTACACTGACTCTTCCTGAGATTTCTGACAAAAATAGAAACCCCCCATGTAGTTTCAAAAATTGCAGTAACACCTCCTCATGTTTGATTTTAACATCAAAGAGATCTCAACCATTAAAATTTTCGTTTAATTTAACGAAAAATCACCGTTTCATCCCAAAATCGCCCTCAAAACCACTGTCTATCCCAAAATCGCCCTCAAAACCGCCGTTTGCAACCTCCACCCGAAACCGCCCACCCCCT
>JAOTRH010000020.1:3372220-3415044 GCA_034768845.1 Heliamphora exappendiculata | reverse complement strand
TTAAGCTTTTTGATTTTTTTCATAATTTTTTTTAATTTTACCCATATATATATATATATAATTAAACAAATTCAAACCAAACAATTATATCCCAGCTCATTTAGGTTGAAGTGCAACCGTCTAATTTCACATTGAGCTTATTTAGTTTTTTTGGTGACTTAAAAGTCATTATTTTGTCAACCATACGAACTTTTTAATTTTTTGACTTAAACCAAAAAACTAACTTAAAACTAAGTTGCCAAACAAACTCTTAATATATCTTTACCTTTTTGTTCTTAAGTGATAGTAGCGGAATATTTGCCTTTTTTTATTGTTGAGATTATAATTTATTTTTTAGTTGAGGATGTTATAATTGTTTCAATCAAATAAAAAATTAGTGTATTTAAGATGTGTATAAGTTTTTTTATTAGAAAAAATAAATAATTTAAAATTTAGAAAAACTAAATAGTATAACTTAAAATTTAATTTTTTTCAAATCAATGCGTTAGATAGGCCAATCAGGGACTCAGACGAAATATAATTTGTGTATTTTTTAATGTTTTGTGTGGTAAAATTAATAATAAAAAAGATGTATTTTTATTGTTTGAAATAATAGAAATATATATATATATATAATTTTTTTAACCGATAATAAGTTAAATTTTGTCATATTTTCTTAAATAACAATTATTTTTCATATATAATGAGCCATGGTGCATCGTTGTTTGTTTCGATTGGTGAAACATAAACACGTATAATCCCGACATGCAGGTTCATCACGAGTTTTAAGAGTTCGTGCAGTCCCCCTTAAAATGGAATTTATTCTTAAACAGGTTATTGGGGGAAAATTATTAGATACTCTCAGAGTATTATGTAGGCAATGTCACATCGTACTCTCGATAAATAAATAATCACAACCTACATAATGTGGGTCATTTTTATCTCATAATCACATAACAAAAGTGAGTCATTATGTCTTTATCATAAAATTTGTCGTTACTATATTGAATATAAGTACCACGTAAACTTGCCATATGAAACTCCGAGAGCACCAAATAATTGCTCGTTATCGGAGTCTTTAAACACCAACACGGTATAATTCCAATAGACATAATCATTACAAGTTTTAAAAGCATGTGCGGTACACTTAAAATGGAATTTATGCTGAAACAAGTTATAGATGCCTATAAATATGAATAATTATTTAATACTCTTTGAGTAATACTTCATTTAAATTATTAGATAATATATTTTCATATATTAAATAAAATAATAATAAAAAAGTGATGATTCTAACTAAACACATCAATAAACTTGTTCCAAAAGTATCAAATATTTGTTCCTTAAACACAAACACACGTATAGTCCCAACATGCAGGATCATCACATGTTTTAAGAGCTCATGTGGTCCACATTAAAAAGGAATTTATTCTGAAACAGATACAAGTTATAGATATCCTTAAATACAAACACGTGTAGTCCCGATATGCAGGATTATTGCAAGTTTTAAGCGCTCGTGCAATCCACCTTAAAATGCAATTTAATTATTAGGAAGCGGGTTATAGATGTGATGCCCTTCCCCCTTCTCTTGTTACGTGTAATTCGTTGTACTCAGGGGGTGTGATTTTTTAATTTCTTGATTTCTTTACCGTTATGTAGATTCATACCGTGATTTTTCAATAATTCTTGCAGCAACATAAAATTTGTTCGATGTTTACAGATGTGGAATTTGGTATTTACAAAAGTGTATCTGTTAGTTTGTAAATTACATTACAAGAATACCATTGTTCTACTTTATTGTCGTATATACGTTGAAAATGATTAACAATTTTTTTGTCAATTGGTTCGTTATTATTCTCTCTCATTTGTAATGACAGGGACAAAACAGAATAATGCAGTCATACATAGAAAATGATTTACAAAGTTCATCCAAAACTAATGTCACGTTCACGAAATTGCGTTGATTTTACTATGAGAGTAGTCAATATAATACTAGTGTACAAAACTGTAACATAAGTAATAAATATAAATACTGACAAAATGAGTCAGAGGTCAAAAAGGATTGAAGAAAATTTATTCGTTAGCGCAACCCCGGTCCCTCAAAAACCAACATATCAACCCCCAAACAAAACACTGCTATCTCAAATCATAACTGTCATGGCAACAACTCAACTTTGTGTCCTCAAACTTGAAGACCAACTAAAGATGCACATAATTTCAGTTTATCGATAGTAACCTTTTTAATTAACATATTAGCTAGGTTTTCTACTCTCCATTAATCTTTTCAAATTTCAACTATTAATTGTCATGAAAAGAGCAGATAAAGTAATATCTTAATTGTATGTGTTTCATCTTGAAATGAAAAGCCGAATTCTTAGTAAGAAATATAACACTCTGACTATCACAACAAAGAGGACCCCACTTCTTGTTGAACTTGTCAAAGAGGCCCTGTAACCAAACCATCCACTTTCTAGTTTATGTGCCAACTACATACTCAATTTTTATAGTAAAAAGAGGAGCAATTTTTTATAAATCGAAAGTTCAACACCCGATTGTACCACCTAGGGCATAAACAAAGATAATAGTATTATTTTACTGTCTACATCACTAGCTAGATTAGCATTCAAGTAGCCATGCAACTTTATGCTTGCTTTCGTAAAACACGATGGTGTATCTGTAAACCCTTTCAGATGCCTTAAAATTCACTTTACTGCATCTTAACACTGTTTTCCTAGATTCTCCATATATCTTACTCACCACTCCCGTTGTATGTGCAATATTTGATCTCGTGAAAATCGTAGTATACATAAGGCTGCCAAATAGCCGATTGTTGTGAAAATTTTATTTTACTTGTAAGCACACGAGCCGTATTAAAATATAATTTGATGAAATGCAAGTTCAAACCCCTATAGAGACTTGTGTTTAGGAATAAAAAGTAACTAAAGTGATTTAACCCTAATTTAGTGCACAAATATCTCATTTATGTGTATCTAAAATTTAGAACAAGTAAAAATGTAAAATTATTAATCAATTTATACTAAAGCTAAAAACAATTGAATTCAAAATAAAAGATATAGATTGAGAGAAGCACTAGGGTTTCGATGATCCACCTTGCATCTTATAATCACATGGGTTTGGATTATTTATTTATTTATTTATTTTACTTAATTAAACTAAAGGGTCAATTCCCCCTAATCAAAAAATGTAATAGTGAAGAACAAAATAAAGTGTCATGTAAATTGATTATGGGTTGATTTAACAAATAAATTAATTTACATGTTATAAGAAAAATTATACATTTACTATATTCTCATAATCACAATGAATTGTAGATAGTATGCATTCAACACATCAAAAATTGTAATAAATCACAAATAATTATCACATGCAACATTTTAAAAAATTAAATTAAATCCAAAAGATTACATCATAATTATGTGAATAATGACATTATATCTCAAGCGCATGCAATAAAAATATTAGAATTCATCTCTAACCCTAGCCAGAGAATCAGTCACACAGTTATTACAAACATGAAATCCATAAACAAAGTACTAATAATTATTGTAGACTTAAAAAAAAAGGAAAAAAAAAGGAGAAAAGCCTATGATGAAACCACTCGTAAACCACGTTGTCTAATTTTTTTTTTAAACCTCTTTTCTTTTAATATACTTGAATCTGCTGCATTTCCTTTATTCTCTGTATCTCTATCCTCTCAATTATTGACACTCAAAATTTGCTCTCACTTTTATCTTTGTATTCTCAAAGAGATAGAGCAATTTATTGTCTAAAAAGTTAGCTCAAAATGAGTGATTCCCGCTATCCTATCCAGCACTTACCTTCTAGCCCATTTTTGGCTTGGATAACATTGTTGGAAAAATGGGTTTTGAGCATGATTGAATATAGTTTTTAGCTAATTTTGAAGTTGAATATCTTTTGATTAAATTAATATTTTTTGATGATTTCAAGTCTTAATATGTTTATCTTCGTAAGAATAGTAATCATGAATTTTTTGGCGTTCAAAACCGTTAATATGTGAATAATAAATTAACTCTAAAAGTGTATCATTAAAAATGACAAAATATAGTAACTTTGTTTCAATTTAACATTTATTGAGAGAAAGGTGAATGCGTGGCTTATATAAGCCAACCTTGTCTAAGGGGTGAACCCCTTGAAGTTACACAATTTTGTGAAATGAGATGACCTACCTAAAAGTGGGTTTGACCCAAACCGCACCTGTGCACGTTGCTGTCGCCCGTTCGACCGGGTAGGTGGGCTCAAGTTTGTGGGTAGCAAGTTGTAGGTCGGGTCGATTCAACAATTGCTTATTTTTTTGCAAAAAGTTTATTTATTAATTTTTTTTTTGTAAATTACACTGACCTCCTCTGAGGTTTTGGTCAAATACATTCAATTTCACCATTTTGAACAAATTACACTGACCTTCCTTACAGTGAAACGGCATTAACGGATAAGCTAAAATGACTAAAATACTCTCATATGAAAACCGTTAGCCTCATAAAATATTTTTATAAATGTTATATATATATATATCAATACACACAACGCCATCACCGCGCGACCGCCGAGCCTAGCACTGCCGGTGAGAGTCGCTGCTGTTCATAACCGTCGCCACCGCGGCGACTCCTCCTTTGCCTCCATCAACCACCGATGCCACCAATCAGCAAAAAAAAACAGAATTTTTTTTGAAAGAAGACGAAGATAGTGCAACGCGGATGCCACCGATTAGCCACCACGCCACCACTGTCCACCACCATCCACGACCATCGCCACCGCCAGTGACTCCATCGCCGTCGCTCGCCGTTGAACACCATAGTTTCTCTCATCTCTCTTGGTGAGGCTTTCTCTCTCTCCCTCCCTCTCTTCCGTTTCTCTTATCCACACCACAACGCCACCTCTGGCCACCACAACCACCACCAGCGTCACCACCCACCACCTCTAGACTCATTGTCTACACCCCAAAAACCATTTAAACCACCACGGAACAACCGCAGTGGCCACCATCATTAATGAATTTTTATTTTCATTAACTGTATACACACATCCACTACTGTGCACACTATTATTTCCTGATCGACAACGTTCACTGCCCTTTTGACGACCTAACGTTGCTAGTGAACGGTTTCGATCGTTAGTAAATTACTTTGGCGAATTCAAATCGAAATATTATCGTTATATAAACTTCATAAAAAGAAAAAAAAAAGAAGAAACAGATTTATGTGTTGAGGGGCAAAATAGAAATAGAATGATCGGCAACGTTCACTACCCTTTTGACGACCAAAAACTACTAGTAAACGGTTTTGATCGCCGATAAATTACTCTGATGAATCCAATCCAAAATATTATCGTTGTATAAACTTTATAAAAAGAAGAAACAGATTTATGTGTTGAATGGTAAAATAGGAATATAATATTATGTGATTGCTGACACAAACATAGTTGGACGGAACTCTAACAGTTTGGGTTGGTATGTAATTACATTTCATACTGTAAAGGAGGTTAGTGTAATTTGTCCAAAATGGTGGAGTTGACTGTATTTGATAAAAAATTGAGGGGAAGTCAGTATAATTTACCCTTTATATTTTAGAAAATTTAGTCATTTAGATTTTTTTGAGAATTTTGTTACCGTTTATTACCATTTTTGTCCATTTGAATAAAAAAATGGGCTACTGGAGTTTGAATTTAGGCCGCGTTTGTTGGGCCATCCAATCGCCAGTTCGGACCAATTTTGTGCCTGTTCGGCCAATCCAAATAGTCACTTGGAAAGCCTTTTTAAAGGTTGTACTTTTGTCCATTTGATTAATCAAATTCTCAAAATACTTTCATCAATCTCTGTTAATCTTGCATTTTGCTGCATTGTTTTTAGAGTGAGTTTAAACACAATTTCTGGTTTACTAAAGCGATTGTTGTGTTGCTTTAGTTGCTTGAAAAATCGTTGTATTTTGGAAAACATATGTTATCAACTCAAAGCACTGAAACGGCGACGTTTTTATCTGTTTAATATACATAACATATAAATTTATCTGTTTGCATATTGACATAGATAATACAAACAGATAAATTTATTTATATGTATTTTTAATAAAATAAATAAATTTATTTATTTTAAAATATTCTTATTTTAAAAAAATTTTGAGCATTAAAATTTCTTTAAATATAAATTTTACTTGATAAAATTTTTTTATGCTGAATAAAAAATAATAAATGGTCTATAAATTAAACCTTAAGTAACTAGAAAAAACAAAAAAAAGGTGGGGTTTGTAGGATTCCACATTTCTAAGACCTTCTGAGAAGAGGCGCATGAAACCCCTCGTCCCTCTAAAACCCTTTCAAAGTCTCCCCCACCATCAGAGGCGCACGAAACCAGTCAGCGTCGCCTTCCAAAATCAAAGCCCTTGTGATCGTGGCTGATGAGCTCGACTATGCCGAAGCAATTCAGGATCGGGAAGATCAGCGTGTCGAACCCGAAGGCGTGGATCGTGATCGGCGTCGGTGTCGCCGGAATTGTGATTATCGCCGAGACTCGGCGGCGGAGACTAAGAGCGAGGAAGTTAGAGAGAGAAGACTTTGGCGCCTTCATCGAACGCTTCGAGCTTCTTCCCTTTCCTCAGCCGCCGCCTCCTGCCGCTCGACAGCTCCTATCTGGCCTAACATTTGCCATCAAGGACATGTTCGTGCTCCTCTAACTAAATCTCATTTGAATATATTAGTGTTCGGGGTAGATACTGTATGCGCGTAATCGTCAATTTTTTATAAAAATATTATCGAAGAAGAAGAAGAGGGTGGGGGGGTGTGTGTAGATTTTAGGGTGGGTAGAGGGGTCCCTGCTGTGACTCTCTCACAGCAGGGGTGTTGTGACATTAATTGTGTTTTATTTGTCATCCTAAAATGTAATATAAATTGTATATTATGTTAAAATCATTGAGTACTTAATCCTGTAAAGAAATTAGCTCAATCGAACATTCTTAGTGGTATGATCAAGATAAAATTGTTTAGCTCATTCGAACATTCTTAGTGGTATGATCAGCATAAATTTGTTTGACAGTTTATTTTCAAAATATTACAAGCTAATTATTCTTTTCAAAACAAACATACACTAATCACATAGATAATGATGTTTAATTGAGCTATTTTTTTTTACAGAGATTACCTACTCAACGATTTAAACATAATAAACAATTTCAATTAAATTTTGGGATCACAAATAAAATACAATTAAGGTCATAGCACCCTCGGCTGTGAGAGTCACAGCAAGGGGAAAAACTATAGCTGTTACACAAAATCGAATTAGAATTTTTTTAAATAAAAAAGCATCGAATATTGAGGGAGTAGAGGGAGCTCAATTTTTTTTTGAAAACAATTGTGATTAGTGGAAAATTGTTTCAGTTTTACAATTTTTTATAACGGTTACAAAAAGCATGAGTAGATTTCGTTCATATTAAATGAGATAGTATAGATGTTTATAGGGAATATGTGTGTTGCTCATTGGAACTTTGATCTGTCATTTTCGTTGCAGTTTTGATGTGAAAGACTATTCGACTGGGTTCGGGAATCCGGACTGGAAGAGGACGCATGAGCCAGCTGGGAAGACTTCGGTGGTGGTGACAGCTCTGTTGAAGAATGGAGCTTCTTGTGTTGGCAAGACTGTCATGGATGAATTGGGTTTTGGGTGTGTCTCTTCTCTGTTTCTAATGCTGCATTCTTGGCTGCCCTTTTGGGTCCACTTGTGACTTGTGCACCTCCAACGCTTCATCTTTTCTTTCATCAAATTCGAATAAAAACTTTGGTTAAAAACTTCATTTGATACTAGACACTCCAATAATCATAAGCAAACCTTTGATCACATTTTGTTAAATAAAAAAAATTCCCAACTTGTCATCAAACCCATTTTAACTATTTTTGATGGAAAAATTGTCATGGATTTTCTTGGAAAAATTTCAAATTTATCCCTGAAGCTGTTTTCATCAAACTTACTGAAAAAACTTGTTTTTCCCCTTGATTTGATAAATGAGTTGGAGCTCAATTCTGGTCTATTTTTTTTATTTTTATTTTTTTATCAATATTTGATTTTGATGAAAAAAATGATGAAGGGTTGGAAATTCCCTTAGGAAAAAAAAAAGATATCCTCTCTTTTATTATTTTCTTTTGGGGGTGAGGGGAGTCGGTACTTTCTATCTCTCTAGGAAAGACTGCCCACATTTAGGTTCCTTATAATTGTTTGTTCGGTTGTTATTTTAGGATAACTGGAGAGAATGTGCATTATGGAACCCCAACTAACCCACAAATGCCATCCCATATTCCTGGTGGATCGTCTAGCGGTTCAGCTGTGGCTGTTGCATCCGGACTTACTGATTTCGCTCTTGGTATGACTTCGTTTTTATTTAAGTTGAAGATACTTGAATTCCCTATTGTTCAACTTATTTTGTGTTCGGGATTGGGAGTAAAATTGTTAAATTGAGATTTTATCTCCAGTTTCTTGAGACGGCTGCTTTAGATTTTCATCATGTGGACTTTGATGCTCATTAATCGCTCTCTCCTTTTCTGTAGTACTTCTACTACCTTAAACAATGGATGGATATGTTATGTATTCTGTAAGTTCATTTGTTAGTGGATTTCTGAAAGATTTGGTGGTTTGCATGACTTGTTTTTCGAAGTTGGATTCTGTGCACTTCCAAAATGCTAGAGCTTATTATGGTATTTCCGTAAAATGAGAGGATGTTTACCCTTTAATCTTATTTTAATTTTGCAAGTATCGAAGTAGTGTACGATATTCTTGAAATTTATTCATTTCACCTTAAATCTGTACATCTACTTCTGCTACCAAGTACCACCTATGAAGCATTGCAGTTGCTGCCCTTTAATGTGCCTATATGAATTTTCTTTAGCCATGATGGTTGTGATATGATTGTTAGCTGGATGATTATTGTGATATAATGATTCTCTCTCTCTCTCTCTCTCTCTCTCCCCCCCTCTCCCTCTCTCGTTTTACTTAATTATGGTAACATCCAATGGTATGCTCTGTTGGTTACGAGGGTAGCTGGTAAAACATATCTACCCATGCATTGACTCTCGGATTTGCTCCCTTTCCTGTAGATAGCCACTACCAGTAAAACATTTTCTCTTCACATAAGTAAATATTAGTTGTTAGTATTATTGTTATTATTATTTTATGTTTTAGATCTCCCTTTTCAATTATGCATTTTGATCAATAACTTTCTCAATTTTCTAGGTACTGATACAACTGGATGTGTCAGAACACCAGCATCATTTTGTGGTATCCTTGGATTCCGACCATCTCATGGGGTAGTATCTACAATAGGGATTCTGCCTAATGCACAAAGTCTAGACACTGTTGGTATGTATTCGTCATCCTTTACTCCATTTTGTCAAAGGGTTCCAAAATATTTATTCTTGAAGACTCTTATTACAACCATGCAGATGCAAGTTCCTTGTCGGCATCTACTTACGTTTTAGTTCCTTGCAATGTTGTTGTGACATGATTTACAAAGAGCATTATCATTGAGAATCTCCTTTCTAGCTTATGTGGACTGAGTTAGCTAACTTGTTATTTTTGAATCATTTATTGAATCACTGCCACTTCAAATAGTTGGTGGGTACTTGTTACTGTTCGGTTGTTCACATTTTCATTTTGTTTGCTTAATGAATTAACGCAGTATCACTGCCTCCAATACTATGGTCCTATGTTTAGGTTTGTGTATCCTGTGTACTGATAGATTGTATATGGCAATGCTAATCTCTCAGGATGGTTTGCCCGTGATCCATCTATTTTACATAGTGTTGGGTGCATTCTACTTGAATTGCATCAGGTGGAATCTAAAAGGACAAGACGCTTTATTATAGGTGATGACCTCTTCCAGCTATGTAAGGTTCCCAAGCAGAAGACTGTACAAGTTGTCAGCAGAGCTTTTGAAAACTTATCTGGGTGTGAGTTGCAGATTTTCCATATTCATCTCTTCATGATTCCATTTTCTGGTTGCATTATCTTTGATAAATTAGATGTGAAGTCTTAGTTTGCTCCAAGATCTTGAGCGTGTCATGATGATGGTGTTTTGGCCAAAAAAATGTGACAATAATGTTTGGATTCATCTTTTTGATTTCATTGACCGTGCAGACCAGCCTGCAAAACATACGAATTTGGGTGAGTATATTGCTGCAAATGTTCCGAGCCTAAAAGGTTTCCGTGAAGAGTCAATGAATCTCCAAAATGGAATATCCACTATGAAAGCTCTCTCTTCTGTGATGTTTTTACTACAGAGGTATTTTAAAATGTTCTGTTAATTTTATTCATGCACTGTCCCTCCCAAACACCCTATGCACGCACAAGTACTGTTGTCTTTTTTTGGATCGTGGAGATTACTTCAAGTTTTGTATGGTTTCCTCTATATTTTATGCGTATGTAAGTGTCAGCCACACTTTGGTTCTTTGCATTTTGTACTTCTTCTCTTCATGTTGTGTCCTTGCATATGCTCTTAATTCATCGAATTTGGAATTTGAATTTGAATTTATGCATTTTTTGGGTTTAATTCATGGTTGTGTTCAACCAGGTTGATCTTTATTTATATTGACCTATTGCTTGAACTTATCAAAAAAATAAAAATAAAAAGAAAAAAGAAAAAAGAACTGATGTATTATTTGACGGAATTATTGAAAACAATTACTCACATAGAAAGACAAGCAAGGTATGTGTCCTAAACAGTAAAACCTAGAAATGAAAAGCGTGGCCCCCAAAGGGAAGTTATTCATGAACCCATACAGGGCAACTGATTATCCTAAAACACTTGAGGCATGTAGGTCCCCACGTTGCATGCACTCAGATATGATTATTGAGTGTGGGCGTGTGTCGAAACATCATCTCTCTCTAAATCCAATAGGGATATACACCCAAAAGTTAGATACAGACTCGTGGATACATCACGAGCATTTAAATATCTTATATTTTGTACAATATTTTGACGTAAGATATTATTTAGGAGTGCACTTTTAATAAAATAGGATTGAGGGAAAAGAAGGAACTTCTATCTTCCATTTGTTGGGGCAAACTACTAAGATCTTAAGATTATGTTTATGATTTTAGTAAAAAAAAAACTAGACGGAAAACGCCGAAACTGACTCTAGATTAAAACTTTTTGATATCGAACAAATCAAAATAAAATTTGGTAATACTCCCAAAGTTAGTTTTAGGATTATACCTTTCGAAATTTAGTTTGATGATTTCGGTTGCTGTAACAATTTTTAGTCAACGATCCACTGCGGTTTTTGACTTCTAGTCAAATTTCCGACACAAGTCTTCTGCTGTATTCCCGAACGCTAAACACGAATAAAGTGTGAGTTTTGATCTATCGTGTTCTTCAAAACCTTATTGATTAGGTTTTTGATTTTCAGAGAACGTGAAAACCCTAGCCACCTAATCACTGACTGAATAATATGAATTAACCCGCCAGGTTTTATAATAGCATATAAATAGTCTACAGTAGGGACCTGCGGAGTAAATAAGACATGAGCTTCCAATGTAATTATGAAATCTTGCATCAACCCATAAATAATTTCATAAAAACAAATTATAATTTATTCTATTAAAAATTATAATTGCACCATAGCCTTATTCTCAAAACCGTAGTATTCGAGCTCTCGTTATTAAATACTTATTTATTCTCCCCACGTTAAGATTACAAATACCTACTGATTAAATTAAATTACTGACAATTATATTTAATCTGTTTTTTCGAAAATTCTTTAAAGTTCTTCTGTTTAATTTACTTGATTGCCGAATTATAAAATTCACCTGCAGAGTTTGGCTCGGTCAAAACTTACAAGCTTCCTTAAGGGGGTATCATCAATCTCGATTATTCGGAACTGGATTCCGTCAATAATTAATATTCACTATATAATTAATACCGTTATTTAACTCACCGAAATTTTTGATCCATACATGATCGCACCTTTTAATGAACCAAAATAACAAATATTAAATATACACAAATAATAATTATTTTGGAATTAAGAGTATTAGCACTTATAATAACCATGTGGTGTAAATTAATTTATAAAGTCAGTATAAAATTAATTAACTCAACTTGGTCCTGTTCAATACACATAAACTGTATTAACACAATGAGTCGGAAAATTATCGAAACAATTACTATTTCCCGTAATCAAGACAGATCTACTAAAACATTGCGTTACAGTCGTATCGATGGTGTGCTCAATTCCATCTAAATTGTGAACCAAAACTTATATTCTACAAGAATCGATAATCTGGTATTCTGTATGTAAACCGAACTCTATATACTAGATTCAATGCTATGTAGAATAAAAGACACCAATGCAAATCATTAAATAAATAATAAAATGCATACATTGCTCATTAAGATTTTCATAAAATGAAAAACTAATTTTATTAAAAAATAAAATAAAATATTAAAACAAAAAATCATGATTTTTAGTATAAAACCCTAACACATTTCACATGAGAGACTAGCAATTTCCCCCCTACAAATGTTAGCACATTTTTCCTCAAACAAAGCATTCAATAGCAAGCATGGACACCATTCCCAAGGTATCTCAACTTCAAGCACTTTGTGCGAGCAAACCCTTGGCGGCGGCCAAACCCCGCGCAAGCAAACCTGTGGACAAACGCCTCGGGCAAACAACCCCCGAGCGAGTAAACACTCGGTGGCGGCTAATCCCTCCGCACGAGCAAAAGGGATAGAGGGAAGGAGCAAGGTCCTGATATTTTTAGAATTTCTTGTTTATTAAGTAGGTACCGGTGAATAGAGCATTAGATTTAGGTTTTCGTTTCTTAAGGTAGTTCGTTAAAAAAAAAAAAAACTCACTGACCAGATCAAGTTCACCACGCCGGAGCTACACCTTGCCAAGAAAACCAGATCGCAATAATGAGGATTGCCTTCGCCGAACCAGGCCTCGCCAAGAAAACCTGATTCAAATCATAAGGATTGCTGTGGGCAACTGGCCGAAATCAGTCAACAGGAACTACCCCATGGAACTAGACTTTGTGCAACCAAACCTCTTAAAACCTAGTCACTTCTCAAGCTTTTAAGACATGGCCGACTAAAATATATGTATACATAAATAAAGTATATATATGAATGTATAAATAAATACCGACTCAACCCTCCGGCACGGCTAAACTTACTGAGCGACCAAACTTACTGAGCGACCAAACTTACTGAGCGACCAAACACCGTACGGATAAATCCACCGCGCGGGAGCAAATGGTTTAAAAGCCCGTCGATTGCCGAGGCTCAATCCAATCTAGAGACTCTTAACGAGCGGCGGGACAAAGCTCGATCCAATCTTCGAGTTTACCAACGTCGGATCCCTTGCGTGTATGATAATTTAATCAAACCAAGGGAATTCAAAGTAGGTGATCTCATGTTGAAAACGACATCCCATGTCATGAGGGGAATGTCGGTCTCCAAATTCACTCCAAAGTGGGAAGGACCATTCGTCATCAGAGAAGTGAATGACAGCGGTTACTATCGCATCTCTCCAATCGGATCCAACAAAATCTTGAGTCCTGTTAATGCAAAGTGCTAAAAATGTACTATTCTTGAAATTTAATGTAAGCCAGTGTAGTGTGAAACCGAATCATTTTGTTTCTAAAGAAAAAGTATATGTAATCTTTTGTTCTCCAAACTAATGGAAGGCTTTTCCATGTAATCATTTTTTTTCCACGAATCACGATTCACCTACGAATAACTTAGGAGTCAATGATCCCCGCAGTCATTCTACCAAAATTTAAGAATCCACTCATACGAATTGTTCTCATCTGCATGAGTCAATAATCCACGCATTCATTCTCCTAAACTTCAAGAACTCACTCCTCGTACGAATGGTTTTCACTTGTAGGAGTCAATGATCCCTGCGGTCATTCTTCGAAACTTCAAGAACCTACTCCTCATACGAATGGTTCTCACTTGTAGGAGTCAATGATCCCCATGGTCATTCTTCAAAACTTCATTCTCTGAAACTTCAAGAGCCCACTTCTCATACGGATGTTCTCACTAGTAGAAGTCAATGATCCCCACGGTCATTCTCCCAAAATTTCAAAAACCCACTCCTCATGCGGATGGTTCTCACCTATAGGAGCCAATGATCTCCGCGGTCATTCTCCCAAAACTTCAAGAACCCACAACTCATACGAATAGTTCTCACCTGTAGGAGTCAATGATTCCCGCGGTCATTCTCCAAAAATGATCCGTGGTCATTCCCCAAAAATGATACCATTTTATTAGAGCGGCTATCGTTCTTTTTAGAAAATAATGGAATAACATAACAAAAAATGGTCGGATGATATTATTGTTTTTTTTGGGTAATTATATTATTCTTTTCATTCAAAAGAAATATGCAGTCATCGACAAACTCTTGCCACTTGCAATTTCCTTCAAGGAATAAACAAAAATTGAAAAGACAAGTATACACTATTCTATCTTCCGTATGGCTTCCCTCACTTTTATATGTAAATCGGTTTCATTCTCTCCAACAAAAGATGTACCCATCGAACCATACAATTGAGATATTATGACATCCCTTCATTGCTCCAACTGCGCCACAACTGCCCGCGCCTCTTGAAGTTAAACATCCAAGTGAGACAGTTCAATTCGTAGCTTCGTGTCAGTAAGCACCTGCAACAACTCATGTAGTTTTCGACAAACACTAGCCACTTGCAATTTCCTACAAGGAATAAACAAAAATTGGAAAGACAAGTATACACTATTCTATCTTCCGCATGGCTTCCCTCACTTTTATATGTAAATCGGTCTCATTCTCTCCAACAAAATATGTACCCATCGAACCATACAATTGAGACACTATGACATCCCCTTCGTTGCTCCAACTGCGCCACAACTGCCTGTGCCTCTTGAAGTTAAACATCCAAATGAGACAGTTCAATTCGTAGCTTTGTGTCAGTAAGCACCTACAACAACGGTTGCTCTAGCCAGCCAATCGATCTGTAAACCCATCTTACAATCGTGAACAGTCCAGCAGACTTCTTCCACATCCGCATCCATGATCCCACCAAGTGTCCTAAGTCTCTAACGAGGTTAACAATTTATCAAGAGCTTTCAAGAAACAACGATGGAAGCAGGAGCTCAGTTATGGTACCTTAACAAAGTTGTCTTCCTAGATTGATCAACCACCCGCCCTGTTCCCTCGATGTCCCCTGCCACAACTTGATTAGCTAATGCATTCAAATGCTCTGTAATCAATAAGACACCCGACACATTCTCCTCACGGCAAGGCACCACAATTGGTGCATCCTCCCAGCTAAAGATCTCGTCCGCTCGTTCTGAAATATCATCAACATGAAACTCAATGGTACTAGTTCTAATTTCATCTCCGTCGAGAACAGAGATTACTGGCTCAGACGCATCCGTCGGAAGAGCAGTGTCCGGCTCTTCCCCCAAACCATCAACTTCGCAAGATACATCCCTCAGGCCTTTAGTGGATTCTCCTGCACTCTTTTCCTCGCCGCCTTTCTCACTAGACCCCTCATCAACTAATCCACGAGTAGAATTTACTAGACGTGCTCGAAGCCGTTGGGAGATCACATCACCACCTAGTCCGTCCCCTCCTTTGTTTGAGACCTCACAAAGTTCAGAGGAAGGAGTTAAAATCTCGTGGAGCTGCACCAATGGTCCTTTTCCCCTCCCCGACCTGAATGGAATAGGACGAGACTTTGCCATATTAGGATATTGCCCTACCAAAGAGTTTTCGGCAATTGATGCGACCACGGGGACATCTAAACAAACCTAAAAAAAAGGAGAAAAGTTGTTGTAAGGCGATAAATCTGTAAACAAATATATATGTACAAAAAAAGGTTGTTGAAAAGGAAAAGAAGGCTGTGGCAAGTATGATTGCTCACCTCAGTTCGGAGCTTAGAAGGGCGACTTGCACCATGCACCTTACCCTTCTCCTCAAGGGTACTACTCTCACTGCCACGCACCCAGTTGGGACATCCTTTGTTTCCTCTCTAACTCTCCCTTTTTTAGCCCTTTTTCTTAGCTTGGATTTTTCAGCACCTCTCTTATCAGTATCAGAGAGTCGAGGCGTCACTATAATCAACATCCTCTTTGAGGGATTTGTACTCATTGAAAGAGAATTAATAGGATCACCAGCCATCACAAACTGCAAAGTTAATTGTTTTGCAAACTCCGATCGCAAACCCCGCGACTCTGCAGTGCGATTTTTTGTCTCGAGAAAGATATAAGGACTTTTCGCTTTCACAAATCAATTCAATGTTAAAGCCACCATCCATATAGTCAAGAAAAGACCGCAGATTCATCCCCCAAAAATTTAACCATGATCGGGTGCATCCATTACGTCTAGCCTTACCAGGAATGATGAATGACGTCTGCTCCCTTGCTATTTGCCCTGCCTCACGCACCAAGTACGGGTTGTAAGCTTGAGACACTGAAACAGGAAGAGAAGGGTGGCGAGGAGAATTCTGATCAAGCCTGAATTGGTGCCCAACATGGTACGTGTTATAAGTCATAGTAATGAGAGAGCTGCCTCCAAAAAAAGCTGGTAACCACCTAGGTGCCATTATAATGACAGTTAAAATATGATCATCTAACCATTTGTCAACCCCAAATTTAAGAACGACGTTCTTATCTCCAAATATTTCACGATCCGACATGCCATGGTGCATGCCGGCAAGGTGCTTTGACAAAAGGACGAGCACAAAATTCACTCGCTCTATCTATAATAGAACCCAAACTGCCTTAGCAACGTAGATCAACCCACCTGGCAGATCGTCACTCCAAAGCATCATCATTCTTCTTAGCAAAAAGGGAGAGGCTTAGGAGCAACGCTTGAAAATCGCTTGTAAAAAAATGCTTACACAAATGTAGGGACATCGTAACGACCGAACGATTTCTTTATACCTTCAACAAGTGCATCCAGCTGATGGTAAGTGGTACCCAAGAACAGCGGCGCTAAGGGAACTGAGTCGCCACTCGCTAGCACAGTCGCTAAAGGAAATAATTGAGGATTAATCCCATCTATTGGGCGCCCAACCAAGATATTACGGCATAACTAGATAGTAATGTAAGTCGCCAGATGATGCTGACTCTTTAACCCCTCGCCATCATGACCATGGAAGGGCTAGTTCTCAAATTCCGTTTTAGTTTTATACCACCAACTCAAGTCTTTGAACCAATATCTCACCCATCCTCCAAAAGTATTTTTGGGTGATTTTAATACCACATTCGAAACTTATTGACGAACCATGTTGAGCAACACCAAAACCCCTTTCAAGGACTGATACGATGTCAGCCTGTTCAGCGAAAAGCTCCATCTTGGGATAAAAAGCCACATCTCCATAAAATATCAAGTTGCATCAATACACAGACGTCCTCCAGAATTGGCGTAATCTCCCCAAACTTGGTAAAAAAGGTGTGGGTCCTGGGACTCCATCTTGAGACAATTACCTCGAGCCATTTGAAATTGTGCGGAATAACCATCTCGAGGGAATTGGAAATGGCAATTAGAAGCCCTTCCTTGTTGAGTTTGCGCTTGTAGTTCTCATTCTCCAATATTCGGATCGTCCACAAGTCCATAGCTTCTAAGGATTTTACGCAATATTCAAAAGCTGGGAACGAACATGGAAAATCTCTTCGCTCAATACAGAATCTGGGCACAGAATTAATGCTGATGTATCGGAGGATAAGGATTAGGGATTAGGAATAAAATAGGTGTTTACAATGACGGAGGTTCATCGGAGGCGGGGAGGTCAAGAGTCGAGCGCTACTTAGACTAGAACGGTGGTAGTATCTTAGTGTGTGTGAATTTGATCAGAGGATGAGAAATGTCTTCCCTCTCGTATGAGGTCCTATTTATATATAAAGAACATGAGGACTACAACTGTCCGTGGGACACTTTGGCGCAACCCATTTGGTTGTGGGTCTGCTTACCATGTGACGTGGTCCTCTTGGCTTGATTTATACGGGCTATACATCTCAAGTTTTGTATCTCTGAGTGCCGCAGTGACAGGCATGCCAAGTCTTATCACTCAGTGATACAAACTCCGAAGATGTCAGCGGGTCAACGTTCCATTTGCGTAAGTAGCGACCAAAAAGGGGCGCCATCCAGAGATGGCATGCCGAGCGGCTCTTCGCGATCCTCGGCTTTAGTCCCCAAACCACTTGCCCTCTTAGTAATTCTGAACGTGCTTGCGGGTCCTTCTCCTAACCCGAATTATTAGAATGCTCTTAGTTTTAACGACCATGGGGTGTGTCGGTAGGGGTGCCATTGGTTGGTGGCAGTAGTTGTTCACCCACTATCGCGCCACGTGGCGGTTGCTGGGAGATAGTGCCTACATTATGCCCCTTGCACAGGTGCTCTTGCTCCTAAGCTTTTCTCTCTTTTGCTAAGAAGGATGACGCTTTGGAGTGACGATCTGCTAGGTGGGCTGATCTGTGTTGCCGAGGTGGTTTGGGTTTTTCTATAGATAAAGCGAGTGAATTTTGTGCTTGTCCTTTTGCAGAGCGCCTTGCGGGTGTGCGCTATGGCATGTCAGGTCATGAAATATTTGGGATAAGGACGTCGTTCTTAGATCTAGGGCTGACAAATGGTTAGATGATCATGTTTTTAGCTGTCATTATAATGGCACTTGGGTGGTTGCCAGGTTTTTCTGGAGGCATCTCTCTCATTACTGTGGCTTATAATACGTACCGTGTTGGGAACCAATTTGGGCTTGATCAGGGTTTGCCTCGTCACCCTTCTTTTCCTGTTTTGGTGTCTCGAGCTTACAACCCGTACTTGGTGCGTGAGGTAGGGCAAATAGCAAGGGAACATGCGCCATTCACCATTTCTAGTAAGGCTAGGCGCGGTGGATGTACCCGATCGTGGTTAAATTTTTAGGGGAGGAGTCTGCAGTCTTTTCTTGACTATATGAATGGTGGCTTTACTAGTGTTAACACTGGATTGATTTGTGACAGCCACAAGTCCTTATGTCTTTCTCGGGACAAAAAATCGGACTACAGAGTCGCGGGGTTTGCGATCGGAGTTTGCAAAACAATTAACTTTGCAGTTTGTGACGGTTGGTGATCCTTTTAATTCTCTTCCATTGGGTACCGACCGCTCAGAGAATGTTGACTAAACTGACGCCTCGACTCTCTGGTTCTAGTAAGAGGGGTGCTGAAAAATCTGAGTCAGAAAAAAAGGCTAAAAAGGTGAGAGTTAGAGAGGGAACAAAGGTTGTCTCAATTGGAGTGCGTGGTGGTGAGAGTGGTACCCTCAAGGAGAGAGAAGGGTAAGGTGCTTGGTGCAAATTACCCTTCTAGGCTCCGAACTGAGGTGAGCAATCATACTTGCCACATCCTTCTTTTCCTTTTTAACAACCTTGTTTTGTACGTATGTATGTGTTTACGTATTTATCGCCTTGTAATCTTTCACCTTTTTTTTTAGGTTTGTTTGGCTGTCCCCACGGTCGCGTCAATTATCAAAAACTCTTTGGTAGGGCAGGATCTTAATATGGTGAAGTCTCGTCTTATTCCGTTTAGGCTGGGGAGAGGGAAAGGACCACTGGTGCAGCTCTGTGAGATTTTAACTCTCTCTGAACTTTGTGAGGTCTTAGCCAAAGGAGGGGACGGACCCGGTGGTGACGTGATCTCTCAATGTCTTTGGGCTTGTCTAATAAATTTTGCTCGTTGATTAGTTGATGAGGGATCTAGTGAGGAAGGCGACGAGGAAGGGAGTGCAGAAGAATCCACTAAAGGCTTTAGGGATGTATCTTGCGAAGTTGATGGTTTGGGGGAAGAGCCGGTCACTTCTCTTCCGGCGCATGCATCTGAGTCGGTAATCTTTGTTCTCGGTGAAGATGATATTAGAATTGGTATCGTTGCTTTTCACGCTGATGATAGTTCCGAACGAGCGGATGAGATCTTTAGCCAGGAGGATGCACAAATTGTAGTGCCTTGCGGTGAGGAGAATGTGTCGGGTGGCTTATTGATTACAGAGCATTCGAATGTATCATCTAATCAAGTTGTGGCGGGGGACGTTAAGGGAACAGTGCATGTGGCTGATCTGTCTGGGAAGACGACTTAATGCTCAGCAGATATTTATTGTTGTTGAAGGGGAAGTTCGCACACGACTTTTGGAAGTTTTTGTTGCAAAGCCGGAGACGTTTGTTAAGGTACCAGAACTGAACTCCTGCTTCCATCATTGTTTCTTGAAAGCTCTTGATAAATTGTTAACCTCGTTAGAGACTTGGACACTTAGTGGGATCATGGATGCTGATGTGGAAGAAGTCTGCCGAACTGTTCACGATTGTAAGATGGGTTTATAGATTGATTGGCTAGAGCAACCATTGTTGCATGTGCTTACTGACAGGAAGCAACGAATTGAGCTGTCTCATTTGGATGTTTAACTTCAAGAGGCACGGGCAGTTGTGGCACAGTTAGAGCAATGAAGGGATGCCATAGGATCTTAATTGCTTGGTTTGATGGGTACATCTTTTGTTGGAGAGAATGAGACCGATTTACATGTAACAGTGAGAGAGGCCATGCAGAGGATAGAATAGCTTATACTTGTCTTTCCTATTTTTGTTTATTCCTTGTAGGAAATTGCAAGTGGCTAGTGTTTGTCGATGACTACATGTTTCTTACGAATGAAAAGAAATATATTATCCTACCATTTTTTTGTTAACCTCTATTAAAATGGTATCATTTTGGAGAATGACCACGGGTCATTTTTGGAGAATGACCGCGGGGATTATTGACTCCTACAGGTGAGAACCATCTGTATGAGGATTGGGTTCTTGAAGGTTTGGGGGAATGACCGCGGGAATCATTGACTTCTACTAGTGAGAACCATCCGTATGAGTGGGTTCTTGAAATTTAGGAGATGACCGCAGGGATCATTGACTCATACAGGTGAGAACCATCCATATGAGGAGTGGGTTTCTGAAGTTTGGGAGAATGACCGCGGGGATCATTGACTCCTAAATTATTTGTAGGTGGATTATGATTCGTGAAAAAAAAAGATTACATAGAAAAGATTTCCATTAGTTCGGAGAACAAAAGATTACATAGACTTTTTCTTTAGAGAAAAAACGATTCGGTTTCGTACTACACTGGCTTACATCAAATTTCAAGGATAGTGCATTTTTAACCACTTTGCATTAATGGGATTCAGGTTGGATCCGATTGGAGAGATGCGAATAGTACCCATTGTCATTCACTTCTTTGATGATGAATGGCCCTTTCCACTTTGGAGCGAATTTGGAGATCGACATTCCCCTCATGAAATGTGATGCTGTTTTCAGCACGAGATCACCTATTTTGAATTCCCTTGGTTTGACTAAATTATCATATGCGTGAGCGATCCGACATTGGTAAACTCGTGCCTCTTGAAGTTAAATAATATTATCATAAGCGTGAGCTGTCTCCTCTTGACTAAATTATCATATTCGTGAGCTGTCTCATTTGGATTAGCAAACCCATGGGGGGTGGCATTGGGAATCCCATCCTATTGGATTAATGTTATTTGACTATTTTACCCCTCTTACAATGACTCCCTCTTTCCCTATCTCTAAAAAGCACATAATATTATTTGACTAGTTTTTTTTTTCATTTGAATTAATAAAAAAACACAGTAGATTGATTTTTTATTAATACCTTTTTATGTTTTGTTTTTAAATTTTTTCTTTTTGATTACTCTAGACAAAAGAAATGTATAAATATAAAAAGAAAAAAGAAAAACTATAAAAATAGTGCTATTTGAAAAAAAAAAAAATGAAACAAGTAAAAAATATGTAAAAATAGTGCCATTTAAAAATATTTTTTTAATACAAAAATTATAAGGGTAATATTGAAAATTCATAAATTTAATCCAATCCCACACTATTTAATCCCACCTAAATCAAACATGAGTTTCTATAATGTCCATCACTTAATCCTATCCCTATCCAAATCACAAAAAAAAAAACTTAATCTCACCTCATTCATAATCCTATCTCATTACCAATCCCATCTCATCTCATTTCTAATTCTATTTCACTATTAATCTCATTCAATCTACAACGGTTATCAAACGAGGCCTTTAGGTATAGAAATTAGAGCACAAATATATATGTGGGCCATTAATAATAAAATATTTTCTATTACTTTAGATTATCCTACTTATTATAATGAATGTGTTAAATATTTAAAACGTAATTTACAACTTTCCATATATGGCAAATTATTTCACGTACGTTGTTCCGCACATATATATTAAATTTAATTGTTAAAGAAGGGCTTATCGAATATAACGAATGGATTGATGGAGTAAGGAAAGAGGTAAGAATAATTAATAGTAGTGCTAAAATAGTAGATATTTATAGTAAAATATGTATTGAAGAAGGTTTAAAAGTTAGAAAATTACCATACAATGTAGAAATTAGATGGAATGATCTATATAAAATGTTACAAGTAGCAATTAAACAAAGAAAAGTTATTGATTTATTTTTTGAAAGCCAAACAATAAATAATTTTTATCCACCAACTAATCAAGATTGGGGTAACGTAAATTTATAAATTTTTTTAAATTTTGTTTGATGAATCAACAAAATTATTTTTTTCTATTTACACTCCTACTAGTTCACTTGTTTTACACCAACTAATAAAAATAATGCAACTTTTTGTTGAGTATTTACAAAATGATCGATATTTTGACATCGTTAATAATATAAAATCTAAATTTGATAAATACTATGGTACATTACTACATATTTTTGAAATAGCTACAATATTAAATCCTAGATGTAAAGATATTGGTTTAAAATATTTTTTAGATCAAATTTACGATAACCAAGATCAAATTGAATAAATTCTAAATACACTTAAGAAAATATATGACGAATATAAACAAAATATACTGTCACAACATAGGAAACTAATACAATCCTCCTCGTCTTCACCTCGAGGTCGAGGTAGGGATATTTTTCGGAAATAAAAGTTAGAAGACTTACTGAACGCCAAGGTAGTTCTATCTCGGAACTCCAACGTTACTTAGTCATCTCCGAGGATATTGCCGAGAATAGTTTTAATATTTTAGAATATTGGAAACAACACAAATCGTCGTGACTAGTCTTATCGGCGATAGCTCGTGATATACTAACTCTTCTTGTTTCTACAGTAGCTTCTGAAACAACATTTAGTGTACGCGGACCGATCGTCAGCGATTATAGATGTAGACTTACTTTTTATTAAATAATAAAATTTCTATCTTACATTTAATTACTTGTATTTTTTTCGTTTTTATTATATACAAGCAAAAATAAGTGTATAAAATTTAAATTACAATTACAAAGTGACTTATATTAATATAAATCATAAACTTATAATAATAAATCATTTCTAAGTTACTTTTTATAAATACAACTTATAAGTTATAAATTGTATAAGTAATAATTATAATAACAATAAGTGAGTTCATAAAACATAAACTTATAATAATTAATAACTATTAACTAATAGATATACTAATAAGTAATAAGTTAATTTATAAACATAAGTAAATATAACAACTCTATAAATGTAATTTAAAAACAAACAAAAAAATTTAAGTTTTTTTTGAAAAAAGCCCAAAGCCCACCCAAAAGCCCAGGCCGAGCCCAAGCCCAAGTCTGCACATTCCTTGAGCCGGGCCTGGGCCTCACCCTCCAAAAGCCCGGTCCAATTTTTTGTGGGAGCCCACCGGGCTCGGGCCAGGCCAATGACACGCCAGGTCGTTTTGACACCCGTGGGTGTGGTGAAGAATCATTAAAGGCGAGGCAGTTTGGGATCTCTACGCATGGGGAGGTATGGGTGGTAGGTGAATTTCCAGTTCTTTGTGGCATGTCTTTGAGGTGTTCATTACAGAATGGGGGAGATGCGACTCTTCTAGAAATTTTATTTAGTGTGTTGGTCTTGAGAGATGCTGGCAATGACATGAGTTGAAATGTAGCTAGTCTGGAAAATCTGAAGTAAAGTTCATCCTGCTTTGGTTGGTTCTAATGCTATGTGCTCTCCTTTGAATGGGAGTAAGTGCTGTGAGGCCACTCTAGTTGCCTTTTTGTTGGGACTATGCCATATGGAAAAATTCTTACTTTGGATAATTTGAGTCTGTGGGTGCATATCATTGTTTGAAAAGGTTGAAAAGTTTGATTTACCCAATGATAATTTTCGTAATTATCCTTCTTCAATTCGTATTCTATAGAGTTTTCATTTTTCATTCTTGCTGTTAACTCTTCTTTCCTTCATGAGATAAATAAACAGTTTGGTAAGGAACATGATCATAGATTCTTCGTACAGAGAGATTATACCAGATACTGACTCATGACAAACTAGCTCTACGATTGAGAATTAGAGCAGTAATCTTCAGTGCGTGAAGACTTCATCCTAATTCTTTCTTTCCGTGTAACTTTGTGGCAATCATATATAAATTAAAATCACCTCCCACTTTCTCCGAACTCGGCTGAGTTTGGTATTCGAACCAAGGAAGTTCACTTTTGTTAATTAGCATCCAAGTTGGCACCTGCTGTAAGCAAAGTCCACCTGCTCACTGGAGGGAACTAAGGCATGATAGAACACAGTACTAGCTTGTTTGCCAGCTGATCCATACATCATACTTGAAGAAATCATATTGTTTTTGCTCGGATTCCTATTGATTGACTCTGTTTGGAGCAGCTGGTTGCCCCTAAAAATGTAAGGTAACCAACATCACAGTCATGCTCATAAAATCTGACATGACGGCTTAAATTTTGGCGTCAAGCTGACATCATCATATTGAACGGCAGTAACTCAATGGCAGGGACTGCGAAGCCTAGTTCATGCATATAACATACAAGTTATGGGAAAGACGTTTTCAGTGGGCAGGTGTTAATGTGAACCAGCTAAGTTCATAGTGTTTGATTGGCGTCCAAGTTGGTGCCTGCTATAAGTAAAGTCCAGCTGCTCACAGGCGGGAAGTCCGTAGTTATGGAATATGCCACCAACTCTACCAACTAGATTATTATTTTTGTCCTTCGAATCAAGATCAGATTCCAAGTGTTCATGTGGCTTTATTGAGAATGGTTGTTGCCCCCTGAAAATGTAGACTCACTTTCTGCAGTTCTCTTAACTTGTATCATTTGGATTCATGGTCATAAGCACAACGGCTTGGATTTTGGCTCACAGCAAACATGATATTTGGATTCATGGTCATAAGGACAACTCAAAAATCTTAACATACAAGTCATGGATAAAACGTTTTCAGTGGTCTAATGCTAATGTGAACTTACCATGCATAGTTCAAGTCCTAAATTTAGATGCACTGCATACCCTCTCTCTCTCTCTCACGTGCTCTCTCTCTTTGCGCCCCTTTTCTACTGCTTAAAAGTTATTGAGTTGTGACACGATATTGCCATTCAATTGAGGACTCGATCTTACTCTGACCAACATTTGTTATGCTTTCAACTGCTTCTTAGATACGAGTTCAAAACCAATCATGAAGAATGGGTTAAATCAGCAAAACCCAGGTTAGGACCTGTTATCTCTGACCGTGTTCAAGCAGCAATCAACAGTACTCATGAGAACATTAAAACTTTGTATAAAGTCAGAACTGAAATGCGCGTGGCTCTCCATAGTCTCTTGAAGGTATCCCTAACCTTTCATTGCTGTTATTTGTTAGTTTATAACATATAGTTTTACACACTGTAATTTTATATCCCTCAGATGCATGTCTTTGTTGCTCCTGTTGTATACTCCTTGAAATGATTATGATTTGACGTCAGATGTGTAAAGAGTTGTGTATTTGGCTAAAAAATGAAAGAAGAGAAGTCGTGCATTCTCAATTTGAGAATGCAACCAATCGTTTGTTTAGAGTTATAAGCATTTTTAAAGAATCCTTGTTCTTTGGATTAGATATTTAGTGTTCAGCTCCAAGGCTACAACAAGAAATCATTGCGGGTCAAGAATTAGTGAGTAACAAGTTATCGATGTTTATTATCATGTTGAAGGCTTAACTATTACAATTCATTGCAGGCTGGCAACATACAAAGACTAATGACACAAATTGCTACTCTTTCAGAGATTCAGTTGTGTGCTATATCTGTTGCTTAACAAACTGAAATCATATAAAAGCCATATTATTAGGGCAGCCATATGATGTACAACCAAAGTAGAAAGGAGAAAATAACGGGGGAACTGTAAGAACTGAATGAAAATGAGAAAAAATAAAACAACGGATCCAAAATAGTTTAATTGCACCCCCTTTCTTAGACACTAGTCAATGAAAGAATAAGTGTGCTAGTCAATCAAGAATATGGAGGGGATTGGGTACGGATCAAAGAGCTGAGGCAGGGGATAAGGGGGCCTTCTGGTTGAGCTAGAAGTTATTCAGAGGGGCGGTGGGGGGCAGTGAGGGGTAGACGGTTGGTATTCACCGCTCTTAGGTCTAAAGGACATTCCAAATTAGTTCTTTTATGATGTTTGAAGTCACTTTAATTCCTTAGTTCTTGTACTGCATGTTTGCAGTATCCAATGCTCGTAGTTAAAGTTTAATATGGATTTTATTCCTTTACTTAATTTTTCTTCAACCAAGCATTTATTGCACTTAATGGTCCATTCATTTTATTTGTTGTCCTAGGATGATGGTATATTAGTACTTCCCACAGTTGCTGATCCTCCATTAAAACTTGACTCAAAGAGAGGTCTTGCTGCTGAATTCCATGACAGAGCATTTGCTCTACTGAGCGTAGCAACTATGTCTGGTTGCTGTCAGGTACTTTCCTATCGCAATCTTCATTTTCGTATCTTTTTTTTATAGTTTATTTAGCCTGCTCTTTGTTTGTTTCTTAATTTTTCACAATAGCCCAGCCACTTCTATGGACAAATGATTCTTTGACTCATCATTCCAGGTTACCATTCCATTAGGCAGACACGATGATTGTCCAATCTCAGTTTCTTTCATAGCATTCCACGGAGCTGACAGATTTCTTCTGGATACTGTTCTTGAGATGTATTCGTCTCTTCAGGAGCAAGTTAGTCTTGTTTCCAATTCATCACCATTGCCAAATGTGAATGGCAACATGGATGCTTCTGAACTGTTGAAAGAAAAGGTTTGTTCTCTTTTCTAGGCTATTTTGTAATTGTCAAGATGCAAGAAATATGAACCTCATCTTTTGAAAATGATGCAATCAAGATGTCGTGGGAGTCTGGGACCCACATTGAGATGATCTGTTAAAATACTAGTTTTTTTTTGGGAGTATTTGATTTAAATATAGCTTTATTTTGATTTTATTAGAACTTTTAGAGGCTTAGGCCATGGAAAGTAGTATTAGGTTACTATGTTAGATACTCATAATTTTAAAACATCTCTATGAGTTTTAGCAATCTTATGAATAAAACAAAATTAAACTTTGAAGATATATAGAAGTTGAATTGGTTTACTTGGGGGCTGCTGGCACCTTTCTTTTTGTGGGGGTGGGTCCTTACTTTGCTCGCTTTAGGTATAATCTGTGTGGCTGGCATTATGTGGGACTCCAAAATTGTGGAAAAGAGGGATTTAAAGGTGATTATTATTATTATTATTTTTTGCTTCTTGCTTACTCAAAAATATGGGAGATGGTTTCTTCTTGCCTTTCCCTAGTGTATATGGTACATTTCATACTTTGAATGGAAAAAGGGTGTGGTAGGAGCTTGTTGTGGTTAAGGAAGCTTGGAATTGTCTCCTTGGTGCTTTGGTGCAAACTTCAATGTGGTGAGATTTCCAGTAAGAAGTTTGGGGTAATTCCTTCAACAGTGCAATGTTAGAGTTTTCATATTTTATAACCTAGGAGAAGTTGGTTGGTTTTCCGTTGGAGCATGGTACGATGGGGGTTGGTTTTTTCAATTTACTTATCCGGAACGTGAAATGATTTTTAGGGCCGGCTTAAGACTATTTACGTATGTATGATTTCACATATCTAAGTATTTGTTTGTAAAATCATCAATTTGACTTTTTTTTTTTTGGGTCTAATGGAATTATATGAATTTAGGTAGTAAATACAAATATGGAAGTTACATTATTTTTTTTTGAGCTATACGATGAAGTAATGGGAAAGAGTGTTTAAACATTGTTTAAGGCTAATAACAACAATGTCACATAATCAATTTGGCTTTATGCCTGATAGATCAACTATGGAAGCAATCCACTTACTAAGGAGATTAATAGAGAAGTATAGAGAAAAGAAGAGAGATCTTCATATAATTTTTATAGACTTAGAAAAATCTTATGATAGAGTGTCTAGAGATATCATATGGTGGACGTTAGAGAAAAAGTGAGTGACAAATGGTTATATTGATGTGATAAGAGACATGTATGATGAAGCCGCCACGACAATTAGATCACCTGCAGGAGTAACAATTGAATTTTCAATTATAATAGGATTACACTAAGGATTGACTTTTAGTTCTTATCTCTTTACCCTAGATATGGATAAATTGACTAAACATATTCAGGATGATGTCCCATGGTGTATGTTGTTTACTGATGATAATGTCTTAGTGGATGTGACTAAGAGTGGAGTTAATGCTAAGTTAAAAATGTGGAGGGGAACTTTGGAATCAAAATGGTTGCGAATAAGTAGAAACAAAACTGAATATATAAAATATGATTTTAGCAGTAATAGGATTATAAACGGTGAAAAAGTAAAGATTTAAAACTAAGTGATAGGATTATTAATGGTGAAAAAGTAAAGATTTAAAACCAAAAGATACCTAAGAGTGATTATTTTCGTTATCTAGGTTCAATTATTAACAAAGATGGAGAGGTTGCAAATGATGTAACCCCTATAATCAAAGTTGGTTAGCTCAAGTGGATGAGTACTTTCGGAGTTTTATGTGATCGACGGATACCTACAAGATTAAATTTTTTTTTTTATACAACAATTATTAGACCAGTGATTTTATATGGGACAAAATGTTAGACTGTTAAGAAAAATCATATAAATAAGATGAGCGTTGCGGAGATGAGAATGTTAAGGTGGATGTGTGGTAAGATTAGAAAAGATAAAATTAGGAATAAAAAGATTCGTTGAATGGTTGGGGTTGCATCAATTGACGACAAATTGAGAGAAAATAGATTAAGATGGTTTGGACACATATAATGTAGACCAGTTGATGCACTAGTTAGAAAGAACGGCAAGATCATGAGTAATGAAAGCATTAGCGGGAGGGGTAGATATAAATTGACATGGGATGCCATATTAAGAGAAGATATGAACCTATTAAAACTAATTGAAATTATGGTTCTTAACATAGTAGAATGGCGTAAAAGAATTCATGTAACCGATCTCAATTGATTGGGACAAAGGTTTAGTTTAGTTTGGTTTGGTTTGGTTATATTATTATTTTTTTCTAGCTACTAATTTTGTAGCAAGATAAATTACGTTATTTCAATACTTGTATATTGCCCATGCCTAAAATATAATAGAAAAATAGTAAGTATCATAGACAATACTCTAATAACAATAATTGAAAAATGAACTAGTTTTAAAAACATTAAAATTTTAGTTTTTCATTTACAATAAACATAAATTATATATTCGTTTATTATTCTAAAAAACAAAAAACAAAAAACACGTTTGACAAATATATGCTTTGTAAAATTTTATTTTGAAACAAGTGGTAGTTGGAGGGAGCTATCAACGAGATGGGAGTTGATCAAGAGCATTGTTAGAGGTGGGAATGACTATGGTAGTCAGATGTGGTGATAGGTGACGACAGCCGAAGGTGATCTAACAAAAGCAACCGATGATGGTTACGTTGGGGAGCTTAGAGGTAGAAGAGTTCGTAAAGATGTTGCCAATGGTTGAAGGTAGTATACGGAGGTAGGCAAAGGTGCTGAAAATGATGGCTCCAAGTGGTGACAACGGTGTTGTGGCAATGCCGCAATAGTTAGTGGAGGTGGCGATCGGTGAGCGAAGGTGGCAACAGGCAAAGAAGGTTATGGGTGGTGGTGTCGGCTAGTGGGGGAGGTAGCAGTTTGTGAGGAGAGCTGCTTGGGGGAAGTGACAACCGGTAGGTGGAGGTTGTAACTGGTGGTCGTGGGTTGGATGGGGTGGGTGGAGGTGGTGATCAATGGAAGTGGTGGTCGAAGGTGGTGGCGATAATAATAACTACCAACAGTGGGTGGAGGTGGTGATCAATAGATGGAGGTGGAGGCGATTGTGGGAGAGGTGGTTGAGGGAGGTAGAGATAAGAGATGATGGTTAGATAACAGAGGTGTTTCTCGGTGATGGTAACAAGAGATATGGATGGTTGGAGTTCATGAAGGAGAGAGGAGAAAATAAAAATTTGTTTACAAAACAAGTTAAAACACATTTTTTCTATTTATAAGAATTTAGTAAATTTTAAAAAATGTTTACATTTTTTGAAAACAAAAATAATTATCAAATGTATTTTTGTTTATAGTTTACGAAAATTTTAAAAACAAAAACAGAAAACAATAAAAGTATACGTTACCAAACGGGGTCTAAATGAGTCTTAATTTTTAAGTTCTAAAGAAATTATGCCAATCTATTCCTCTTTATCGCGGAAGATGATGATTAAAATTTGATAATGTTGAGACCTCTTATCTAGTGAAGCTTAAAATTTGATATTGTTGAGATCTCTTACTTATCTGAGGCATTGTATTAGAAGAAATAGCTCATGTTGTTGAAATTTAGCCATACAATCTCGTACCATGCTCACTATGTTGATCCTTGTTCCTTTCATCTCGTTGTGAGTGCTCTTGTTGAGTGTGATATTGATGGTGTGATCGTTGACTGATTAGAGAGCCACTACTCACTTTGGAATGATCAAGTGAAGCTCAAGGCCTCAACACAAGTGAAGAAAGGTTTTTGATCCAATAAAATTGTCGTTGATAGCTATTTCTATTTTCACAAGAGTCGGTTAAATATATACTTAAGTTATTTGAACATTTTCTTTTTTTAGAATTTAGCCTGTATATTAGATGTTTGCATTGTAATCAGTAAACTTGAATCAATAGGATTGAGATTTGTTCAATAGGGTTGTGGCCTGAGTGTGTTCTTTGTCTCTTTTCTTCCTTTCTTCCCTATCTGTATGTATCAATTTGGTACTAGAGCTTAGGCTCAAGATCCGTCTCTTATTCTCTTCACGGTTTCTCTCCCCCTCTATCATTTTTGTCCAAATACCCAGGATACACAAACAAGTCTAGTCAAACTCGCCAAAACCCTAACCTTGTTGGAACTTGAACATGACCCAGACAAACAATTCTAGCGCCATTGTCGATCGACCACCTTACACCATTGCATCTTCCTCGACCACCAATATCACCTTCATCGAATGCAACGAGTTATCCCACTTTCGAGCAGTCTACGTATGCGAACCTTCTTCATTGTATCCAACATAGCGAGTTGCCACCCTTCGCCCAAACCTAGCGAACCTCTTTCCCATTTTCCTCTTCGATTGAAACCCTAGCCGAACTCCTCTCCACAGTGACTCAGCCATCGCGTTCCAACAACTTCGTGTTTTTCTTGCCACTTACCCCTCTTGACAACTGCTCTCATTTGCCCCTCTTGTTGTCGCACCCATTAACCTTTCCTGCAAGCAATAGAAGCTACATTGTGATTAGACAAAATTAGTCCCCAACTCCCTGTCGAATCTCTTCCAATTGCAACCCTCTGTTGATTTCCGCATCATATCTCTCCTATAAATGACTCGCTGACCATTGTGGTCGACACCAATCGACGACACCTTACCCTCTCTCTTTCTTCCTTCCCCAACATATAATCGGACATGTAAATGGCATCACATCCCATAGTGAAAGGGAGGAAACCATTAGCACAACCTGACCCTCCCAGATCTAAATCAGACCAATCATTTAACCCCAAATAAAACCTGCTCATCTGCCCCGAGCCACGCTTCGCCAAATCTGGGCCCGATCCAATATTTTGTCTTGATTGGTTCCCCACCAACCTTAACCCAAAACTCAGAAGCCCAGCCGGACTTGAAAAAACATAGAAAACAACTGTAGCCAAAAAAAAAAATAATAACAAAAAAAAATCTGCAAAAATAGTGGTGAAAATAACTCTCTTTCCCATTTACTCTTTGTTCACCAACTATTTTTTTTTTAAATCTTTGTTCGCCAACTATTTTTTTTCAAGTATGGTGTACATCGTGATTAACAAGAGTTGGAAAAGCCATATGAGCAGATGTCAGAAATAATGTTACTACTGATGCAAGCTACTTTGGGGAAAATGACATTTAGTGTTTTAGTAGACAAGGAATATGAAAAGGGGATAGTAGCTATTTTGGGTGGTTTCTCATATCACTTTTGGGTACAAATCAATAGAGAATACTGAAAGACTCTTTGACGAAACTGATGTAAATGATCCAGAGGTATTATTTGATTGGCTACACATATAAATTATTTTATGATGTCCTAGTACTTAAAAATCTTTATTTTTTAAAGTCCTAGTACTTAAAAAGATTAAGTTTGAGTCGACCAACATTCCACTTTTTTGGTCGACATAGGCTTAATAGAAATTCAATAAAATGGATGAAGGGATCGTGTGGAAATTTTACAATTGGTATCAAATGACACAAGAAAGGATGCTACTTTTTTGCCTAAGCAAAATTGAAGAATAGAATATGGTCCAAATAACAACAATACACCACTGTTCGGTGGATAAGAAGATTGGTATACATTGATATTTTTTTTCGTCAACTTATAAGCAACGAATCTATTTGCAATTTAATCAGTTGACACAGTGGAGTAAAGTTGTGGATGAGTGCATCAAATGTTCTATAGTTTAGCTATCTAAGCTAAGGCCCTTTTTGGTAACTAGCTTAAAAGCTAGTTTTTTTTATAGTTTTTTCTTAAGTACCGAATCTACCAAATGATGATTAGTTTTATCAAATCATTGATGGTATTGGGGTAAATGGTTTGTCTCAACAATAATGCTAGAATGACCACATTACTCTATTAAATGACGTGGCACAATTACAAACATTGATGCAATAGATTCCACATGAACTCTAATTAATATTCAATGTTTGTGATTGTATTATATCATTTGGTACGTTAATTTGATCATTTTAGCGTTATTGCTGCTCCATTTAAAAAATCTCACTCGTCATCTTCGCCATTAATTCAACATCAGCGTGTGAAGGTTTGATTGGTAACTAGTTTAAAAGTAAGATTTTGTGTGTTTTTAACCAAAAAGCTTATTTGAATTTAAAGTAGGTTGTTTGGTAAACTATTATTATTATTATTATTATTATTATTATTATTATTTTTATTTTTTTAAAAGTTGATTGATTAGGTAAAATGTTAGTTTTTTTTGTTTTTTGTTTAAATTGAACAATATTGCCCTTCTATATAGTTGATTATTTTGAAAATATATTATTGATATTAGTAGTAAATAAGTTAATTAAGTAAAAGTATTATTGTTATATAGTTGATTATTATGATTATATATAATAGATATTGGTAGTAAATAAGTTATCAAGTAGGGGTATTTTTGTTTTTATTTTTTTAGAATGGAGATTAGTATTTTGATTTGACCTTTTTTTTTAACTTTTTAGTTTTTTTATTTATTTAAACAACCTATATGGACTTTTTAGCTTTTTAGCTAAAAAAGCCAAAAAATCAAGTTCCTGAGTATTATAATCAAATTCATGTAAGGTGAAGTTGGAGCCAACACCACATATTCCTGCCTCAAGAACACTAGAAGACGTCTAGTTTGCCCTATAACAAGTCTGTAGGTAAGCCGTCGCCGAATAACATATAAATTTTGAATAATAAATACATAAATAATTTCGAGCCAAGCCACTCGGATGGAAAGCTCGAGTAAGCCAATATTAAGAGAAAGAATAGAAGAAAATCAATGTGAAATTTCTCAAGATGAGTATAACATTTGAGCTGCTCGTAACAAGTAACCGAACCACTTGGGTATGGCCGAGCCACTTGGGTACGGCCGAGCTACTCGGGCACAATTGATCCACTATGGTACATTTTACCCGCTCGAGTACGGTTGACCCACTTGGCGGCCGAGCCACTCGGCTCCCCTTGCTCGGGCGAGTGGTTCAACCTACGTGATATCTCGGGTCGTTCGAGCACATAACTCCCTTTTGGTGACAAGAATTATTTCTTCTTCTTAACTACATGATTTAAATAGATATTGAAATAGCACAGACTATGTGATTGAGTTCTATACATAGCACAGACTATGTAGTCATAGCACGGACTATGATATATGCATGAGCACAGACTATGCGGTTGGAACAAGAAAACATAGCACATACTATGAAGTGTAGCCCTGACTACGAATGAAGACATTCCATAAGCACAGACTATGAAGTATAGTACAGATTATGACAGTAGTCCTGATTACTTGATTATATTATCATGGCACAGACCATGGAGACAGCATAGATTGTGAGTATAGTTTTGATTACTTGATTATGATGATGACATAACACAGACTGAGTGTAGTTATGACTGAATAGCCAAAATATAGCACAGATTATACAATCATAGATTCTCGTGTGAATTGAAATAATGTCTCAGAGACAATGAAAACAATGGCAGTACAATCCTGCACGGGATATTGGGAGACATGTGACTTGGTGGCTAAAGAAAAGATTTTTCACACCGTGGAAAACTCTTGGGACCCATCTACTCGAGTGACCCGGAGTCACTCGACCCGAGTGGGTAAGACGTCTGACCAGAGTGGGTCGGGTATCCATTGGATTCCCCCTGACTGACCTAGTTAAATTGGAGTAGAATACTGATTCTGATTATTCGGATAATATTCGAGGTATTCGGATTGGATCTCTTGATTCTCGAGATTACCTTTCACGATATGATTATATCTCTTAGAAGTCCTACTCTAATCCTAATAACTCCATCAGAGGGTTATAAATAGGTAGGACGGTCGTGCTCCTAAAGGATCATAACTCATATTCTGATTCAAACTATCCGATACAAGTTCATACTGCTAGATACTCCAAACTTGACTAGCCTCCTCTTTCCTCCGACCATTGCTCTCTCTTCGTTCTGTGTTTTCGATTATTTCACATATTTTGCCTCTCTAGTGTTTATTAATTTTTTTTTCTAAAAAGGGCCTTACAAAGTCGAAAGCCACTTGTCTTGGCTCACCTAATATACAACCGTAAAATGAGAAATTATTTGTTGCTAACATGGCACCACTCAGTCACATGGTGCCATAAATTAATACAAAGTCGTTATTAAGATGATGTTCGAATTGTATCAATGTTAACTCAAATTTTTACTGATAAGAAATTTGTTGAAATTTTGCCTTTTATCACCAAAAGAATTCATATGTGATAGATAATCTAATACATCATTTTAATAACCAAATTGTATTGATTTGTAGCACCATATGGCAAGTTGACGAATTTTGAAGATACTTATTTCGGATGAGCCGAGTTAAGAGGATGAACCAAATGATTTTTGCATCATGAACTTCGTATTGTGCACATTACTTAGATAGGTTATAAAAAGTCATGTAGGAGGAAATAAAATATAAGATGTCAGCATTCAAAATTATTTGTTAATGAAATTGTTGAAATAAGTAATTTATATTTTATTTTAGACCTTAAAATTTAAAAATACATATTTTAAAATAGTAATGCTATGAACTAAAAAAATAAATTCAAAAAATTAAATATAATTCAAAATAAATAATTAAGATTCACTTAGACTGTAGTACATATTATAAATTATTGAATTTGGGTCATTTATTTTAAAATTTGAATAAGTTTATAGATTTATTTTTCTAATAAATAGCATTTTTCAATTGATTTCGCTAATCACCCTCCATTAGGTGGTGGATAATAATAAATTCTGATCACTAAGAGTTTATTATTTCGACAAAAAGGAATAGTCACATCGAAAGCATTAAAAAAAAAAAGCACAACTTGACCCTCCTAGATCTAAACCCGACCAATTATTTAACTCCAAATAAAACCCGCTCATCTTCCCTGACCCACGCTTCACCAGATCTAGGCTCGACCCAATATTGTCTTGAATGATTCCCCACCAAACCCCAACCGAAACACCTAGAAACTAGTGGCCAAAAACTAGTGGCCAAAACCGAAAACTTAGAAACCCAGTCCGACTTGAAAAAAATAGAAAAAAACTGTTGCAAAAAAAATAATAGCAGTACAAAAAAAATTGCTACAGAAGTGGTGAAACAACTCTCTTTCCCATTCATTCTTTGAGTCTTTGTCCACCAACTATTTTTTTCAAGTATGGTGATTAACTCAAAGTTTGAGGCATTACATCATGATTAACAATAGTTTAAAGAATCATATGAGCAGATGTCAAAGATAATGCTACAGATGCATGCTAACTTGGAGAAATTAATAGACAATGAATAAGAAAATGCTACAGATAGTGGCTATTTTGGGTGTTTCCTTGTATCACTTTTGGGTACAAATCAACAGAATAGACCCTTGGCTAAATTGATGTAAATGACCCAGAGTTATTCTTTGATTGGCTTATCAGTTTATAGAGTTTCTTTCGTTGATATCTTAAATTTTTTTTTTGGTTTACATTAGTTGGTATCTTATGGCACAAGAAAGGAAACTACTTTTTTGCCAGGGCAAAATTGAAGAGTATAACTAGATTATAGTGGGCTAAATATCAACAACATTACACCACTTTTTGAACTTTGGTGGATATGAAGATTATTATAAATTGATAAATTTGTTTCGTCAACTTACAAGCAACGAGTCCACTTGCAATTTACTTAGTTGACACAATAGAGCAAAGTTGTGGACGAGGACATCAAATTGATTTACGGTTTAGCCATATGAACTAAGGCGGTAAGGCCCTAATTGGTAACTAGCTTAAAAACTATTTTATTTTTTAGTTAGAAAGCTAAAAAAGTCACAAATTAGGTTGTTTGGTAACTAAGCATTTTGGTTTTTTAGCTTTTTGTTTCAAAATGACAATATTGCACTTAGATAATATGTATTTTAAATAACTTGTACCATGTAAGAAAGGCATTTTGACTTTCCATTGGGACGTGATGTATTGATGTTTGCAAATAAAAAGTGTCTATTTGACTTTTTTGGGTGAGACAAACGACCTACTTTCCCTTTTCGCATTTTTAGCTAAACAAACCAAAAAGCTAGCTTAAATGCTATTTACCAATCAGAACCAAAGTTCTCCTGGAATGAAGACGTGATGATTTCTATGTACCAGAGGTCCCGAAGTGATTAAATCTGGAGATCCCTTGTGGTTTGGCTTCTAGTAGACTATACAATATCACAGATGCAGTATAAGGGGCGTTTCAGATGAAAGAAGAAATTCAAAAAAGAATTTGTGCACACACTCCAATATACAACCTTACAAGTGAAAGAATTTTGGTTGATCATGGCATAATTCTCGACATACTTTCTCGTACTACTTTTCGGTCTTTGTATAGAGGTAATGACCCTTGATCTAAACGTTTTAATTGTTCGAGATTCAATCATTATGCTCGGGATTGCTCATATCCCAAAATTAATGTGACTAGTAAGTAATTGATGTGATTGAAAATGAAGGCACTATAGAGACAAAAGAGTGTGACGATTCAAAGCTCAATGTGCAAGTTGTTAAGCCTGTTGACCCAGAATATGATGAAAGCATCCTTGATGATGTGGTTGGCATTACCAGTTCTTTGCTTGCTATTAATAAGCAAAGGTAGCGATGAACTTGAGAAGCTGCAAAGAGTACATATTTTTCATACAAGGACAAAGCGTGGAGGGCAAGTGTGTGCATAAGTAGTTGAGGAAGGAGTTGCACTAAGGTTGTATCTAAAGAAGTTGTGAAGTTATTGCGTTTGAAAGTTGAGCCACCTCTCGAGTCTTACCTGGATCACCAACACATAGCTTAAGGTTGGTAATCAATGTCCCGTGATCTTCACTATTGGGAAGCTAAGGGAAATAGTAATGTGTGATGTTCTTTACCTTAAGCTTTATCATATTTTTTTTGGGATGCACATGGATATGGGATCATGAGGTCATACTTGTTGGACGTGTCAACTCCTATTCTTTCATTGAATACAATTTGTTGATTCGTTGCGTTCCTACATCTGATCATATCTTGGTCCTACTCCTAACTTGTCGGAGCTGCGTTATTTTCAGTCAAGGAGAATTGGTTGCGTGCACTACCCACTTTGGAAGCCTCAAGTGAAGCTCAATGGCCCAGCACGAGTGGAGGGAACTTTTAAGTACAATATTGGTGTCGGTAGCAATTTTTAATTTAGTAAGAGTCATTTAAATATATCCTTAGTTTTTATTAATATTTTAGGTTATTTTAATATCCCCTTTAAGTCCAATAATATTTTTGGCTATTTTAGGTTTTTATTAGGGTTTAACATATAAATAAGATGGCTTGCATTGTGATTAGTAGACTTGAATTAATAGAATTAGCATTTGCTGATTAGGGTTGTAACCCGAGTGTGTTCTCCGTCACTGTTCTTCCTTTCTTCCCTATCCTTCTCCATAACATATTCCTCATCTGTCATTAGCTAGCCATTGCCATCTCTTTTGTTCAAACTTACTTGGGAATCATCAATGATCATATTTCTCGATCAACACGCCATTTTTGAATGGTCCTTGTAATCGTCTTTAAATCTGATTATAACCAAAAGTTGGAATGGATAAAAATGAGCTCATCCGCTCTTGAATTATTTTAAAAAATAATCGAAAGTGTACATGTATCATGTATGCAATAATAAAGAAATAACAATCCAAACTTAAACAAATGTTATTCTGTTGAAAGTTTTCCGTAATATTGACAAAATTCCATTGTAGGGCAATGCTGCATTTAATGGGAGACAGTGGAATAGGGCTGTAAGTTATTACAGTGAGGCTATAAAGTTGAATGATAAGAATGCAACTTACTATTGCAATCGAGCTGCTGCTTATTTAGAATTAGGATGGTATGGCATGCCATTTACTCTATTCTCTACTGATTTTCATCAAATTGTTGCTTTGTGTTGAAAGGTTTTCCTTATCACTTGATCTGATTTATTGCAGCTTTCGAGAAGCTGAGGAGGACTGCAGTAGGGCAATATCACTTGATAAGAAGGTGGGGGGCTAGCTAATGATGTTCGGTAATTTTCAAATTCCACAATTTGTGCACTTTGAAATTTGAGAATAAATAGAGAAATATATGCTTTCACTTGAGAAATAACAAATATAAGCAACATTGTCCATCTCTATCTCAAATGAAGTGGCATATATTTGCTTTGTTCATATCTTACAAAGAAAATTAAAGTGTACCTGAAAAGGCTATAAAATTTGAGCACTCATAAATTCGTATTAAAACATGTGGATTAGAATTATTTGAAGAAGAGCAGACTTATACAGGTTCTAATCTATGGCCTGCATTTTTCAGGGAATGTTGCCTCCCAGAGGATTTCCTTAAAATTCTTTGAGCGTCTGAAGGGAACTTCTTTAAATATGGATAATAAACCCATTTGAATTAGTTTCACATTATTGAGTTTATTGGTGCAAATTTTGTAGCCCAATGTGCAGCTAAATATATAGTGGCAGTCTGCTGAACCCCGCTTTTCGATGCCTGTCTGTTGAGCTTTTACCAAGTAGTTTCCTTTCTCAACATAAATGTAAATACCCTTAAAAGCTTAGGCACCATTTGGTAATGTTTACCTTATGTTTCCACAAAGTTTAGATTCAAAGACTTCTCCTGTAGTAAGGGTCCTCTTGGCTCCTAATACCTCAGTAGAGTCGGGACTGGTAACTTTTATCAGAATGCCCCGTATTGCAGGCTTTTACTGTTTAACTATTTTGTGCCTGAGAACAGGCAGAGGTTTGCATCAAATCCTTCAAATTACATCGTTGGTTACAAATTTCTTACTCAAGCCTATCAAAGGAAAAACAAAAGCATTTTGTCATTTAATAGTTAATATTATCTAAGCTTAAGAAAAACAGTGTCACAAAACCTGTTTGGTTTTATGCTTAGTAGATCAACTATGAAAGCAATCCACCTACTGAGGAGATTAATAGAGAAGTATAAAGAAAAAAAAAAAAAATTTCATATGATTTTTATAAACTTAGAAAAAGTCTATGATAAAATGCCTAGAGATATCATATGGGGGGCGTCAAAGAGAAACAAAGTGACAAAGATTTGTATAATAGAGCTGTCACGATTAGGAGTGTCTAAGAGACCCGAAAAGCCCATGAGCCAACCAAACCCGACCTCTATGGGTGGGGTTGATTTGGTTTTGTTAAGTAATGGGTTGGTTTGGTTTTGTTAAGTAATGGGTTGGTTCTAGGTCTTGAAAACATTAAACCGATGTAGTCGGTTCGGTTCTCGGGTCTAGAGTTTTTTAATCGACCCAACCCGAGACCTAAAAATAAATATATAAATTCCATAAAACTATTATTTATATTACTTGTGCCCTTAGTTATACTTAAAAATGTGTAAATTGAAAATAAAAAGGAGTGAAATTTAAGCCGCTCAACTTGATGTCTTATACAAAAAAAATAAGTCGCTCATAGAATAAAGCATATATTATTACTTGAGAATATTTTATTAAGAAAAATATTTGATTTAATTGAACCGCGGTTCTAACCCAATTTTATTTGGGTTAGGTTGGTTCTAAAATATGGATGGCTCGATTTTGGATTTAATATTTTATAACCGACCTTGATTGGGTCGATTATAAGTTAAGTTTCAAACCGACCGATGCCCACCCTTAACCACGATAATTAGGTCAATTAAATCGACCTAATTATGGAGAGATTGCATAATTAAGATTATATCAAGGATTTGTTTTGAGTCATTATCTTTGCCTTTGTTATAAATGAAGTAATTAGATATATTAAAGATGATGTTCCGTGGTGTATATTGTTTATTGATGATATTGTATTAGTTTATGATATTAGGAGTGGAGATAACGCTAAACTAGAAATATGGAGAGAAGTTTTGAAGTCAAAAGGGTTTCGAATAAGTAAGAACAAAACTATATATATGAAATACAATTTTAGTAGTAATAAGAATACTAATAGTGAAGAATTAAAAATTTAAAATTAAGATATACCAAAGAGTGAATATTTTTGTTATTTAGGTTCAATTATTAACACATGGAGTCTGGAGAGATTGCAAATAATGTAACGCATAAAATCAAAGTTGTTTGGCTCAATTGAAGGGGTGCTTTCGGCATTCTATGTAATTGACAGATAGGGAAACTTTTATAAGATAACTATTAGACCAACGATTTTATATTGGATAAAATATTGGGCTGCTAAGAAAAATTACATAAATAAGATTAAAGTTGTTGAAATAAGAATGTTAAGGTGGATGTGTAGTGAACTTAGAAAAGATAAAACTAGAATTGAAAAGATTCGTGGAATAATAGGGATGGATCGCACTAGTTGAAGATAATTTGAGAGAGAATAGATTAACGTAGTTTGGGCACATACAATGTAGACCAATTGATGCAATAGTAAAGAAAAAGGACAAGATCATGGGTAATGGAAACAATAAGGAGAATGGTAAATCTAAATTAACATGAGATGCCATATTAAGAAAAGATATGAACTTATTAAAATTAATTGAAGATATGGCCTTAATATAATATAATGGCGTAAAAGAATTCATATAGCTGACCCTCATATGTGATGGTGTTTATGTTGTTTGTGTGCGAAAAAAAGAACGGTCTATAGCCTACCATGTCCTACGAAGCACCACGTTTCGCTAGTTCTACATCACCTATATCTTTGTCCTCATTAACCACATAACCGGCCCACTTCTCCTTCGCCTCAATCATTATCTTTTTTTTTTAATAAATTTTTTAAAGATTTTTAAAAATATTTTAGTATAAATTGTTTACTTTTTCGATTCTTCTCGTTTTTGAGAAATCTAAAATATATTTTAGCGCTGCAGTTGCTTCTTCACTAATGAGGACAGTTCCCAGTGTACTCTAGACTAGAGGGTCTGGCTAAGAAAATATGACTTAACACGAACACATGCATAACTGATCCAATTGGACTGCTTTGAATTCCTGCTTCTATTAGAACTTTCTGAACCCTAGCAGACAGTTATACAAGTCATGATGCCTATTTTTATTGTTCTCTTCTGCTGGATAGGCCAGAGGTTTATTTATAGGATGAAAACATTGCTTTTGACGGAATCGTCAAACCTATTTTGACTGCAATTAGGAAAATGCAGAATATGTGTGGTCATATATTGGACAAACCTATGAACTGTATCTAAATTATGCTGTAAAGAGTCCTCCGTTTCCATGTGCAGAATGTGAAGGCATATCTGAGGCGAGGAACAGCTAGAGAATCTCTTCTCTTTTATAAAGATGCTCTTCAAGGTGAGAATCCAATACTGCAATCTATTTCTTGTAGGTTGTGGAAAATGTCTTGTTAAATGCATTTCTTGGCAACCCAGAATTCTGAAAGGTCTGTTTTTCTTGAAAGTTCTTGCTGTAATAGCTGATGAGCTTCTCCTTGTTCCTTTTCCCTTCTACATAATTCCGAGCTTCCATTTTGTTATGGTCTCAATTACATACAATTTTTTTATTCTTTTTTCTGAATATATTTTTTTCCTTTCTTCTTTTTTCTAAAAAGAAAAAATCTCTTTTGACTTTTTGGGTTTTTATTGTTTCCCCTTACATCAGCATGTTCTTTCTCTTGGTATCTGCAGATTTCAAGCATGCTCTTGTCCTAGAACCACAGAACAAGGTTGCCAATCTTGCTGAAAAGAGGTTAAGGGAACTAATAAGTTGAACCCCCCCTCCCCCCGACGAAGCACTCCAAAACCAGATATTGTCATTTTCATAAGGA
>JAOTRH010000020.1:3352673-3367885 GCA_034768845.1 Heliamphora exappendiculata | reverse complement strand
CTACAGTATACATTAGCCCTCGTGATTGACTGACCGGATAGCAAGAGAGCATAACTCGATAGATGCTATTTATCGCAGAAACCAGTGCTAACGAGTAACGATGTTTATCAACATGTTTGCAGAAGAAGAGCTATTTTACGAAAGCATTAGTAACTCAGCAAAAGAAGAAATTATCCGGACAGATGTAGGCTTCCTTTGGACTATTCGCTAAAATAGAAAGGAAAGATCCTCCACGAAGATATCCACGGCATTACAAAGTAACATGTATTCGTCCTCCTAAGCATATCAGAAGCTACAAAACTGACATGTATACGTCAATTCCTGCAAACGAATTCTTCCGTTTATCATCAACATTTGCATGTTAAGTTCAGGTCACCACATAACATCTGAACTCACAATTACAAGCCAATCGCCAAAAACAGCAAGCACAAAGATCTGTCTTCTAGCCATATGGCAAACCCAAAGACCACATTTCCTCGAGCCTTTCTCATCTCGCTTGCTCAGCTCTGCTACTAAGTACCTACAACTTCAAGACGCAGCCAATCAGTACATAAGACATACTTCACAAGGTACGAGGCAGAGCGCCATGGATCATATTCAGTTGGTTGCTGCTGAGGATGAGGCTTGTCTTGGAAACGATGAAGTTGCGAGCCACCCAGCTCGACCCAAGATTGTTCTTCCATGAACAGCGAAATACGCTGCATTTAACCTGAACAAAATAACAGATAGTCCACAGCTTGAGATGCTATATAGAAAGTGTTTGACTATTAACACCTTATTGAACAAATTAAAGCATGAAAATACCTATCGACGTCCGGTGTAGCGAGAGGATCAAAGGCATCTTCCTTTGGTTCCATGCCTGGGACTACTCCAGCTGCAGCTGCCATATCTTGCATCCCATCAGCCTGGAATTGATGGCGTAAACAGTGATTCTATTATTGCTCAACGCATGAAGAAACAGAAAATTATATTTCTGATAATAACTTCTTTTTTTGTGTGCGCATATTTCTGTGTTTTTTGCAAGGTTGCGAGAAACAGAAAGTGTACAAAGCCCTGTTTGATTGCAGTTTTTATTTTTATTTTTTCTAAAAAAATTCTCCAAAAATAAAAATAAGAACATTTGCTAGCATTTTTCAAAAAATTATTTTGAGAAAATTGAGTTTAAAAAAAGGAACTAAAAACTAAAAACTAAAAACTAAAATTTTTGAAAACGATTTAAAAGTGATTTTCTAATTCGCTCTTTTGCAAGATTTGGTACACTCATAAATAATTCTCAACTTTAACAACTAAACTCATTTTCTCTTTTCAAAATATCATGAAATTTTTTTTAAAAAATACAATCAAACAAGTATAATATTAGTTATTGTGCCTATGGGTTATGCGTAGATCACGTGTATTTCCTTTTCATCACTCCACTTGCTAATTACACGTCTCCTTAAAAAAAAATTGAAAGAAAGTTGTAAGTATATAGTTTGAATTTTAAACTCATCCTTCTTTTCCTGCAACTTCTTCCTAAAAGAAGTTATCTTTGTTTAAAATGAGGAAAATTAATTATATAGGCAAATATATTTTTTCCAAAATTTCCTGCAAATTTCTTATCCTAACTAATGCATGCTAGAATAAATTTCTTTTCATTCCCCTTCTTTTACCTCGCTTTTTGCATTATTTTCTTCCCGATTCAAATGTTGGCGAAGTGAAAATTGAAAATTACATTTTACCCTTCTTCAATTGCATTTCTTTATTATACACAAAATCACTCTTATGTATATTTGTAAATAGGCATAGTTATTTGGACAAAATTAATGTTCAAAACCGAGTAACACGGGCAGTACTAGACTTTACATTCAAAAGTGATATAATTTTTTTGTCCTCCTATAATTATTATTTAGCGCTCAGTGAGCATTCGTTAACATGACCATTTTACTTATATCTAAAAAGTACTTTTTATTGGGAAGACATGAAGCCAAGAAACGATCAACAATCCAATGGAGGACCTAGTAGAAATCTTAATAAGAAACTTTGGAAAGAAAAACTTAGGATGCATTTGGTTGCAATGTTTACATGTTTGGAAGTTAAATTCTGAGATTGTTAGAAATTAGATTGAATCAACCATCAATCTTGAAGATTGAATTTGCAGCCATCATTGTTGATATTTGCAGCCACCAAATTGAGCCCAAAATCTGGACTTTGAAATTTTGAATTTGATCAAATCTATCTCAACTACAAAGCCACCAAAATTAGCCACCTTAGTTGGATATGTTTAATAAGCAAGCGTATAAATACGATTTTCTCTCATCCTATTTATTTGTGTGATATGAGAGAATTTGATTAAGTGCAAGAGTTTAGAGAGAGGGAGTTTGAGGGAGTTGAGAGAATTATTTTGTATTTGAGTTTGTATTTGTTTCTCCTCCTTAATTTGATAATTCATTGTCCATGCAATTTGCCAACCCACGTACATCTATTTCTTTGTTCATTTATATTTGTATTTTGGGCGCTCTTGGCACAACGTATAAAACCAATGATGCTTTATAGAAAACGATGTTGGCTTGTTAAGAAACATCACGTAAATAAAAAGAATATTGTTAAAATGAGAATCTCGAGGTAGATGTATGTTTAAATTAGAAAAGACAACTATAAATGAAACATTCCTAAAATTGAAATGATAGCAACAGGTGAAAATAAATTGAGAGAAAATATACCAAAATAATTTGAACATATATAACGTAGATCAATATATACAATAATAAAGAAGACCGAGAAGATCATTGTTAATAGAAATACTAGGAAGAAAGAAAGACTTAAATTGGCAAGAAATACTGTAGCAAGAAAAAGATATGAGTTTATTAAATCTAACTAAAGATATAGCCATTGACAGATAAGAGAGAGTGACGAAAAAGAATTTATGGAGCCAACTCTATGTACACAAAACTTGATTTGATTTGGTTTAAATTCCAGTGACCTTTTTGTTGTCCCAGTGACCTTTTTGTTGCCCTTAATTTCTAAGTATCAGGCATACCAGATCATATGAAACAATGCAACATAAATAGATAAAACATATCATAAACCAAAACCAGGAAACATACCGATAAACATCCCATAAAACAAAATCCAGCAACTACATCTGATCGATAATCTCCAGCATGAAGCGAACCACAGACATTGAGATGTACATTACTGACAAAGTTCATGCCTCGCTGCAAAATGTAACTGGTGAAAGTACAGTCCTCGCCACGAGACTTACTGCATCCTTCAGAGTCCCATGAAGCATTCTTCTGCAAAGTATACAAGAAAAAAAAGCGGTAAGACTCAACATGTCATGTTTTCGAGTATTGCCACATTCTTGATCAAGTGATGCCCGGGCTCATATGTTCCGTGGTCGGGCTCAAGCGAGGTCAGTTCCCTCAAGCGAGCAATGCTGCCTTGCAGCATCTAGCTTCTCTGCTACTCTGCTGCAACTCTGCAACCATCATGCTTTGAACTCTGAAACTCATAAATTTGATCAGCTGCCACTTACAAGTTATAACCACCACTACAACCTATAAAGAGAAAATTACAAAGCAACTTGTGTTTGTCTAACAGGATTGCCAACCCTAAGCTATGATGACTCCTAAATCCTAACATAAATCAAAAAGACCAAATCCAAACTGATACCGTAATTTGATGGTTATTAACAGCCTGATTTGTTGTTATTGGCAACTCAATTTTCAAATTATGGAGAACTTTTCCATTATATTTCATCGTTATCAATTTAGAGACAAAATAAGTCCATCAGAATACTGGATGAAAGGATCTATGCATATGCAATCAGTCCAAGCTGCAAGTCATTACGAGCTAATAATTAATTACTCAAAAGATTTAAAATTTATCACATGCTTGATAGGACTTGAGCTTTAAAGCAACAAGGGGAGAGCAAGATTGATTAGAGTTGAGAATTCATGGACAACCCACTGTCCAGTACATTAAGCTGCCCAGATATTTTGGCTTTGCAGGCTGAACACATAAAACCAACTGAATCTGATTGAGTTTCAATGTCAACGGCCTCATGGTTGAACTCTGTTCTGCACCAAACACACACAGTGGTAAACTGGCGTCCGCCAGCAATGTTTAACATGACTGCCTCCGATTCAAATCTAGCTGGAGAATTGAAACCCTCTTCCATTCCTTCATCATTTGCCAGGTTCGCCGATAACTCAGGCAGAGCTGGTGATTCTTGCCCATTCACAAAACTGAATTTCAAGGTTTCTATTTCTTCCAACCTCAGCTCATCAAAGCCAGTTATATTATCAAGCTTCGGATCAACTGCACAAAATTCGTTTTCTCCCTGTCAATGTACACAAGAAAATAACAATTACTTCCTCAGGTACAAAAGTGAGCACTGAGCTCCTCAAAAACGGGGAAAACAGAGATGTGTGCAACAACCTTATATCTAGAAGGTATCAATAAACAATAACAGGGAGAATACCTGATGTGTGGTATACGTTTGCTTACAAAAAAGTACAAAAGGGGGGCTAACTGTTGAGAGTGAAGAAAAACCTAGGTTTGGGGTTGACCGCTCAAGCGGTCTTTTCACCGCTCGAGCGGTGGTGTCTACAGAGAAAGAAACCGAGGGTGGTACATGACCGCTCGACCCACTGCCCGATAGACCGCTCGAGCGGTCTATCCGAGGTCGCATCTTTTTAAGTTGTTAGGGTTTGCAGCAGCCGTGTGAGTGTGTGTTTATTCTTTCTTCTGTTTTCTGAAGTTCTCTCTCTCAGGAACTTGTCTCTCTTTTGTAATCCTCAAATCAATAAGACGAGCGTGAGTCCGTGGACGTAGGCACCATTGCCGAACCACGTAAAATCCTGTGTTGTGCATCTTTGGTTGTTTTTCGTTCTTGTTCTTGTTTGATTCGTTTGTGGCTTGTTTACGTTCTAAACCAACGGGGCGTGTGGGTTGGATTGAGTCAGGTTTTGACTTGAAATCCACAACAACTGGTATCAGAGCTCCAGGTTCGGAGGTTGGAGAACACGACATGGCAGACGACGGAAAGATCAAGATCGAGAAGTTTAACGGTTCGAACTTTGCCCTTTGGAGGATGCAAATCGAGGACGTTCTGTATCAGAAGGACTTGTTCCAACCGCTGTTTGGGGAGAAAGCAGAGAAGATGACACAGACCGAGTGGGAGATATTGGGGACCGTGCGATTCAGTCTCGCACAGTCGGTGATCTCCAATATCGCGAAAGAGAAGACGACGGTAGGATTATTGGCGGCGTTGGAAAAAATGTATGATCAACCTTCTGCATCAAATAAGCTGTATTTGATGAAGAGGTTGTTCAACCTGAGGATGGCCGGATGATGCCATTATAGCAGAACATCTCAACGAGTTCAACTCAATTGTGAATCAATTGGAGTCGGTTGGGATCAACTTTGATGATGAGGTTAGAGCCTTGGCTCTTCTGTCCAGCTTACCAGAAAGCTTACCAGAAAGCTGGAGCGGCTTGGTTGTCGCAGTTAGCAACTCCTCGTCTAAGTTGAAATTGGAGGAGGTTGCAGGTTTCATCTTTGGAGAGGAATCACGCTACAAATCAGCCGGGGAAGGATCAACATCAGGGTCGGCGCTGAACGCCGATGGTAGAGGGAGAAAGACAGATAGAAAGAATCAAAGAGGTCAAGGAAACCACAGATCTAAATCACGGAAAAAATTGCAGACTCGGGAAAAGTCAGCTGGATGTTGGAACTGTGGACAGAAAGGTCATCTTAAAAGGGACTGTAAAGCTTCGAGGAAGCAGCGCGACGACACAAATCAAGGTGGCAAGGCTACCGTTAATGTTTCTGACGAGGAAAATACAGATGCTTTGATTTGTGCATTAAACTGTAGAACTGAGTCATGGATTGTTGACTCGGGAGCATCATTCTATGCCACCCCCCGCATGGATATACTTCACGGGTATGTGAAGGGAAATTTTGGGAAAGTTTATCTGGGAGACGACCAAACTTGCAGTATAGTTGGGAAGGGTGAAGTACATATTACACAGGCCAATGGTACAGTATTGAAGCTGAAGGTTATTATACACATGCCAAGTCTAACAAGGAATTTGATCTCAGTAGGCTAATTGTCAGAATCTGAAATTGTGACGACATTTGGGGGAGACTTCTGGAAGATGACTAAAGGGTCATTGGTTTTGATCCGAGGGAAGAAGGAGGGTACACTATATGTATCCTTGGGTTCTTACAGCAGCATAACAGTGGCGTCATCAAAAGGAGACACCAGTACGTGGCATAGGCGTCTCGGTCACATGAGTGAGAAGGGGATGAGAGCTCTAGCACAGAAAGGGAAGCTACCGGGTATTGAATCAGTGGACTTGGAATTCTGTGAAGATTGCGTCTTCGGGAAGCAGAAAAAAGATAGCTTTACAAAGCAGGCGAGGACTCCAAAATCAGACATACTGGAGTTGGTGCATACAGACGCATGTGGTCCCATTCAGGTACCCTATATCGGTGGCTCGAGGTATTTCGTAACCTTCATTGATGATGCTACGAGAAAATTATGGGTTTACTTTTGTAAGAATAAATCAGACGTGTTTGGAATTTTCAAAAACTGAAAGGCATCCGTTGAAAATGAGACAGGTCTGAAATTGAAGTGTCTGAAATCTGATAACGGCGGCGAGTACTGCAGCAAGGAATTTGAAGATTACTGTGTAGCTAACGGAATTAGGAGACTGAAGACTATTCCGATGAAGCCAAGACATAACGGAGTGGCAGAACGCACGAACAGGACGATCATGGAGCGTGCCCGGAGTATGAGGCTATATGCCGGGTTGCCAAAGCAGTTCTGGACAGACGCAGTGAACACAACAGCATACTTGATTAACAGAGGGCCTTCAGTTGCACTAAATTGTGGTTTGCCGGAAGAAACTTGGACCGGAAAAGAGGTAAAGATTTTTCACTTACGCATTTTTGGTTGCATAGCTTATGTGCATGTTGAGGCAGAAAATAGGAGGAAGTTAGACCCCAAGTCTCGAAAATGTGTGTTTGTTGGGTATAGGACAGACAGCTACGGTTATAGGCTGTAGGATCCAGAAAGCAGGAAAGTTGTAAGGAGTATTGATGTTGTCTTCAATGGGTCTGTTTTGTATAAAAATGGACAGGATCAGAAGGATGAGACAGTAGACGAGTCAGACTATGCACTGTTTGAAGGATCGTCTAGTAAAGTGTTAGAACCCCATGATGTGAATAGACAGCCAACTCCACAAGCAGAGCCACAGACTCCCATAATCAGGAGGACTACTAGAATAAGCAGACCTACAGTCAGATATTCACCTTCATTGCACTACCTCTTCTTGACAGACAGTGGTGAGCCAGAGTGCTTTGAAGAGGTTTTGCAGACAGAGGCAAAGGGCGAGTGGGAGCGTGTAATGGATGAAGAGATGCAATTTCTATCATCTAACAAGACTTGGGATCTGGTTCAGTTCCCCGAGGATAAGTCAGCATTGCAGAACAAGTGGGTCTACAGGCTGAAAGAAGAAGCTGATGGTAGCAGGCGGTATAAAGCGAGGCTGGTGGTCAAAGGTTTTCAGCAGAAGCCGAGAATTGACTACAAACCAGTTGTGAAAATATCCACCATTAGGACAGTTCTGAGTATAGTGGCTACAAAAGACTTGCATCTAGAGCAACTAGATGTCAAGACAGCTTTTCTCTACGGTGATCTGGAGGAAGAGATCTATATGCGGTAGCCACAGGGATATTCAGTTAAAGGGAAGGAGGACATGGTGTGCAGGCTGAAGAAAAACTTGTACGGATTGAAGCAGACACCTAGGCAATGGTATAAGCGGATTGACAGCTTCATGGCATATACAAGGTTCATCAGATGCCATGGTGATCATTGCTCTTACATCAAGAGGTTTGCCAGCTCGTATGTAATTCTCCTACTGTACATTGATGACATGCTGATTGCAGGCTCCAGCATGGATGAGATTATAAATCTCAAGGCACAGCTGTCCTAGGAATTTGCTATAAAGGATTTGGGAGAAGCCAAACGGATACTCGGGATGAGGATCAGCAAGGACAGAAAGAGTCGAAAGTTAAGACTTTCGCAGTCGGAGTATGTTGAAAAGGTCCTGTAGCGTTTCAACATGGAAGGTGCTAAACCAGTTAGCACACCTTTGGAAAGTCACTTCAGACTTTCAAAGGAACATGGAGCTGTCACAGATGAAGATAGGAACTACATGGAAAAGGTATCGTACGCGTCAGCCGTAGGTAGCTTGATGTATGCCATGACCTGCACGAGGCCGGCTATTGCCTATGCAGTGGGAATTGTGAGCAGATTCATGTCAAATCCGGGCAAGGAACACTGGGAAGCCGTGAAGTGGATTCTGAGGTATCTCAAGGGTACCACAGGACGTGCATTGTGCTACGAGGGCTCGGGAATTCAGCTGAAAGGATTCGTGGATTCAGATTTAGCTGGGGATATCGACAGCAGAAAGAGTACGACAGGGTATGTGTTTACGTTGGGTAGTGCAGCAGTAAGCTGGGTTTCCAGATTACAGAAGATAGTAACAATCTCTACCACCGAGGAAAAATATGTCGTAGCCACTGAAGCATGTAAAGAGTTGATTTGGCTAAAGGGTTTCTGGAAAAAACTGAAAAAATGTCAGGACAAGTGTCAGTTGTACAGCGACAGTCAGAGTGCTATACATTTGGCAAAGAACTCAGCATTTCATTCAAGAACCAAGCATATTGATATAAAGTATCACTTTATTCGGTCTCAACTGGAAGAGGGGCAGTTCAATCTGGAGAAGATTCATACGAGTGAAAATCCTGCAGATATGTTCACAAAGGTAGTGACAGTGGAGAAGCTGAGGGACAGTTCAGCTTTTGTTGGTCTTCGGGCTTAGAAGACAAAGAGGTTGACTCACACGGAATTTGGGATTTCGGGATTGCACAAGATTTGGAGTGGTTTTATTTCAAGTGGGAGAATGTTGAAAGTGAAGAAAAACCCAGGTTTGGGGTTGACCGCTCGAGCGGTCTTTTCACCGCTTGAGCGGTGGTGTTTGCAGAGAAAGAAACCGAGAGTGGTACATGACCGCTCGAGCGGTCAATCCGAGGGCGCATCTTTTTAAGCTGTTAGGGTTTGCAGCAGCCGTGTGAGTGTGTGTTTATTCTTTCTTCTGTTTTCTGAAGTTCTTTCTCTCTCAGGAACTTGTCTCTCTTTTGTAATCCTCAAATCAATAAGACGAGCGTGAGTCCGTGGACGTAGGCACCATTGCCGAACCACGTAAAATCCTGTGTTGTGCATCTTTGGTTGTTTTTCGTTCTTGTTCTTGTTTGATTCGTTTGTGGCTTGTTTACGTTCTAAACCAACGGGGCGTGTGGGTTGGATTGAGTCAGGTTTTGACTTGAAATCCACAACACTAACCACCCCCTTATTTCCCGTTCTGGGAATCTACACATCACATCCTTTGTTCTGATTTTTATTGATAGCTCAGGTCAGGGTTATCATTTAATAAGTAAACAATATCATAAGATTATTTTGTAGTACCGAGGTAATTTCGAGAATTGCAAAAGGACAATGACAACTAGCCCAAGAAGGCCAAGTAACAACTATTATATTAACTAAATACGCTCAACTTTTGAACTCTTTAAAACCAGACAAAAAATTCACATGGTGCAGAATTGTTACCTTATTCGAGATAGCAGTAGATGAGGGAAAGCATTGTAATGATTGCACCATGGGTATTGAAGAATCAGCAATCCCACTGTGAAGAACATTTTCTTTGACAGTTTGACGTGAAGTCCATCTTAATACATCATGACTTGTTGTTGGTTGGCTGTTTCCATGTTTTTCCACTTTATTAAGTTTTAGATGCTCAAGAGTATTAGTACAAACCACTGTCAAATTATTCTTAACGTAAGAAATATGATCACTGGTCCCCTTTTCTTTACCACTCATTATGCAAGTGCCATAATGCTGATTAAAGCCTTGACCTGGAATGCTCTCAGTCATGCAATCTTCCAATTCTGGGTCATTGGGATCAGAACCCAAGCTCAATTCAGTCACTTTCATTGGATGAGGAGAGGAACCATCATTGGCTTTATCATTAGGCTCAGCAGTGGAAGTCTCTAAAATAGAAGTTTGGGCAATTTCAATCAAAGCATCCATTTTAGAGATCCTTTGCAGCAACCCATCCTGAGATGGAGATTCATTGCTCTTCTGAACGGTGGCCTGACCTGGCAATTCTTCGGAATTTCTGACATGGTTTCTTACGTGGATTCCCACATGACCGTTATAACTCCGCCTTTCCTGAAATACCTTGTGACAAATCTGGCATTCATATTTCCCATCTTTAATTATCACACCTTCCCCAATGGATGAACCAAGTCTATACCTCCTAGTAGTCCTCTGGTGAAATGACATCAGATGCGTCAAATATGTATTCTTTTTGTCAAAGGTCATGTTGCATTTGTAACACTCAAAAAGATCCTGTACTTGAACTTCGGGCAGATTGTCAATCCCTACTAAGCTAAGTTCCATCTCATGTCCATTAGGTATAGATGAACTGGGAACAGAATCTTGCTTTACACCAACATTCTTATGCTCAAAACCTGCATTCTGTTGCACATCACTTGGATTATTGCACAAAATTCTAATAGGAACAAACTGATGGTTGCTGCCCCCCATCTGATTCAATTGTTGGCTTGCATCATTAAGTCCAAAATATGACTGCAAATATGAAGAGACCTCTTTACAGGACTCAAACTGTTGTCCACTAGGACTGAAAAGTACCATACAATAACAACACTTCAGGCTCAGCAAGAAAAGGAAAGAGAAGGAATTACAACAAATGCATAATTGCTGATATGCATAAAAAGATATTAATGTAATAAAATCAATTGGAATCGGAGCAAGTCTAATATTTGAAGAAAGTATTCCCATTTGTTAAAGAAGAGCTTAGAAACACATGCACAGAATATGGTTAGCTAATTTGCAAGTGCATTTTTCCAGCATTGATGAAGCATTGTATTTTCCCAGCAATTGATGAAGCATCCTGGTCCAGAAAACTGTCATTGCAAAAATGGTTCAGGAATTAAAATCTTGAAATACTGCTAAAAGCAACCATTTACCGACACCTTGAATTGCATTTTAATTTCTAGGACCAGTAATTGCAACAAATGTAGACATTTCAATAGGATGAGAACCAACTGTTGGGATAGTCGGCACATGTGGTCAAGATACAAGGATGCCAAGTCCACATCACCTGGTAAAGTAGGTACCAAGCAACTTAAGTGTGAGCTGTTAACCTTTATTGTACAACGCGTTCAAAGATGTGTCGGCCTGGCAAGCTCAAAGTGGATAATATTATAAAATGCAAGGGAAATTTGACATGCTGGTCACTAAGCCTTGATAACATCTAACAAGCCGAGCCTTATATCAGTCATAAAACACTAACACAGAGAAAAAGGGGCAAAAAACAATCAATCCATTATTTAACATCAGCAGACTGCTTCCTCCACTTCCTTGTTTGTTCAGTTCAGTGTCTTCAGATTAAGCATACCAATAGTCACCGAAATTCATATGAGCGAGACAACTAATGGTATGAAGAACTTCTAAGTGCACACAATATGTGCTATAAGGACCATATGATCCTAAGCCAGGGTGGAAGGGCGATATGGTTCACCGTGCATGCCAGATTAAAATTTCTCATAAGTTGACCATTATGGTTAAGTAGGCAAAAATTTGAGCATGAAGTTGATCCTCCTGATTACGCAAGAAGTCTGGATATTCAAAAAAATGGTGAGGACCATCAAGTGAGGTGTGCAGGCACCTTGATTAAGAGAGTGAGGGACATACCGGGTTAAATATGGATGACTAATTTGTGGGGCTTCCCGGATTAGGGGGTGCTGGCATACTAGGTTGGGAATGGTGGAATGAAGAGCGGCGAAGATCAACATTGGTCATAATTGGAGAACAAGTAGTGGACTTGACAGTGCAAACCCCAAATGTGCAGAAGGGGGGTGATTGTTGGGATAGTTTGCTTATGTTGTCTAGCTACAAGGATACCAAGTTCCACATTGCCTAGTGAAATATATGCCAAGTGGCTTATAACTGTAGCCAGTAGACCTTTGAAGAACAATGCGTTTTAAACCCACGCGCATTTGGCTAGCCCAAAGAAAACAATATCGTACAATGCGTGCCCAATTTGTGGTCAGAACACTAGTGACAACAAGAACTTCCACGGTGTGCACAAAAACTTGTCATCTAAATTACTTAAACTTGCGATGCTCTTGTATACAATTTTCGTGTCATCAATTAAAAAAAAAAAACAAACAAACAAACAAAATAACCCTTATGTTCCCATCTGCAAAAAGCAGTGAAGTCTTCATTTCATCTGTACAAACACTAAAACAAAATGATATTGTACAATAAAGCCCCCCACCCCTGGGGCCGCGGCACAAGCTTATTTCTCCTTTTTGCATTTCTTAATAATACTTATTAATCTTTCATTTTATCTGTTTCTGTCCATCAAATTTCCTCCACGTGCATAAAATCGAGAGTGTTCGAATTTTCGGTTCGCACTCTCCATGCCTAATGGCAATCCATCAACGTCTTCCCCCACTATCACACCACATATTCACCAAAAATACTAGATATGCACACCTCTACTCCGAAAAAGTTAGGGCTTCAAATTTGATGTCCTTCTATATCCAGGTACATAAATTCTGATTTTTTTGGAAACTTTTTTATTTCAAATTTTTTTAGTTTTATTGCTATTTCGATATAAATATAGTCGTTTAATTCTTTGTAGAAATGTTATTTTGGTTAATATTAAGCCGAACCTGAGAATATAACAATGCTAATACAGCTTGAACTATTAGCTATTTTTTTATAGACATGTTCTTGCCCACCCCAAAGACGAAATCCTAGCTTGTTACATGGTTGCCGCCGGCCTAGAAAATAAAGCTATCACATCATCATGAAAACTTTCTTCAACAAAACTGACAAAACAACTGTTAGAGAATATTGAGAAGCGCAACGGAACAATGAGGACTATGGAATTGTATAATAAAATCACAACATAAATATAGAGCTCCAGAACATATACTCCACAACATAAATACCGAGCTCGAGGTACATACATTTGATATTTTGTTTACTTAATAGAAATATTATTGCTTCAATTTTTCAGTTCAATCTCTCCATTCCTAATGGCAATTCGATCATCAACATCTTCCCCAACTACCACATTAAATATTCACCACAAATACTAGATCTGCATACCTCTTCTCTAGAAAAACTAGTGCTTCAAATTCGTCATTCTTATACTTCTAGGTACATAAGTTTTGAGTTTTTTTAGAAACATACTACTTCAATCTTTTTCAAGTTTATTGCTATTTCAATATAAATGTAGTCGGTTTCATTCTTTGTACAAATATTATTTTGGTTTTACATTAAGCATACCCTGAGAATATAACAATGCTAAATATAGCTTGAACTATTAGTTGTAAGATTTTGTAGACATGTTCTTGGCCCCCCAAAGACAAAATTCTGGCTTGTTCCATGGTTGCCTGTCCTATAAAAATAAAGGCATCAGATCATCATGGAAACTTTCTTCAACAAAACTGACAAAATCACAAAACAACTGTTAGAAAGAATACTCAGAAGCACAACCAAACAATGAGAACTATGGCGTTGTATAATAAAATAACAACATAACCCCTCCATAAATACAGAGCTGCACAATATATACTCCAACAAAGGCCACTTTTGACCATAAACCAAACCATTATTGGTTGTATTCAACATGCAGTGTGATTCCATGTAAAATCCAAGTAACAAATTGTAGATGAGGAGTGAGCACATATCACGTTCCGGTTCATTGATCAAAACACAATTACCATGCTCATGAATCTAGTATTCCAAACTCGCTTCCTTTCATTTATTCACAACTATAAAGCTCGTGAATTGTGTATTCCAAAAACCCCTTTCTATTTATATCGTGTATTCCAAAAACCCCTTTCTATTTATATTGTGCTATTAGGGGACTTTTGGCTTCAGAATTGAAAAAACTGCTCTCTTTTTTTTCGTTGGTGGATTTTGCTCATCAAGGTAACATTCTTAGCCCTGCTGATCACTCCATCTAAAATACAATATAACTTGAATTGAAAGGTAGGTTTTGTAAGTGATTGAATGGAAATGGAGAGCAGTTTGGCACTATTCTACATGTCTTTCTATACAACAATTAAGAATTTCAAATAAACTTGTGACATGACAACAAAATTATTCACTACCAAAACATACATACATATATATATAAAGCAAACACCTCACTTTAGAGTAAACGAAGTTGACTCACACTTTGGTAACCGCTATAAGATTTTTGTAACCCCCACAATTTATTTATTTATTTTTTTAAAAATGCTCTCCCTCTCTACTTCTTATCTATTTCTTTAAGGTTAAAATCCTAATTCAATTTTGCGTAGCCGCTTCAGTTTTTTGTGAAAATTTCCATCTTCTCTCTCCCTCGCCTCTTCCAAAACTCTAATTTCAAGTATTTCATTTCATTTAACTTATTTTTTTTATTCACACATAACTATATGCAATATACACACACACACATTAGAGCAACCAATGCAAAAATTATCAGGAGAAGGCTACCTTATATATCTCCGGCAGTAGATGGACACGCGGCCTTCTCTTCTCTTGAGGCCAAGCAAAAGCTTCCAACCGATCGGCATCGAGTCGCCGAACTCGCCGGCGTCAACAATCTTTCTTTTCTTTCTCCTACTACCCCACTGTCCCTCTAAGTTTCTCAAAACCCCCAAAACCCCTTCTTCCGTCTCCAACCCAACAGTTCTCCTCCTCAATTCCGCGGCATACAACTCATCCGCATTTTCCAGTGCCTTAAGATCAACTGCCACTCCATTCTGGTTCACGATCTCCAATCGAATCTCACCGCCGTTCTCCCGGACCTCCGGCGGCCTCGGTTGTCGCCCTCGCTTCCTCTTCTTCTCACCCGAATAAACCACAATTTGCATGTCTTGTGCTCCCGATCCTACTTCTGTACCTCCATTTATCGACAGTGGAACTTCCTGAGGATCGCCGGAAACAACCGGCTGTGGCGTCGGCGGCGGTGGGAGTAGTAATGGGCCAGTCGGCGAATTCTCGATTTCGTTGCGGTTGAGGAGCTGTTTTAGGAAATTGACAATGGATTTGTTCTCGGCACGTTCGGGGTCAT
>JAOTRH010000020.1:3335752-3352573 GCA_034768845.1 Heliamphora exappendiculata | reverse complement strand
TATATAGAGAGAGAGAGAGAGAGAGAGAGAGAGAGAGAGGGAGGGGGTGGGGACACAAATTTAGCTTGACTATCAATAAATTACTTAGTTCGAGTTCAGTACAAATAAGTTTAATTAAGCATGAAAGTTAGTGGGTCATAATTAGTAGACTTAGTTCTGAACAAAAACGAGAAGGGATATTTTATATAATTACTAATCATCATTAAATCATTAAAGTGTTATGATATAGCTAACTTGATGAATAAGACATGATCTCATTATGAGTATCAAAGTAAAACTTTGACTTTTTATAAATAAAGAAAGACCTTATGCCTTTTAAGTTGGCAATATTTTTTGAGTGAAAACTATAATTTTTTTTTCATTCTAAAACTGTGACGCCTTGATTTTCAGAGATATCTTATGTTATAAAAAAAAAATTTAATTAATTTTTAAAAAATTATTAAATCAAGTGCTTACCATTTTACCAAAACCCGCAGGTAGTGGTGAATGCACAATTTTATTTCCTTAAAAATTTCAGCGCCAAGCGCCACAAGTCGATTGTTATTCGACCCTTACCCGGGGGCTTCGCCACGGCAGGATGCTAGTCCAAACCATGGCCAACAATTCCCCCCCAGCACCTGCTCGCAAAACCAACAAACAGCATGCCTTACTATGGAAAATCGAACATGTGATCTCGCTCTGATACTAATTGTTGGATCAAGCACTTACTATCTCACCAAAACCCATAGGTAGTGATGAAGGCACAATTTTATTTTCTTAAAGGGTTTAGCGCCAAGCGTCATAAGTCAACTGTGACTCGGCCTTTACCCGGGGCTTCCGCCACGGCAGAATGCTGGCCTAAACATTGGCCAACAAAAATAACTTATAATTTTTTTTAAATAACAATACTGATTTAAATAGATGAACTTTAACCATATTACAACCCAAATTTTTAAAAATAGTTCAACAAAATAAAACTACAATTGAACTTCAAAACGTAAAATCTTTCAAATTTCAAATAGTGTTTCATCATTAGATGCTAGGCATGGTTTCGCTCTTCCTCCGGTGCTGCTTCCTCATTAAATTATTCTTTACCTGGCATAAGATGTCATGAGTTACGATGCCCAGTAGGAACAACCAATACCTTACTATCTTACCCTTATCGCACACAATCAAACAACGCAAAGATGCATATACGATGATAAGTAGTTTATAATGACAACATAAAGTTCACAAATGTTCCAATATAAAGTTCACAAATATTCCAACTTAAAGTTTCCAATGTTCTTGGATCATTACACAAAAGGACAGTTTTCTGGGTCTCACAAAGAGAACCTGTCTCATATCACATTGCCACCTTTTCACAATGGGCACTCACCTCTACAGTACCATTACGTTCTCATCCACTATGCTCCCAACCATTTTGCCCGCCGTATTCACACGCTCCCGGACCATACTACTTGTATGCGGCTAACGACATGGGGTGGTTTATCATAGATTTCGCTCATGCCCATACTATATGTATGCGAATTGTGACTCTCGCGGATCTGGATAAAGCATGGCTCATGACATAGTATGGCTTAAGAGGTATATGGGCTCTCCCTCAGACATTAACACCACCACACAAATCCAAACCCATGTCAAAAACAAGTTCTTTCGAAAAAAAATATGTTCGTTCGAAGTTCAACGTTTGGTTTTTTGTGCATTATTATGGCCAAACTAACATGTATACAACATAAAATAAACCACCATTCATAAATATACTCAACATGCTATGATATCATAAGTAGAAATCACGTTCGACAAAACATAGGAAGATAATACAAATAGAACAATACAAGATACTATTATCATATAACTTGCAAATTCCAGATTCATATGGTGATATCTTAAAATACTTCAAAAATATCAAACCTTAGTATTTTGTTACAAAATTTGATGAGGCGCTAGACATGCATGTTAGGAAACTTTTTCATGAAGAAAGAAAAATTATGGAAAGCTTCTAAAAGTGAGATAAACATTGTTGAACAGAAAATATCTAAAAATAACACTGTTTGGGAAAAACGCCTTTTACGCAAAATTGTCTGACCAAATCTCATCAAATGAATTTTAAATGAAAGATAACTAAAAAAATTTAGCTCTGGTCATAAAGTTTGACATGAGTGGATTTTTTTTGTATTTTTCTAGAAATCGAAAAAATGGATTGTTTTTTTTCAACTTTGGCACAATATGGTAAAAGATTTGTTTGGAAGACTAAAATACATTTTAAAGTCCTATAAAAAATCATAAATGTTGAAAAAATCATAATAAAGCTCTAGTAAAAACATATTTAAAATTATGATCCGTTTGGTTAGACTGTAAATTCGAGTAAGATGGAAAAATAACTTTTTCTTTGATTTTCTTTAATAAACTTATTTCCTTTCTTTCTTAAATCAAACTATTTGGTCCATACACTCTCAAACACACATCAAGACAAAATATTCAAAGGCTTATAACATACATTTAACATATCTATTTAATTCATAAAAAGAACAAGATAAACAAAAATTCAATCCAACCGATTCCTAGCTAGTTCTTCATTTATATTCTTCAATAATCTTTCATGATTCTATATTTGATTTTTTGCTTCTTTAATCTTATTAGAGGTTGTTTGAGAGGTGCTCGCAGAGAAAGAAAATAGAGTAGTAAGAGATTCCTACCTTGGAGAGTTTTGATAAAAAAAATGAAGGATTTAGCTTTAGCGTAAAATCTTTAATATATTCTTCTTCCTTCCTTCTTCTTCTTCACTCTTTTCTTTACAATTCTCTTTATGAGTGGAATGAAAGGATAAGAGCTGGGTCTTTATATAGGCCAAAAAAAGTACATGCATAATTCTATCATCATATGTACATGCATAGGTACATACCTAGGTTTATGTTAAGGTACATGATAATGCATAGTTTAAATTATGAAAAATTGGTGAACAATTCAATTTATAGATCGTTTACTGTTTTTCATCTGGCATAAGATTTTTTAATGAGCAAGATCCATCTTCATAAAAGTTTTAACGTACAAAATCTTTTTGGGACAAAAACATCATACAATAGATAAATTTATCTGTACATTTTTAAAACATGTATAAAAAACACATATAAGTTTATCTATCTTTTACTGAAAGTACGTGTAAAGAATACAGATAAATTTATCTGTCTTATTGAAAGCACGTATAAAGAACACAGATAAATTTATATGTACCTTTTCAAAACATGTATAAAGAATACAGATAAATCTATCTATTTGCATTAATAAGCGGACAAATAAATTTATCTATTTGCAGGGTATTTTTGGTAGAAATCACACAATTGGACCTTGCGCGTTAAAATTTTTGTCGATGGGTCTTACGCATTAAAACTTATTTTTTGGGACCTTTGGCTGAAATTTTCTTTATATTATGTATATGCATAAATACATGGATAGATATATGTATAGGTATATACATAGGTACATGCATGGTTGTCTCTTCGGTAAATGCATAGTTGATAGTTCAAATCATGTACATGCATAGATACATGTATTTTTCTTTTTATTTATTTATATTATATATATATGTATATATGTATATATATTTTATATTTATTTACTTATAAATATTTAATTAAAAGACTTATATTTTGGCCAAAAAGAGATTTGGTCTTAGTCTTCACCTTCTTTCTAAAAAAAAAAAATTGGGGCTTAAAAGAAATGCCATTGGGCTTTCATTTAATTCGGAGTCTTTAATGATCTTGAGCTTTATTTGGTCTTGGGCCTAATGAAAATTGGGCCTGGTTTGATTTGAGCCTTTATTTAGTTTGAACCTTTTAATTTGAATCTTTTTTTAATTTCTAACACTGTGCTTTTTAGATTTTGACCCAATCAATTAGGTCTATAAGAAAACCTATTTTATATATATGTTCTTGCGATGCAGAATTTATGAGTTATACGTAATATCGTTACAACTGTTAGGATTCTAAAAGTTAGGAGAAATATGAGGTATTACAAAAGCTATTACTTTTGTGAGAATGCCATTCGGTTTAAGCAACTAGACCAAACACAGCTTTAACATTTTTTTTGTACAAGAAGAAGTGGTGGACATTCCTCGTCTAATTAGGAAGACGGAAGACATGAATTCTATTTTAACCCTTCATTATATATATATGGGTGAATATATATATTGGAGTGAGAGTGAAAATTAGATTAAATACTTTTATGGGTGCAAAGGGTGTTAAGCAAAGCTTTCTATTGCAATTTTTAGTTTTTTATTATTAATTTTAATCATAAATTATAATTTATTTTAAATACTCACAATAAATCACAACTATTTTTTTCTCTATTATGTGATTTTCAAGTGATGGATTCATAACTTCTAACCTTTGTTATTTTTTTTTCTAAAATTCTTTACTTTTTAAATTTTTTTCTATGGAGACAATTTAAAAAAAATAAAAGAATCTATCTCAAAAATTTAAAAATAAAACAATCTCAAAAATAAAATTGGAGGGGCTCTTCATTGGTTCTCAATCCTTACATCCATAGACCAAAGAAAAAAAACTTTTATCTTAGCTTTTCTTTTATTTTCTTTCGGGGCACCATTTTTTATTTTAAACTTTATGCGGAAAGGTCCATAATTAAGATAAATTCAACATTTAATTCAACAAAATAAAATAAAATTCTTAAAATTTTATTAAGTTAAATTAGATAAAATCTTATTACTCTCAACATTTATCCCTTTATCTCTATTATCTTTGACGACTGTCGCCAACTACTAACAACCGTCTTTGTCAGTTAGCAATGATCATTGCTATTTTTTAATAATTTTTAAATTTTTTTAAAACATAGCTAATTTTAACTGCTTACTTCTTTAATATTAAAAAATTAGTAAATATTTACTATTTTATGTAATCGTGGTGACGAATGGGTAATAGTGTAGATATATATATATATATATATATATATATTATCAAAAATAGGATTTTCCTAAAAATGAGTGCGAGTGCTCTAAATGTCCATTTCAATTTTTAGAATTTTTGACTTTAAAAAGATTTTAAAAATATCTGATTGACTAACTTATTCAATTAACTATTTTGAAAATTTAAAAATATTTTTAAAAATTTTATTATTTAACATATCCTTTTTTTGGAATCTTCCTATATTATTTTTAAAATCATAGATGAATCATGAGATCTTTATATATATATATATATTTTAATTATTTATCTTTCTTATTTTGTTTATCTTTTCTAATCTTAGAGAGAATATAATATTATAGCGACGTAAATTTATATTTATATATAAGCTACTTAGTTCCTTGACATCTTATTTTATTTATTATATTATTTATTTTTTTTTATTTTTTTTATTTTTTTAATCTTAGACAGAATCTAATATCATAGCGATATAAATTAAACTTTTATATATATACTAATATTTTAAACCTATTTAAATCATATTCTTTCTATAAAATGTAATAAAAACTATTTTTTTAAAATATGTATATATATAACCGTTTTTATATAAATTCACGAGGATTCACAAACGGAATCAACCCGACCTCTTTAGTTTGGTTTGGTTTGATTTTTTCAAATTATTAGTTTAATTATGGGTTTACAAAATACAAACTAATAATATTAATTTAATTTTTGAATTAATCTAAAATTAATCTGAACCAAACTGAAAATGGAACCATCTTAAACCATATTATTTTTATTTGTTTAAAGATTAATAAGAATATTTTCTCTAAAATTTTTATTAATCTCTTTGTTATATTTATTAAATTACAAATACAATTAATTATTCTAAGAATTTCACAATTTAACTTGGTTATACTTTAATTTCATATGAATTTTTTATCCTTCCCGAAGTTATAGGTATATTATATAACTTCATCTAACTATCATTCTACAAAAATAAACTTAAAAATCATTTAAAAATCATAAGATATTTATTTGAAAGTTGTTTCAAATGAAATATATATATATATATAGTTTGAAACGGTATTAGTGGATCGGGATTGATTTTATTTGGAATTACATTTTGTGCATGCAACTTAAGGATAATTTTGATATATATTAATTTTGGGGACTAATTTTTTTAAAAATGAATTCAAATATGATTAATTCTTCCATAATCATATAGGTAGGACTGTTACCAAAATTACTCAAAAGAATTTTAATAAAATCAAATTTGTTTCTCTCGTAAAGTTATTTTAGTCTCACAATAAAAATAAAAAATTTAAATATTTACTAAAAGATTGAAAGCATCCAAATTAAATATGTACAATACTAGTTATTTACTAAAAGTATTTACTTATTGCTTAAATAATTTTTAATAAATTATGGCAAAATTATAATATAAAATTAAAATATTGTCTTTAGCACCAAATTCTCTAACTTTAACCGTTAGAACTTTGTTCTATATTTTAGCTAATAATTTTTTAAACTCTTACAATAATTTGAGGAATTAACTTAAAATGTCAATTAAATTGTGGACCAAGCAATAAATTTAAAATATATATATTTAAAATTTAATTAAGCTAATATATGCAGTTGCAAATGAGAAGAAATGAGAAATTTTATGTTCATGAAAATGATTTTTATATGTTGATTAATTATAATTTTTATTGTACATTTATAAAACTAAATTTGAATATTTTGTCTTAGTTACTTCTTAAAAATTCTTCAATTTTTAAAATTTTTGTTATGCTTAGTTAACTGCAACTTCTAATTTAAATTTTAATTTATGATTATTTTTTTTAAAAAATTGCTTGAACTTTACCTTCTCAAGTATTTTTTCGAATAAATTTGATATTAAGAATATTTAAAATAAATGAAAAGAGTCTTGAAATAATATTTTACTTTTTATAATTAAGTTTTCGTGCATTGTACGGGTTTATGATAGCATAATTTTATAAATAAAAATAAATTTTACTGTTTGAATATAGCTAATAATGAAGTACATATATTTCGCGTACTTGAGTAACTATCTTGTAGCAACACTACGCCACTTGTTTGAATCTCCATCGGTTCATAGGTCTCAACATGACTCTAATACCAATTGTCAAAGGATTAAACTTGTGACACTGATGCACACATCCAACATTATATACGACCATCGGTGAGATTTATCTATTTTTAAATTAAAAAAATTATTACATAATCATAAGAGATTCTCAAAAATAGCCACAGAAAATTATCAAAAAATAATCATCCACGGTGATTGATGACGGCTAAAGATGAAAGGGATAATAAGATGATTGTGTGCACAAAATTACCAAAATAGTATGAGTAATAACAGTACTTTTTTATTCATAAATTATTTAATGTTAAATTAAAAAACTTTACTCCATAAATTTACTAAAATAATGGACCTAAATTTTTTTTAAGTCCGCTAATTGAATATTTAGCTAATTAGCTTTTTTTAGGTGGGATGAGGCAGGGGGCCGAAACCTAGTTGTCTTCAACAGCACAAACATGGAAGAATTAAAGATAGAATTGATGTGATTTTGAAAGCGTTCGTTATAAATTATTTTTGGGTAAATTACATTAATATTTCTTAAAATTTTTGATAAAAATAAAAATATTTTCTATGTTTTTTTGAAATAACACTAATATTTTATATTTTATTAGACAATATACACACACCTCAGTCTTCTTTTCTCAGGCCCGCTGCTCCTTTTTCCTCAGACCCTCCTTCTTCCTGAGTCGCACACTAACCAGCTGCCACCGCCGGCGTCGTTCACCGCCGCCCCCACCACCGGTGTTGTTCGCCCCTACCCCTGCCGCTGCCCTTGCCCCCGCCCATGCCGAACAACTCCCCGAAACTCTCTCTGCCCAACAACTCCCCGGAACTCTCTCCAAAATTCGAAAACCCTAATTCCAATTTTAAATTTTGAAAACCTTGATTTGAATTACGAAACTTCGATGATTTTGCAAATTAATGAAAAAATTAGACAACTCGAATTCGATCGAGAGAGAGAACACCCGGACCATGGTGTTTATCCATTTTAAGAATAATCGCAGCGACAAAATCCTACTTAAGTTAATTCATGAGATATTAGAGGGCATCATATTCCATATTAATCAGTAACCAATCTCGTCAAAACAAGGGATTATTGACAACACAATTTCAATTTTCTAGCATGAATTAGAATGTTGGGCAGGTTAAAACCAAAGATTGGAAAGGGAAAAAAAAAAAAGGACGTAAAAACCAAAGATTGGATGAGCAGCTTCATCCAGTAAGGGATACTTGGGTTTAGTGTTACAGTGGGGCTTGTTCACCAATGGATCTCCGCCGCCGCTTCCGCAACCACCGCCTCAACCATCCTCTCCCCGTCGCCCACCACTGCGCAAGAGCCTCATCGTGCAACTGCGAGATGGCCGCCGCTTATAACAGAGCCACTGCTCTTACAGAAATGGGATGGACGAGATCGCCGCCGCATGTTTATCCATTGCTCTTGTAACAGAGCCCCATCGCACAACTGCTCGTGGAGAGAGAAAGAGAGAGCGAGAGCCGGGGGAGGGGGAGGCGGGGCGCCGGTCAGGGGTAAGGTGAGGAAGGTGGAACCGGTTTTAATACAAGGGCATTTATGTCATTTACTAAAATAATTAAACTGAGTTTGTTTCTTTTTTTTTTACTGAAAAAAGAGGTTATTGATATTTTAAAAAAGAGAAAAATTTTTATTTTTGTCAAAAATTTGAAAGAACTCAATGTAATTTATTTATTATTTTTTAAATTTTTAACTTGTATTTTAATTATAAAAATTAAAAATTTAAATATGTTTACTAATAACTTTTTATTTAAATTTCTTAATTTTAAATTATTAAATATAATTTATACTATTTAAAAATATAAATTTATATATGTAATAAACATTAATAAGTTCTACTTAAAACAATAAACACACTTTTTCAATTATAATTTATACTTTCGCAGTTTCAACCACACCAAACATCCTGATATTTATCTGATATTTATCTTTCCGCCTCAACCATGGTTAAATCTTAATTCAAAAAATAACATCAGGCTAGTAATGACTTATTTATTTATTTTATATTTATTTATTTTTGTATTTAATAAAAAAATTTGTCATTTGATTTTTGTTTTTCTTTCTCTTATTAATACGATCCAAAAGGTAAAATTTATAATCAAAATATTTAAAAAAACTCACAAAATACAAAAATAAGGCAAATAAGCCAATGAGTGGTTTTTCTAGCTTATTTTATTCTTACATAAATTTTTTTCATCTTTTAATCAAGCGTTTTTATTTTTTTGATTCTGCTTGTTGAGATGAACAAAAAAAGAAGTAAGAAAAAAAATTAACAAACAACCAAAAAAAAGAAAGAAAAAGGAAGACAAAAATAAGCAGAAATTCAAACTTTTACCCCAAAGCAAACGTGATTTCAGAACTAAAACTTTGACGGATGAGAAGCTGAGCTCCCTCAACAAGCCTCTTGACCACTTCACCCGCTGGCAAGATTTCCTTGATCAGACCCACACCTTGCCCAGCATACATCGCCATGCTTTCAATATCACCTGTTGCCGTTGGATTCGGAACGGTACCGGCAAAACGTCTAATCTCTTTTTCCTGTTGGACAAGAAAATGAAGTGAATTTAAAGTATAAGAAAATGTCATTTTTGATATTATTAAAGATCCGAAAGGCAGTCATTTTTGTTTAATCCTTCAAACATATGTTGCGAATTCGTTGTTACGAACAAGGTTGATAAAAAGAAAGAAGAACATGAAACAAAAGAACTGGAAATTTTCGACGCGATCGATTGGGTACTAGGGAGGTTGAAGTTTTAACCTTGTCATGAATGGTTGAGTGGCCAATGACCGGCTGATTGGCCTCGTTTTCATGACTTGGAAGAGTTCTCCAATCTCTGTAGAAAGGTGTTTTCAGGACACGCTGTGGTGCACCAGGCCACCTTGCACGACCAAATATGCCCGTGTACTCGGTTTCATCAAGTTCAACCAACTTCCTCTTGTATGTTGGGTGGGCATGGCTTTCCTCAGTTGCAAGAAACCTGCATAGTGATTGAAAGTTCACGCACCCAAAAATTAAATGATAGAGAAAATTTTAAAAATACACAAGGCTCCCACTTTGACACTCCCTCCCGGGGAAAGGAAAATAAAAATGATAAATAATTGTCATTCAGGTTACAAAACACCAAAGCACTATTATACGGTCTTGAATAGAACTCAACTTCAAAAACTATCTATTGAGATGACAGCACTCTCACGCTTATATACTATACATTATTTTTGTATTCAGTCAATGTGAGACTTCGCTTCACATATTCCCTCACTTGACAATATATGCCGCGCATAGGCTAGGGACACGCACCTTACCCATCCCTGATACTCTAACACTGATATCATGTTATACGGTTTTAAGTAGAGTTCACCCCAAAAAAATAGCTATTGAGGTGAGGGTGCCTCATGCTTATGTACTGCACATCACTTTTGTATTCAGTCAATGTGTAACTTTGCTTCACAGGCACAGTAATGGAGATGATGAAACTTGAAACATCTGGTGGGTATCACGATGTCATTGGTCGAAAATGTTAACTCGCTTGGTTGATCACACCTTCCTAGGAAAACAAATTTGCAACATATTCCTAAAAGGATAAAAACCCAGTTCTTGAATTCCATATGGGAATCAATCCACTAGCTTCTATATCAGTTGAAGACAGGACAAACTTGGCAATGGCTTCATTTCATAGGCTGTCAAGAATTGCACTCGACAAGCCAACTCTATTAATGCCAGCGTTATCTTAACTATAAGGTATACATAACCAATCCTCTTGCTTCAGGCACATAAAGAAGATTTTTTTATTGGTAACCAGCTTCCTTTTAAATTTAGCCAAAAAGCGTGTTTGAATTGAATGCGGCTCATTTGGCAAATTAGCTTCTATCTTAGGCTTTTTAAATTGGATTGATTTGAGTAAAAAGTTAACTATTTTATTTTTTGTTTAAATTGGACAATATTGTCCTTCTATATAGTTAATTATAACGATTATATATAGTTGCATTGGTAGTAATAAGTTATCAAGAAAATGTGCTCTTGTCATCTAAAATTGGGTAAGATTCTAAATAGGATGTCCTATGAATTGCTGTTTTAATTTTGCTTTTTAACTTTGCTTCTTTTACCAAACAAAGTATGTTGGCTAGCTTTTTAGCTTTTGGGCTAAAATAGCCAAAAAGTTTAGTAGCCCATCATGCCTTTTAATGTAAGGGCTCTTTCTTTTCTACTAACTTGACACACTAGTATTCACCTTTCTTACCTTGGATTGGGAGTCGAGCACAATGCATTCTTCCTCCACTGCCATCTAAAATATTTCAGCTCTCGGCAACATGAAGAGAGTTTCAAATTAAAGGACATTGACACGCAACAAAACAAGGTAGTGATAGCTTTTTAGAGTTGGAACGCAAGATTTCAAGTGTACAAATTCATATATTCGTGGAGGATTGGCAATTAGACTCAAATAGGTAAAGATAAGAATAGAGGAGAGCCGTAAGATAGGTAAAACTGACTAGAATACTTTTTAGCTCGGATCCATTATACGGTTGACTTCAAATTCTCTAAGCTAACATCTAAGCTATATCTTTTCTATTTTTCTCTAAGATCATATCTAAACATGAATACTTCAAATAAATCAACCACAAATCCAAATTGTTAAATAATAAGAAGCAACAAACAGCATGCCAAAATTGCCCAAACAAGAACGTTAGATTCATGTGAAATGATTCCTAACCGAGTGCCTAGGCAGACACCTCGTGCGCCAAGTGCCAAAGCAGCAACATAACCACGTGCATCTACAATTCCCCCTGCAGCGATTACCGGTATATCTCGATCGCCAACAAGATCAACTACTCTTGGCACCAATGAGATTAATGCATCCTGAAAACAATTAAAAAGGTCAAGGAGAAGAGATCAATGTTTCTAAATAACTATATCAATAATATAAGGAAATCTGCATGGAAAAAAGCAATAAAAAAGCAGGCATGCGCAATTTGAAACTAATTTCACTATTTGTCAACAAAAGACAGCTCATGCCACTCAAATTGTATGCATAACCAACAATCATATGATATGACTACAGCGAAAATACCAATTTAAACATTTAATCATACCAAAGACGACAATTCCAACACCTTGATGTATTGCGGTATGGAAGTTAGATCTCATTTTTTGTACTCAGTGACACTTAAAAGCAATAAGAGACCATTAATCAGCAAAAGAATAAAGCAAAAACTCCCCAATCCAGGAGATGCCCCTAAAGAATAAATAATTAAAAACTCCAATAAAAAAAAAGTCTAAATAAGCCTCCATGTCTAACAAAGGAATCGGAAGTTACTGACAAGATAACCTTCTAAATACAAACAACCTGAGATATTATGGACATAAACAGAGGTTTGTATCTGACGCAAAAATTTGGTTTCCAAAATCAAACACATTAATCCCTTGTTTTAAAAACAATGGTTAATCACAAACACAATATGAAAACCTCAGAGGTTCCTAGAACATGTCAATATTATAATAAATACCAGCACATTATCACGGGCCAAGGTTTTCTCCTCTACTTATGCCCCGCGCAGCACTTAGACAATGCGCCTCTAATGCCTAAGTTAGCCTTTCCTACTCACACAACCAGCACACCAACTTAGATAAGAAAAGTTCCACTATACAAAGAATGTGTATGTATAAGGATAAAAATTTCACTCACAAGTGTTGACAAACTCACTGGCTTACACTTGACACTAAATACTATCACCCCAGAGCGACTACCGTGAAATAGTCCCATGAGTGCCTACCCCCACTTTCACCCTAAAGAGTTCTCTAGAGTTCTCTAATGCTCTCTCACTCCTTGGAACGATCACATTCATACATGCACTTAAGAGAACTAATGGCAGTAATTAGCAACATTATTGGACACACTTTATGCAGTAGTAAAAAAAATCAATTGTAAAATGCTTATATACTTTAAAGAGCCATCCTATGTAGAGGACTAAGGAAGTCTACCACCCATAGTTAAGAATGTATGATTCCTCACTTAGACTGGTTGCAGAATACCCCAATGACAAGCAATTTCAAGTGTTTGGGCCGGAACTATGCCAGGACTAGCATTGCAACTATTCACAATATTTAATTAACCATAAATCATCAACAATTAACTCATTATCACATCTTAGGGTCAACTATTAAGTTTGTCTATATAATTGCACAAAAAGGCATGTAACTTAAATAGATGATTAGCATTCATACCTGACCAATTACATGCCCTCCCGCTTCTCTCCCTTGGACAATTATTGCATCTGCACCTGCATCAATAGCCTTTTTTGCTTCTTCAATCCTCCCAACCTCAAATAATAGAAAATTGTAACTCATAAGATACTGAATATTTTTTTATTTTGTTTTTGATACATACTAAAGAAAGAAATCAGAAGGGGAATGAAACAGTTAATGACTTTTAGGGTGTTTGTAACTCATAAGATACTGAATATTTTTTTCCTTTTTGATACATACTAAAGAAGAAATCAGAATGGGAATGAAACATTTAATGACTTTTAGGGTGTTTGTTAGAGTTTCTTCTCCCAGATAACTTATTTTTGTCTTTTCTAAACTTTTTTCATATTGGTGCCAATCTTTTTTTCCGATTCCTCTTTGTCACAAGAAATCTAAAAAGTATTCCTGGAGCTGGACTACAAATAATAAAAAATCACAATACCTACTTAACCAATGCTTGAGAGACATGCTCGTCAACTTACTGATTGGGCTGTTATACTGAAAAAATGCTTGCTCTTCACTAAAAATACACTGGTGATGCGTTAGCAAGGTGAAAATGAGAACAAAATGCCTACCTAAGAACATAAAATGCCTACCTGGGGAACAACCTTGACTCCGGCTTGATGAGATTCAAGAACTAGCTCCTCTGTACATTCACCCCAGTAAAGTTGCAATACAGCAACCTTTTCATCCAGAATGGCCTTTATATTTTCCTTGTGGGGAAATGCCAGAACAACACCAATCCCAAATGGTTTATCAGTCAAGGTCCTAGTCTTCCTTATCAAGTCTCTCAAGTAATCTGGTGATTCCTGGTGTACAATCAGATTAAATACAGTCAAATGACAATTCCTACATTGAATGCTACAAGAATATAAAGTGCATATCCCAAATTGTCTGCCATCCCCTTCCCAGAAAAACAATAAATAAAGAACAAAAAAATCAGGGTACTCGTATAGATGCAGTTGCAAACATGTATAATGTAGCATAGAGTTTTTGGATGAGTTTTTTTTTTTAAAGTAAGGGTTTAGTATGATAGTGCGTGCACGCACACACACACGGAGAGAGAGAGAGAGAGAGAGAGAGAATATCAGGACATGACCCTAAGGGCCTACATAAGCCTATGACACAAACAAAAACAAAAAACAAAAACAAAACAAAAAAAGAAGTACCAAGGAACCTCACTAAGGTTAGCCACCTCCTGCCTTGAATATGTTGGGCCACACATGTTGTTGAGAGCATTAATTGGTTGAGAGACAGAACAAAGAAACAAAGAAAAAGAAGATGCTGCACAAAGTCAAGAATGGAGACTGATCAATTTTCTTCATGCATGCTCTAGCCGTCTTCTTTCTTCCATTGTTGACTATCCATGGCAAGAAAATCTCTCAGATTTGATAAATCAAATCTGATTATCTTCCTCAGTTGTGTATATATATTTGTTGTGTGTGTGTATTTCATATAGAGAGTAAGATAAGTGTGAGTGAAATCAGAGAGTGAAACAAGTAAGAAAGAATTTCTTTGTGTTTGTATGCAGAGAGATTGAGTGAGTTATCTCCTCCTCTATGTTTGTGTTTGTGAATGTCTATGTTTCTGGACTAACCAATATCCTAACAGAATAGCACTCTTAAGTTTCAACTGCTATGTCTCATATTAAGTCCGAAGGCAGGAACATTCCCAAACCCATCCTTTAGTTAACTATTTTTGTCTCTAAAGACGAAAATGACGTACTTCTATTGCTCTCATGTACTTAATGCTTTAATGACATTTGATATCATCACTTAATATAAAGAGTGTCTAAATCCAAATCTAATTGAGGACATATTCAAGTCCAACTGCAACAAGAAGCACAATTGATATCTTTTATTCCCCCCCCCCCCCCCCCAAAAAAAAATTATTAATCATCAAGACAATTGTATCAAATGATCCCATTCAAATATCTCATGACTTTCAACTTCTAGAATTTGGCTTTTTTGCATTTTCATTATCAATCAAACACCAAAGATATCAATTTCTAATATATTGGCCAAACAATTATGTCCTATCGTGTATGATTTAATAAAATATTACATGCCTATGAATGCTAATTACAAAATCTCTTTATTTCTACAGTCATTCTTTCAATTAGTTGACTGGATAGTGAACCAAAACCTTACAATTAAAGCATGATTCCAAACCCCCCTCTCAGTGGAAAGAAAAAGCCAGGGGAAAAAGTAAAAGAATGGGAGAAAATAAAATTTGCAGAGTCATGAAGAAGGGATTTTCAGAATTTGCACATGATTAACTTGTGAGAATAATGACCCTTCTACTAGTAGAAATCCAACTTGTCGAATATACATTTAGCCTTATTTCAGTTTCTATTTAGAAGATAGTACTGATAAGAAGAGAGTTAAAACAAGATGTACTCGTAATGAGAAAACAACAAAAAGAGCCAAAAGGGTGTTGAATAGCTTGATATATATTGTTAGGTCAATTTTGTAACAGTTTAAACTTTTGGTACAATTGGTGACTTAACATTGTATCAGAACTTTGATTTCATGAAATCTTGAATTCATATCTCGTGATACGTGTTTGTTTCCGTGTTATGTATGTAATTGTGCACCATGTTATGTGTGTTGGTGTACTTGTACAGTTTAATTTCGCCTCTCCAAGTGCAAAACTGAATAAAAGGCAAGGAGAGTGTTAAATAACTTGATGTATTGAACTCATTTCCTATCAACCCGTTTAGTTATCAATAAGATAAAAGAAAAAATATGATTATATTTTCTCACCTTTAAGTTATAAGAGAAAAGAAAATAAAAAAAATGATTATGTTTTCTCTCGTTTTTGTTTGGATTAATAAGAGGGGAAAAAAATGATTTCTCTATATTTTTGTTGGGATAAAGTTCATAAAAAAAAATAGAAACAGTATTAGTAATTTTATGAAAATAACATTTTTCTTTGCATTACTTTTTTTACATCTTTTATTGTTAGATGGACAATTTAGATAATATAAAAATGAATTAATTAACTACAATCTTTTCTCTCCAAATCTCTCCAATTTGGAGAGATTTAAAAAGAGGGGTTTAAAGGGATAAGTTTTTATCTCCATGGATGTCCAATTCTCTCCATTTATTTCCTCTTTAACAAAACAAACAAGTGAATAGGAGAGAAATTTTTTTATTACTTTTCTTTTTCTCTTTAAATAACTCATGTTAGAATATTAGATTGATTTTATTCGGATTTGATTTTATTCTTTATTTATTGTATTTCCTTTCTTGTTTATTCCTATTCGCCTATAAATAGGCCATATATTGTACAGTTTTAATACACAAAAAATATACAATCTTCTCATTTCTTCACGGTATCAGAGCGTACGTTCTTGTAGCCTGTAGTATTTTTTCCGGCGTCATCGCGGTGATATGGCACCGGCCACATCACCGCGACGACACAGGGTGTCGCCACCTCCGCCATCTCCGCCCAGTCGCGGCACAACCAGCCATCTTCACCGCCTTCGCGTCGCCGCCGCTTGCCATCGTCGCCTGCTGTCGCTGCCTGAAGCTCCGCTGCC
>JAOTRH010000020.1:3314257-3335652 GCA_034768845.1 Heliamphora exappendiculata | reverse complement strand
GAAAAGAAATTATTATGTTTTTTCTTCTTAATTTATAAAAGAAAAGAAAAGAAATGGTTATATTTTCTCTCCTTTTTGTTTGAATTAATAAGAGAAGAAAATAATTTTTTTTCACTCTTGTTTGGATAAATTTCATAAAAGAAACGGTACTAGTTATTTTACGAAAATAGCCTTGTTTTTGCCATTACTTTTTTACTTTTTTATTTTTATTTTTAGATGGGCAATTTAGGTATTATAAGAAATAGCTAATCATTGAGATTGTTTTCTCTCCAAATCTCTCCGATTTGGAGAGATTTAAAAAGTGGGATTTGAGAGAATAACTCTTTCTCTCAATTTTTTTCCAATTCTCTCAATTTCTCCCCTCTTTAACAAACTAAACAAGTAATAAGAGATGAGAGAATTCTATTTCTTTTCTTTTCTCTCCAAATTACCTAAACCAAACGAAGTGAGCTTTGCAAATATGGAATGCTTTTGGAATACACTTAAAATTAGACAATTTGCTTATTGAGAGACCTCGCTGACAATGATGATTTGTTTATAAGATAAGAGGAGGTTTGTATGGCAGATGCTTTAGTTACTCTTCTATTTGTTTTCAACTTTCTTTCCCAATTCGATCTTAACACTTAATTCCACTTCACATTGTTCTCAGGCTAGGTGGATGAGGGTGATTAACATGTCCTCTCTTTCTTGAATGACTAACATATCTTGTTTCTCAGGCCTTGTCAGAGATTCTCTTCTATCGCTGTGAAAGGACCGCCTTGTATTCGCTGCAGCACTCGAAGATTTCTCTATAGGACCCCTACGAGACGGCTAGAAGCCAAGCGGCAACATCGATGTAGGTGGATTTCCTTTAACAGTGGAGAAGAACATTCTAGCACCACTTATGAAGTGCAAAAGGAAGAGAGCATTTCTAGATCAACCTTGATATGGAGGGCAATCAAGTTACCAATTTACTCAGTTGCCTTGGTTCCTCTCACTGTGAGTTTCTTTTTAGCGCTTAATAATAATAAAAAATAGACTTATTTTAAAGTTATCAAAATTGATTTGGGTGAACTAGTATTTTTAAGCTTGGTATTTTCTGCTATTGAAGAATATCAAAAAAACTGTGGAGTAAATTACGTATGAATGAATGCAGAAGTTAGTTCCACTCAAATAATTGTTTGATATTAGATGATAGTAGTACATAGCAACAATCAAATGGTACTTGTACAAGGCTATGTACTAGGTCTAATGAATGGTATATTCTACTCCAATAGTTAGGCTAGTGCATGGAAGAAGATAAACTATAAGTTTACTTCCAAATTGAGTGAATGAGCTGAATACCAGTGGCGAAGAGTTCTTGTGAGGAATAATGTTAACATGTTGTCCACTTGAGGAAAAGTAAATTGCTAGAGTTTGAGCTGAAACCCTATCAGCAAGAATAAAAAACAAAGACCCTAGGTTAAAATTTGTTGTTGATAGTCTTAGCAAAAAAGGAGGATTGGGGCATTTCAAATTAAGGTCGAATCTACACACATTACTGCATCTCTTATTTTTTCAAAAAATGAGACACTAAGGCGTCGTTTGGTAACGTTGTCGTTTATTGTTTTTAGTTTACAAAAGAATAGAAACATAAACACGTTTACGTTTTTCTGTAAACGAAAAATAAAAACATGTTTGGTAAAAAAAACACGTTTATGTTTTGTTGTAAATTGACAAAAAAAAAATGTTTGGTAACAACAATTTATGTTTACGTTTTTACATTACCACAGTCCAACAGCAAACTCATGTTTAACTCATTTCAAAAGCAAGCTTATACAAGCCTCTATGATAAATTGTTCAAGAACTGAATAAATCAATCGGCTAAAAAGGTATTTTCAGCAAAAAAAGAGTTTATCCATAATGCACTGTCATATATAACAATTTCATGAGTGACGCTAAAGTTATGTCAGAAGAGAGAAGAAAATGCATCATTATCTTTTTCCTTTGGGCATGGATTGTATAACTAAACCACAGAACTATATTTTTTTTCCTTTTGCACAGATTCTAAACTGGGCATGACAATACGAAAGAGGCTATGATTAATCTAGCATCAGCATGCCATTTAAAGAAGACAAACCAACAGGTAATCTTCCTTCTACAACTCGTAAAACAACACCAAAAAGCATCAGACAACAGGACGAAGGCTTCTTCAAAGAAAAATCTTGAGGATGGACCAATGGATACTTTCCTTCCCAAAATACATGATAAAATCTTTTGTATTAGTGCTTATAAAGCCTTAACTTTCTTGATGCCTAATCAATTAAATTACCACATGTATTCTACTCAAAATCAAGCGTAGCACGTGCCTCAACACTGTTAATAAAAACATTAAACATAAATCACCCTCAAGCAATCTTATTGAGGTATTACAAATTTACCGACAAGCTCCATAATAGCTACAGCTCAAACTTAATGCAGCCGGAAAAAATTCCTGAAAAGGCTGGGGACTAAAGCTATGAGCTTAGAAGATAAAATCACGCCATTTAATTGAGATCATTATACACACACTTGATTGAAAGCTTCCTTTCCATCTTCATGTCAGTACAAGTACAAGCAGTGAATATATCAAACTTAATTTACATATCATCTACTACACAAAAGAGATAAAGTTCACACTGTCAACTATATACTTCCCAACATATTTGAGACTAACATACATACCATTGTTTAATTTGCAAAAAAGTTAACTAACATAATAAAAGCCATTAAGAACACAAGCCACAACAAGAAGCAGTTGCATGCACAACTGTAGAACATGAGTTTGCTGCTCGAACGGGGCTGCAGCTTTTCGTGCTCTTCCTCGACCATTCCATCAGCCCAGTAGAATGCACCATGGTGGCTAAGCCCGCGGGGGAAACGGTAGAATGATTGTCTAAAGTTTTTGTCCGTCTTTGCGATGAAAAGCCGCATCGTGCCTCCTCCACAAGCACAATGAGGTGGGTTTTCATTTATGAGTGCCATATCTGTATAAAACAAGTAAATACAAAAAGCAACCAGTAATATGCATGCAATTAAAAAAAAATAATACGGAGTCAAATTTATTTACAGTCAGTCGGATATGTATCTATTAAAAATGAATGAACAATTGCTGAAGAAATTTAATTACAATCATCCGAATACGTATTAACTAAATATGAAAGCGCAATACATAATAAAATTAAATTACAGTCATCCGAATATCTATCGATGAAAATGCAAACAGATAATATGGACCCATGTTAAATTACAGTCATCCAAAAAGTTATCGAAAAAAAGCATGCGATAAATTAAGTGCAAGTGACATTGCATGTTTAACTAGGCCAATCAATATGAAATAAATAACCATGTAATGTAGTAAAAGCAGCTAACAGAAATAGCATGAGTAGCATGAGTGGAGGACGTTTCAAAGTGCAAGCATAATAAAGTCATCGGTTGCGGACTGAATCCCATATTTGTCGTGCAATGACATCCCGAATAGTGGACATGTGTTGTAACCGCGATGCACTAACATTAACATCCACGCGATTTCGTGACGAACTTTGTCCTAAATTCGACCCGTCACTGGTATTAGGTTCAAACGTCGTGAACAACTCGTCCTCCTGATCATGAATCCGTATCTAGTTATGTACAATACAACACGCTGTCGGTATGTACCTTTGCGTTTTAAGTGAATATGGGGCCATTTACTTCAATATTGGGAATCTCGCCTTGAGAATGTCAAAACAAAGCTCGATGACATTCCGTAACGAAGAGTTCCAGAAATTATACCACTCTATACTTGTCGGCCGTTGACGGCGGCCACGATAATTGTTTAGGTGGTATCTTTCTCCCTGATACGGTGCAAGAAATCCTGGTATGTTAGTGTACCTAGAGTCTACTACGTTGTACTTATCTGTATTTGAATACAACACGTATGTCATGATGTTACTATGTTACTATGTTCTACGGCTAGCATTTAAATTAAATGCATTATACCTTCAGGTGGTAACGGAAATTCCAGCTCTGGATTATTCGGACACTCCATTAAAATACGGGAGTCGTTTGCGGTACCCTCCCAACCAGTAAGTACATACGTGAATTTCATGTCAAATGAACAAGCCGCCATAACGTTTTGGGTTGTCATAGTATGCCTTCCACGATAAGGGATTTGGTCTCTCGACGGCACAACGGCGGACGCATGTGTTCCATCTATTTCCCCAACACAATCCTACGACCAAACAAATATGTCAATAACACCATTTAATGAACTCTACACATTTCAACTTTTAAAATATACCTTAAAAAATGGATAATATTTCGAGCTAGATAGTATTTCAATGGGAGTTTCCTCGAATGAAGGCGGCCGAATGGCTAACATCCCCAGTTTGCAAACAACTTTCAACATCCGGTTGAAATATCTCGAGATGGTATGACCAGAATGTTGAAATTGTTCTTAGACGACCCGGTTCCTCTCATTTTGCCCAACTGTCAGTAGGAAAATACAGACTTGCTCTTGCACCGTTAAGTACCGAGAATGGAACAACCCCATATGCTCTTTCAAGGCCTCACAGAAGCTCTCAAATATACGAGGCATCATTCTAAAGTTCTCATGACATCTATTTTCATGACTATTCAGTATTTCTAGTACATAATCGTGGCCATGCAACATTGATGTCCGACAAGGTCGGTGGTCAATGTATATGTAAAAATATTGTTGTAGTGCTAAAAAAATATGCTGCATGAAAGTGTCGTCATCATCGTCGTTCGATGATGACGATGCTGCTATATACGAATTATGACTCATAGATGGGCAAAAAGAAAGATGAAGTATTTGAGAGGACGATGACGATGCTGCTATATTACAAAAAAAGAAAGAAGGCCAAATGAAGTATTTGAGAGCTTAGAAGGGCAAATGAAGTCGATGTAGTATGCGAATTGCATAAGCTGCATTTACTCACAGCATACTTGTGCCTTCTACAAATGGTATACATTTTCAAAGCACATCAACCAAGTCATGTGTAGTCATGTCACAACATCTCAATTTGTTTATGTAGTTGACTGAAATACAGTCCAAAATAGTCACGCGTGCTGCAACTGCTTTAATGAACCATTGTTTCAACTGTCCAATTGATCACGCGTGCTACAAAAATAGCCAACAGTTGTTCGAAAAAGCTTTGTGAAGCAACTGTTCCAAGCTGTTAGAAGCTGCTGTTTGCAACTGTTCGAAGCAGCTGTAAGCACCCCAGTGAAGTGCTCCACTAGGTTGTGTGACATGCAACCATGTCAGGCTTTGTGCTTCACAGGTTGTGTGACATGCAGCTGTTCTTTGTGCTACATGTACTATAAAGTGCTACATGAAGCTGCTATTTGTGAAGTGCTTTGGATACAGCTGTTGTTTGTGAAGTGCTGTGAAGTGGAGTGCTGGAATTGACAAGTGTGAAGTGCTGTTTCTCCTCTACTATGTTTGGATACATGATTTCTTAAGAACAGCCAAATGAAATGAATTTTACCTATTCATTCTCTTTAGTGGTAATTGAACAGAAAATTGTATTCTTTTGCAAGTGCCTACTCATACCTTTTTTTAGTATGTTTTTTTATTTTCTATTTATAAATTCAAAATCCAAACATTGCAGCAAATTTGATCCAAATTTGATTCATGCACTTTAGTCTACATATGATCCAAGCTACAAATTAATATGTACAAACGCCAGTTAAGTGAAAATATGCAAAGCACATTAAACATGTCAAATCAATAAATGGTATTCCCTACTTTATAACTTAAAAGTATTTGATGACACTTGCATTTTTTTCAAAAGCACCCCACCACTTTTTTTCTTTCTAAATTGGCTATGATAATGACAGCAACCCAACGCAAACTTGGATAGCATGTGATTCTTGCCACCAAGATTTGAAGATATTTGGGGATATAAATAATTAAGTCATGCTCTAACTTTTAAATGAGATGGCTACAACATGGAAGCTACCAAAGATCTCATGTTTGACCAAGATTTTGTAGACTATTATAACACAAGCCATACTTGGTCCACTCTCTGGGGTTTAGTAATGTGATGGGAGGCATTTTGATGATATAAATACAAGATACTTGAGTTTATTCTGTCTAATTGTACCGAATGCCTTTGCTAATTCAAAAAGTTCTCTGCAAGTGGAACGAAGAATGCTTAAAAGGTTAGACCATAGAATCCAAGATAAATACAGGACTGATTTCAAAATTCAAAAACTCGTGCATTGTTCTTACATACTACTATTGAGAACTATAGAAATTATTTGGAATGTTGAGAATTTTTAAGATTAAGTTGAAAATAAGGACTTGTTTACTAAGCGGGAAATAAAGGTAAAAGTTAAGATAAAAGTTTGGTCATTTAACTAATAAAATTCCCAAGTCACATTCGTTTGAACATCCAAACCTACTTTAATCTTCCAATTAGTGCCATTTCCAAATTTACAGTCACCTATCCCAACATTCTCATTTAAACTAAGCCCATTTTTTAAACGTGTTTATTCACCAACATTTGGACAAAAAAACGTAGTTAGCCTTCAGTAATCCCACAGAAAATCTTCTTCAACTTAGCAGGAATCTTACTATCACAAAATATCCTTCCACTTGAAGCATCATACTCAAAGTCTATAGGCCATATACTCGTGATGAACCTTTGATCTAATAAAAACTAAATGCTTGTCACCAAACTTAATAATTTGTTTCACAATACTCCTCTAAGGCTGAAAGCATTATTTTCATGTTGGTTGCCTGCATTTGTTGATATTTAGTTAGGTTTCTTTTTCGTCTCACAACAGTAACTTTCGTGCCTAAATTTGTTGATATTTAGTTAGGTTCCTTTCTATTCTATGTTGTCTAAATTTGCTGATATAATTTGGCAGCCATGTATGGTTTGCAAATGAGTGGTCTGCATGTGTGGAATGAAGGCACATATACAAGATCAATTCATAGGATCCACAAAGTAAAGCCAGTATGTGTGTAAACATATAAACAAACAGTGCATCATTTACATCAGAGACAACATATATGAACAGATCTACAAAAATTAGTCCACTGAAATAAAGAGATCCACATGACTTAGTCGATCCCCATCAATAGGGATAGATCTCATCAGTTTGGGACAACACATACTCTAATAACAACATATATCGTATACATTCATACCTACGTCTCACTATACAACATAGACACGAATATGTAATAAAACCAACAACCAGCACAGTTTCAAGATGAGTGAGGAGTTGACTTTTACTTATAGTAGTTGGATTTGAGAAGCCGAAATCTGAGACGAAAACCGCCAAGGTTGACAGCAACAGATCTACGTTGTAACAGAGGAGACGATGTAGATCAGTTATGCACGAGAGAGAGAGTTTCGAAGAGAGAAGAAAAATGGAGTTACCTCAGTCGGAGTAGTGGTTTGCTGTAGAAGATTGATTACGAGCTGAGTTGGTAAACCTAACTCTGACAAAGAAGAGTAAAGTGGTTCTCAGTAGTTTCGCGTTGGTTCTGTTCATGGAGTCTTCTCCCTTGCCGAGTTTCGAACCATGTATTGCTGCGCGAATTTGGGTCTCGCACTGTTCACGTGTGTCTGGCTAACGGCTGTTTTTCAAATACGAAAAACAGACGAAAACACATTTTCTGTGTTTACGAAATTTTATAAATTTTGAGAACAATTTCGTGTTTTTGTAAACATAAATAAAGCACCAAACAGGTTTTTATTTTTTGTTTACATAACTAAATATCAACAAATTTAGGCACGGAAACTGCTGTTGTGAGACGAAAAAGAAACCTAACTAAATATCAACAAATGTAGGCAACCAACATGGAAATAATGCTTTCAGCCTTAGAGGAGTATTGTAAAATAAATTATTAAGTTTGGTGACAAGCATTTTGTTTTTATTAGATCAAAGGTTCATGCCTTATCAAATTTAAGATATTTTAATGGTGCTACAATTAAATATCCAGAAATCTGAGTTGATCAACCAGTGGAGGTATCGATAAGCTTTCGCACTCCTAGTGGCCCACTTGGACGCGTGTTAAAAAATTATATCAAAATTGTGTATTCTTATATCACATTGTGCCTTATTTTCTCTTTTTCCTATTATATTTGTTGTTTTATGTAGTTATGTTGCACAAGAAGATATTTCTTGTAGATTTCTATTGTTTGAATCAATTACAGCCTCTATATATTAGAATGTCTATCTGCTATGAACTTAAAGCTGGTCTTTTCAATAGCCTCTACATATAAGGCATGAACCTTTGATCAAATAAACACAAAATGATTGTCACCCAATTTAATAATTTATTTCACAATACTCCTCTAAGGCTGAAAGCATTATTTCCATGTTGTCTACATTTGTTGATATTTAGTTAGGTTTCTTTTTCATCTCATAACAGCAGCATACCTGCCGACCTTGTAAAACCTAACTAAATTATCAGGGCAAGGAACCTAACCAACTTATATCAGCAGCATATCTTGTATTTGTGCCTTCATTCCACATATAGTTTAGATCTTCTTTCATATTGTACACCATAGAATAACAAGTTGTGTCTTATTGTGGGAACCTAGGAAATGGAAAGGAATGTGAGTGGAACCATAACGTCTACTGAAGATATTGTTGACCTTGGTACTGAATTGAGTGCAACCCCATGGTCCTCTAAGAACGAGTCACTTTTCATCCAACTTATGGATGACGAGGTCAAATCAATGCATAGCCAACAAACAGGGACGTTCACAAAACAAGCGTGGGTAAGGCTTAGGAATGAAATGGTTTCACGAACGGGTTACAAATATACCCAAGATCAGCTGCGAAACAAGTATAACCAGTTGCGCACTTTATTCAACAAGTTTAATGCTTTGAAGTCTCAGACTGGGGTTGGTTGGGACAACACATTGTTGACTATTAATGCTCCGAACGAAGTGTGGAAAAGACTTTTTAAGCTGAGTCGAATGAAATTTGTTTCAAATTACGTTAAGATATTTTGGTTGTAGTAGTTAGTTTTACGTAGAATATGTTCTTTCATGGTATTCCACTGTTCAGGTGAACTCCCATGCAAGGTGGTTCAAAAAGAAAGGGATGCCACACTATCACGCATTGAGCCGTATTTTTGGGGACACGTCCGCTACTGGTAACCTTGTGCTTCCATCAAATAAAGCCCCTTCGAGCACCGATAGTTCTGATCCAGATTTTATGTCACAAGGTAAGCCTAAGGAGGTGGAAGTGAATAGCTCACCATGCACTAAGGGTGGGAAGGGCAAGGGAAAAGGTAAGGCCAAGAGCAAGAGCAAGGGTGGTTCATCTACTATGGGTAAAAGTCGGAAGCGTGACTCGTTCGCTGCAAGTATATCTGATGCATTAAATGAGTTTAATGCAACTGGGAAGAGAAAGCTAGAAATCATGGAAATGAAACTCCTAACCCAACAATCTGCAGCCACAACCTTTACTGCCAGTGGTAGTGCATCAGCTGCAGCATATGCGGAACCTAAGGGAAGACTCATGAATGAATGTATGGATGCGTTGAGAGCAATCCCTGACATTGAAGGACCGGCATACGCAAAGGTCTTAGAGAAGCTGTATTCCGATGTCCTTTAGAGAGAGATCTTCTTGGAGATACCTGAGCATATGAGGAAGATATGGATAACTAGTCTTTGAGAGTTTGTTGGTCATTCCCAATTAAATTTTAATTTGTTTGTACTGTCGTTGCTTGTAGTACTCTTAATACTGTCTTGTGTTTCGTTGTGTTGTTTGGGCCTATGTGCAAACTTATGTACGTGGTGTGTATGTTGTTAGTAAACATATTCTCCTATGCATGGAGCTTTAGTGAGTTTAGTTTCGTACTCTTTAATAAGTTAGTGTGCTTTAATAAGTTAGTGTATTTTGTGTTTCAATATTTCGTTCTTTATCTTCTATTCATCTCCACTCAACTATTTCGATTTTGATTTTGAACAATTTGTCGTGGTTCAAGATCACATATATCTGACATGAGGTATGAACATGCCATATAACAACCATAATATACATACTCTTTGGCCTGGTTTGTTGCAAACCAAGAACTAATATATCTGACATCTTTCCTGTTTGTTTGGTTTTGTTTAGACAGCATACAATACTTCCTATAAGGCCAATATAGAGTTATAGACTCAAGTAGAGGGAATTTTGTTCTAGATTGGAGAGTGAATGGACTGACTAACTCAAGAACCAACCCTACGTAGTTGCTTTGCACAACTCATATTATGGTAAATTTTTGACTTTTACTGATGCAGTGGCTGTGCAACTTATTAGAATTCGCCATTGAAAAATTAGAGCATGATCGAGGAAGCAGAGTAATACATCACGAGTATATGGCCTATAGACTTTGAGTATGATGCTTGAAGTGGAAGGATATTTTGTGATAGTAAGATTCCTGCCAAGTTAAAGAAGATTTTCTGTGGAATTACTGAAGGCTTGCTATGTTTTTTTGTCCAAATGTTGGTGAATAAACACGTTTAAAAAATGGGCTTAGTTTAAATGAGGATGTTGGGATAGGTGACTGTAAATTTGGAAAGGGCAGTAATTGGAAGATTAAAAGAGGTTTGGATGTTCAAAAGAATGTGACTTGAGAATTTTATTAGTTAAATGACCAAACTTTTATCTTAATTCATACCCTTTATTTTCCGCTTGGTAAACAAGTCCTTATTTTCAACTTAATCTTGAAAATTCTCAACATTCCAAATAATTTCTTTAGTTCTCAATTGTAGTATGAAAGGACAATGCATGAGTTTTTGATTTTTGAAATTAGTCCTGTATTTATCTTGGATTCTATGGTCTTAACCTTTTATGCAATTTTTGTTCCACTTGCAAAGAACTTTTTTGAATTAGCAAAGGCATTTGGTGCAATTAGACAGAATAAACTTAAGTATCTTGTATTTATATTATCAAAATGCCTCCCATCACATTACTAAACCCCAGAGAGTGGACCAAGCATGTGCTTGTATTATAATAGTCTACAAAATCTTGGTCAAACATGAGATCTTTGGTTGCTTCCATGTTGCAGCCATCTCATTTAAAAGTTAGAGCATGACTTAATTATTTATATCCCCAAATATCTTCAAATCTTGGTGGCAAGAATCACATGCTATCCAAGTTTGCGTTGGGTAGCTGTTATTATCATAAGCCAATTTGGAAAGAAAAAAAGTGGTGGGGTGCTTTTGAAAAAAATGCAGGTGTCATCAAATACTTTTAAGTTATAAAGTAGGGAATACCATTTATTGATTTGACATGTTTAATGTGCTTTGCACATCGTCACTTAACTGGCGTTTGTATATATTAATTTGTAGTTTGGATCATATGTAGATTGAAGTGCATGAATCAAATTTGGATCATATGTAGCTTGCATCGAATTTGATGCAATGTTTGGATTTTGAATTTATAAATAGAAAATAAAAAAACATATTGAAAAAAGGTATGAGTAGACACTTGTAAAAAAATCCAATTTTCTGTTCAGTTACCACTAAAGAGAATGAATAGGTAAAATTCATTTCATTTAGCTGTTCTTAAGAAATCTTGTATCCAAACATAGTAGAGGAGAAACCGCACTTCACACTTGTCAATTCCAGCACTTCACTTCACAGCACTTCACAAACAACAGTTGTATCCAAAGCACTTCACAAACAGCAGCTTCATGTAGCACTTTATAGTACATGGAGCACAAAGAACAGCTGCATGCCACACAGCCTAGTAGAGCACAAAGCCTGACATGGTTGTATGTCACATAGCCTAGTGGAGCACTTTACTGGGGTGCATACAGCTGCAAACAACAGCTTCTAACAGCTTGGAACAGCTGCTTCACAAAGCTTTTTCGAACAACTGTTGACTATTTTTGTAGCACACGTGATCAATTAAACAGTTGAAGCAATGGTTAATTAAAGCAGTTGCAGCACGCGTGACTATTTTGGACTGTATTTCAGTTAACTACATAAACAAATTGAGATGTTGTGACATGACTACATATGACCTGGTTGATGTGTTTTGAAAACGCATACCATTTATAGAAGGCACAAGTATGTTGTGGGTAAATGCAGCTTGTGCAATTTCTCATACTACATCGACTTCATTTTCCCTTCTAAGCTCTCAAATACTTCATTTGGCCTTCTTTCTTTTTTTTGTAATATAGCAACATCGTCATCGTCTTCTCAAATACTTCATCTTTCTTTTTTCCGTTCTATGAGTCATAATTCGCATATAGCAGCATCGTCATCGTCGGACGACGATGATGATGACGCTTTCATGCAGCATATTTTTTTAGCATTACAACAATATTTTTACATGTACATTGACCACTGACCTTGTCGGACGTCAGTGTTGCGTGGCCACAATTATGTACTAGAAATACTGAATGGCCATGAAAGTAGATGTCAAGAGAACTTTAGAATGATGCTTCATATATTTGAGAGCTTCTGTGATGCCTTGAAAGAGCATACGGGGTTGTGCCATTCTCAGTACTTAACGGTGCAAGAGAAAGTCTGCATTTTCTTACTGACAGTTGGGAAAAATGAGAGGAACCGGGTCGTCCGAGAACAATTTCAACATTCTGGTCATATCATCTCGAGATATTTCAACCGGGTGTTGAAAGCTGTTTGCAAACTAGGGATGTTAGTCATTCGGCCACCTTTATTCGAGGATACTCCCATTGGAATACTGTCTAGCTCGAAATATTATCCATTTTTAAGGTATATTTTAAAAGTTGAAATGTGTGGGGTTTATTAAATGGTGTTATTGACATATTTGTTTAGTCGTAGGATTGTGTTGGGGTGATAGATGGAATACGTGTCCACCGTTGTGCCGTCGAGAGACCAAATCCCTTATCGTGGAAGACATACTATGATAACCCAAAACGTTATGGCGGCATGTTCGTTTGACATGAAATTCACGTATGTACTTACTGGTTGGGAGGGTACTGCAAAGGACTCCTGTATTTTAATGGAGTGTCCGAATAATTCAGAGCTGGGATTCCCGTTACCACCTGAAGGTATAATGCATTTAATTTAGTTGCTGCCCGTAGAACTTAGTAACATAGTAACATCATGACGTATGTGTTGTATTCAAATACAGGTAAGTACTACGTAGTGGACTTTGGGTATACTAACATGCCAGGATTTCTTGCAACGTATCGGGGAGAAAGATATCACCTAAACAATTATTGTGGCCGCCGTCAACGGCCGACAAGTATAGAGGAGTGGTATAATTTTCGGCACTCTTCATTATGGAATGTCATCGAGCGTTGTTTTGGCATTCTCAAGACGAGGTTCTCGATATTGAAGCAAAGGGCCCCATATTCACTTAAAACGCAAAGGTACATACCGACAGTGTGTTGTGTTGTACATAACTGGATACAGATTCATAATCAGGAGGACGAGTTATTCACGACGTTTGAACCCAATACTAGTGACGGGTCGAGTTCAGGACAAAGTTCGTCACGAAATCGCATGGATGTTAATGTTAGTGCGTCGCAGTTACAACACATGTCCACTGTTCGGGATGCCATTGCACGACAAATATGGGATTTTGTCCGCAACCAATGACTTTATTATGCTTGCACTTTGAAACGTCCTCCACTCATGCTATTTCTGTTAGCGGCTTTTGTTACATTGCATGGTTATTTATTTCGTATTGATCGGCCTGGTTGAACATGCTATGTCACTTGCACTTAATTTATCGCATGCTTTTTTTCGGTAACAACTTTTTGGATGATTGTAATTTAACATGGGTCTGTATTATCTGTTTTCATTTTCATCGATATATATTCAGATGACTGTAATTTAATTTTACTATGTATTGTGCTTTCATATTTGGTTAATACGTATTCGGATGATTGTAATTAAATTTCTTCAGCAATTGTTAATTCATTTTTGGTAGATACATGTCCGACTGACTGTAATTAAATTTGACTCCGTATTCTTTTTTCCTATTTACATGCATATTATTGGTTGCTTCTTGTATTTACTTGTTTTGTACAGATATGGTACTTATAAATGAAAACCCACCTCATTGTGCAGTGGAGGAGGCACAATGCGGCTTTTCATTGCAAAGACGGACAAAAACTATGGACGACCATTCTACCATTGCCCTCGCAGGCTTAGCCACCAAGGTGCATTCTACTGGGCTGATGGAATGGTCGAGGAAGAGCACGAAAAGCCACAACCCCATTCGAGCAGCAAACTCATGTTCTACAGTTGTTGTGCACGCAACCGCTTCTTGTTGTGGCTTGTGTTTTTAATGACTTTTATTATGTTAACTTTTTTGCAAATTAAACAATGGTATGTATGTAAGTCTCAAACATGTTGGGTAGTATGCAGTTGACAGTGTGAACTTTCTCTTTTGTGTGGTAGAGGGTATGCAAATTAAGTTTGATGTACTCACTGCTTGTACTTGTATTGACATGAAGATGGCAAGGAAGCTTCCAATCAAGTGTTTGTATAATGATCTCAAATAAATGGCGTGATTTTATCTTCTAAGCTCATAGCTTTAGTTCCCAGCCTTTTCAGCAATTTTTCTCGGCTGCATTAAGTTTGAGCTGTAGCTATTATGGAGCTTGCCAGTAAATTTGTAATACCTCAATAGGATTGCTTGAGGGTGATTTATGTTTAATGTTTTTATGAACAGTGTTGAAGCACGTGCTAAGCTTGATTTTGAGTAGAATGCACGTGGTAATTTAATTGATTAGGCATCAAGAAAGTAAAGGCTTTATAATCACTAATACTGAAGATTTTGCCATGTATTTTGGGAAAGAAAGTATCCATTGGTCCATCCTCAAGATTTTGGTTTGAAGAAGCCTTTATCCTGTTGTTTGATGTTTTTTTGTGTCGTTTTACGGGTTGTAGAAGGAAGATTACCTCTTGGTTTGTCTTCTTTAAATGGCATGTTGATGCTAGATTAATCATGACTTCTTTCGTATTGTCATGCCCAGTTTAGAATCTATGCAAAAAGTAAAAAATATAGTTCTGTGGCTTAGTTATACAATCCACGCCCAAAGGAAAAAGATAATAATGCATTTTCTTCTCTCTTTTAACATAACTTTAGCGTCACTCATGAAATTGTTACATATGACAGTGCATTATGGATAAACTCTTTTTTTGTTGAAAATACCTTTTTAGCCGATTGATTTATTCGGTTCTTGAACAATTTATCATAGAGGCTTGTATAAGCTTGCTTTTGAAATGAGTTAAACATGAGTTTGCTGTTGGACTGTGGTAGTGTAAAAACGTAAACATAAATTGTTATTACCAAACATGTTTTTGTTTTCAATTTACAACAAAACATAAACGTGTTTTTTTTACCAAACATATTTTTATTTTTCGTTTATAGAAAAAACGTAAACGTGTTTATGTTTCTGTTTTTTTGTAAACAAAAAACAATAAACGACAACGTTACCAAACGACGCCTGAGAGTAATGTTGGAGGTCAACATAAAAGCCAATAGTAGAGTGTAGATCAGTAACTGATGCGGACATTAGAGGACACACGAAGGTTCAAATTACGAATTAGTTATTGTCTTTTATTATTTCGGCTTCCTTATAGTATTAGATTTCTTTGTTCAGTTTCCAATAGCAACGTATAGATCAGTAATTGATGCGTACATCAGAGGGCACAGGTAAGGTTCAAATTATGAACTAATTATTGTCTTTTATTATTTTAGTTTCTTTATAGTATTAGATTTCTTTATTTAGATTCCTTATAGTAGTAGGTTTCTTTATTTGTTAGATTTTTAGCCTTTTAGGTAAGTATTAGTTACGATATTTTTGATGAGATTATTATCTAATCTGAATATATGATACGCTATTAGCCTATAAATAAGGCATTTTTACATTGTAATAGTTAAGAGTTTATGAATGAGAATTTGAGTGTAGGATATAGCCTTGCTTGTGACTCTTTTGCTGACTTTTTCCCCTGCTTGTTATCACTCCACGTGCTACACCTTTATGGTATAAGAATTTAAGGTGACATCTTTATTATTGATGGAACTTGCACAATAAATGCAATATCCAAACTAGGTATCAAGAGTTAATCAATCAATTGAGTTAGTTTTGACCAGATCGGATAGCTAGTATCTCAAAAAGAATCAATTTGAGACTTCTTGAACCCGGCTGTGGTGATTGGAACTAACTTTTCAGTTATGTTCCAACTGCTTTTCCACCACAATCTTAGTGAATATGCTTTATTTTTTCTCTTTATTTTTTCGTCATTACTTACAATTTATAAATCACAGGTTGGAAGCGCAGCTGCTTATTTGCAGACTGGTCTGTATTCAATCAGACGCTATTTTGTGCTCTTGGCTTCCTCAGTTCTTATAGTTGCTTGGCTAAATTTAAGGTGAGATGCATTACATTACTTGAAAGTAAACAAAGTAGCTGTAAACATTATAAAATTCATCTGCCAATGTATTAATTGCTCCTTTCCGTAAATTATGTGAGGGAAAGGCATCCTGGCAATTGAAACAGTGATGATGATTAGCTGCATAATAGAACTGGTTATGCAAGCATACCATGTAAAGTGAGGATGTGTGCAGTACACCGCCAACAACTGGGGCCACTGAGGGTTTCGTATGGATTGTATATCCTCCTAGGTGACGCTATATGGTTAGGACTTGGCTTTGTTTAGTTGACTTGAATTTATCGAACTTGGAAACTTCCTATCTGAGAAAAGAGCTTTGACTCGGTCCAAAGTCGTAAAAAGCAACATCTTGCTTCTGCTTTCATTTTAATATTTTGTCAGAATAGAAGTATGGTGTTCAACGTTTAACAGTCCAGGCTTGCTGAATAGTGGGTTCCTCCCTATATGTTTGCTAAATGTTGGCAATGCTTCATCAAGAGACTGTCAATGTCTTCGTAGCAGAACTATCTTTCACTCCTTGGCTTTTTTGCAATTTGGGCAGCAACGACGTTTATGATTTTGATACAGGAGCAGATAAGACCAAAAAGGAATCAGTTGTAAATATGGTTGGCAGGTAAGGCTCCCTGGAACTCATTTTTCTATGTTAGGTCTGCTAGTTCTAGATATGGTTTGGTTCGATTTACATAGTTGTCATTCACTCTGCCTATATTGCATTTTGGAAGCCGTGCAGGAACTCTACTTGCTGCCTGCATCTTACTTGCTCTTGGTTTCATGGGACTGACTTGGGTATCTGTGGAGGCTGGAAATACACGAGCAATGCTGTTACTGGCTTGTGCAATTAGTTGTGGTTTTATATATCAGGTACTACAAATTCATGTTTTTTAAGAGGTGACATTTTAGAAATCCCGGAAGTATCCTAAATGCTGTATATAATAATTTCCTTATGTAACTGATATTTTTGATTTACTTCTTGTTAAGTAATGTGTTATCAACCAGCTTTACATCAATACCCATTGTATTTGTGGTGGGTGTACTGGCGCCATCCTTAATATGCCAGTAAAATCTAATTTATTAAAAACTTGATTCTTTCCATAATACCAGTAGGATTATATGCTTTTTGTTGTAATTATGGTTTCTAAACCTACACAGTCAAACTATGAAATACTCAAACTTCCTCACAAGATGATGAATATTCATTGTTTTAGTTTCTTGCCCTGCTTGATACGAGCTAATGCCTCCTTTGGTAGTGGTACATCCTTAAGAGGAGAACTTTTCAAGCCGTGTCATTGTAACATCAAGCTTTTGAAAGTCATATGTGCACGAAATGGCCTTTGGCCCAATGGTATCGATATTAACCTCCCAAATGAGAGGTTGAGAGTTAAGAGTTAACCTCGCTGTGTAAGGTGTGGGAGTATTTACCAATAAAAAAAAAAGAAATGCTTTAAAGGGGTCATGTCTGTCATTTCACTTGATGGAAATACTAACATTGTAAGTAATGGAAGGGGCCAGTTTCATTTCTCACCTGTTTGAAACTGTAATTATTGCTACTTCTTAAGCCATGCTGATACCATTCCAACAGCAAGCTTTTGAAGTAGTCTTATGTGCAGCATGGACTTCCAAGGGCCATAGCTATCATTTTTGCTTGATGGAAATACGAACCATGTTAGTAACATGGTTCTAAATTGCAAAATCGGAATATGTATCGGTATTGATGATACAAATATGTATAAACCATTATCGGACATTATGGGAAGATATATTAGTAAATATCGTAATTGGAGGTCTGAAGTTCCGTTGCATATTGACGGATACGATACATAACAGCCAATATTTGAAATCCTGGCTAATAATGGACAAGGCCAGTTTCATTTCTGACCTGTTTGAAGCTGTAATTATTGCAGTGCCCACCATTTCGATTGAGTTATCAAGGATTTGGAGAGCCTCTGTGTTTTGCAGCATTTGGCCCATTTGCTACAACTGCTTTTTACTTGCTGCAGAGTAGCACAAGGTTGTAGCTACATTGATTATTCGATAATCTTAGATTTCAGTTCACGTTTTTCTGAGTATTGATTCTTGGTGATTACTACAGTGAACTTCTCATAACTAACAAAATCCTTTCTGCATCACTCCTTGTTGGCTTTACAACTACCCTAATCCTCTTCTGTAGTCACTTTCATCAGGTAACACTTTCTACTTTTGTTCTCTCTTCCTTCAATATTTCCACATCTTTCCATTCAGAGTATTTCCGCATCAGGTAACATAAATGGTGTGCAACTCAGGTAAAAGGAGATAGAGCTGTTGGAAAAATGTCCCCTCTGGTAAGTGCCCTTCCATTTGAACTTAAAAATTCAAGGAAAACTGAACAAACAATTCGCCTCTTCCTTCTTCTTTTTTCCCCTTCTTTCTTTGGCCTATTTCCCGTGTTCAGGTTAGGCTTGGCACAGAAACAGGGTCACAGGTAGTGAAAGTGGCCGTGGTGACACTTTATTCACTTTTGCTTGTTCTTGGTCTTAGCAGAGCTCTTCCGTTTACTTGCATTGTAAGTTATCTCATTCTGTAGAGTGTTGCTGAATTCGAAGAATGCTTAATTTAGGTGTTATATGATCTTTAGTACCACATGGAGTATGTAGTTTTGTGCACGTCCCAACACTCTAAAATCTATTCACTGTTCTGTTTCAGTTTCTCTGTTCCATGACCTTACCCGTGGGCAGACTAGTAGTCAGCTACATTGAGGAGAACCACAAGGTGAGCAGTGACATTTTTAAACCTCAAATTTTGACATCCCATCTGTTTCAAACTTCAGTGTTTATTGGATTGGGTTAATAAAATGTAGTGTAGTTGGATGAGTATGTCCGTCATTCATCCAGAGTGGTAAAACAAATGAATTACAGAATTATATTTGCTTCTCACTGCAACTAAAGAGCACCAGCACATTTGGCGCTGTAATTTTGAATGAAGGAACTGTAGAACTAGAAGTTACATGGTTATTTTCTTTATGAAGAGAATCTTTTGATATATAAGAGCCATAACCGCCAAGCAATGGCAAATCCAGAAATTTAACTCACCAGAATTGATATGGCACATGCCCTTCTCACCGTACAGCAACCTCACCCCCTTGGGAAGGGAATCCAACAATTTTGATATGTCACCCGAACAGCCCAGATACCTCGTATTCAGTACTCTCAATATTCCCATACCATGGCTCGCCATTTTGGATCCAAACAACTACGACAATCTCTCTTCTCTCGGCATGGCATGCACATCAGCCAAAGTACATTCCCATGCGAGGCACAACTCCAAGCAAAATGAGAACTTTTTTTTTTCCACATTCACACACTCACTTTTTTACCAAAGTACGACCACATGCATAAATATTTATGCATAGCGTATGAGTATCAAATGCGTCTGATAATTGTACTTAAACAAAAAAGTAACTGCATTTAGTAGCGCTCGAAAAAAGAAGATTTGTTTTTTGTTTATATATTTAAGGGGGAAAGTGTAATTTTGTGGGACACGAAAACAATAATAATAAAATATTAAAATATAAGGGTCCTAAAGGTATTTTTTAATTTTTTAGTAGGAGCACAAATACGGAAACTAAAAAAATTTTAAATATAAAAGTACTAAAGGTATTTTAGATTTTCAGTTGGGGCACAGGCACCCGATGGTCCTATACTGTATCTGCTCCTACTGCTAATGCATTTAGCCTGGAGGGGATGGATTTGTGTTGTGAATTCTCCTTTTCATAGCTGAATCAAATTACTCTGTTGTGGTGTTGATACTTCATTCTTCAGGACAAAACAAAGATCTTTATGGCAAAGTATTACTGTGTGAGGTTGCATGCTTTATTCGGAGCTGCTTTGGCAGCTGGGCTGGTTGCAGCCAGAATGGTCGCTCCTGTCACATTTTTCAAATTTTAACAAGTGAGGATGGTGAGTTGAATTAGTGATTTTGCTTACATTTTGGATGCATGCTATAAATTTTAGAGTGTACTGTGAAAGCAATTTGGCTATAATAGATCAAATGCATCACATGAAGTCATTAGAAATACTCTTTACCTGTACCTCTAATCTCAGGAAAAAAATGTTTACTTCTGGCAGTATCAAATATTTGGATCTTGATCCTCTCCATTTCTCAAATGAATGGAAAGGCCTCCATTTCCGCTGTCTTTGGATCTGACAACTAAGTTTTACCCCGAAGCTTGTTCATGGCAGTTACGGGAATTCGAGATTTACTTTCTGCATCTGCTGTTAGGTAAAAAAGAGAACTCTAATAACAAGTTGATTATTGGGTAATGCCACCATGCAAGATGGATTCAACTAGCAACTGTTGTTGACTGTTGAATAACCAAGGCTTGGGTCCAGAATATTTTTGTACCTTCTTTTAATTGCATTACCCACTTTAAAACATCAATTGGCTAATTTACAAAAAGGAATTGCATAACTGAATTGAGTAATCAATGGGTGGATGACTATATGGATACATAATACCAAAGGATGGACACAATTATTCATTATATCTAAAAGAATGTGTTTAATAGCCTAAGTACTGAGATATCCCGCAACGTTATTGAATAATGAAAACCTTGTGGTAGTAGTAAAAGTATTTGTTTTTGTTGAACTGGTAGTATTTTTTTCCTTTGTTTGTTAGTTACTTAGACATCAACATACCAAACCTATTCTTATTCACATAGAAAACAAAACAAGTTGGAAGTCAAAACAACAAAACCAGATACTTCCAGACCAGACTGTCCGACACATCACATGCACGGTGTTTTAAAAAGATACCTCAGAATCTAAAACATGAAACAGACTTACCAAAACCCGTGTAGAAGAAATAGATAACAATACCAAAACTTTTGGTATTTCTTTCCTTCGATTCCAAAACTTTTACGCAGCAACCTGTGGCTTAGAAGCGTTGTTGGAATCTGTGAATTTCATTGTCCATTGAAATTCAGATTTCAATAACTGGATCAATTACAATTGAATTGGCTATTCAATTGCAATTGAAGCCTGGAAACCAACAGCCATG
>JAOTRH010000020.1:3296309-3312115 GCA_034768845.1 Heliamphora exappendiculata | reverse complement strand
TATTATTCCTGTTATTTCATTCTCTGTAATTTTAATTTATTGTAAATTGTTGAAAGTTTAATAAAAATGTATTTTCTGGATTTCCGAGCATGTATTTTATGTCGGCGTTGAATATTCTCCCAACAGAATATAGATTCTCTGAGATCATATGAAGTTATAGATGGAGCCAAAGAAGCGTTGGAGAGAGCCTGTCCAGGAATTGTTTCTTGCGCAGATATCATAATCATGGCTGCTAGGGATGCTGTGGTGCTGGTATGAATCGCTGAGGAGTAACCACCATTTATTTTTTTTCTGGTCACAAGGACACGTTTGGCAATTCCATTTTAAGTTGAACTTTTTTTAAATTTTAAGTACAATAAACACACACACACAAAAAAATACTCGTTATTTTTATTGGAAACTAATTTACGGCATATGAAGACAAAAGAGACTTCTGATTTTTTATTTTACAATTTGTTTTGAGAATTTAACTAAATGAAAAACAGAGGAAAACTTTAATAAGGTTCTGATTGGCAACTTTTAAAAAAAAAAAAAAAATTTGGGCAAAAAAATTGTTAAAAAGTTAAGGTTATTTGTTTGACAAAAATACAAAAAAGTTAAAAAATTTAAAAATTAAATCAAAATACACACTTCTAAAATATTCTAGTTAAATTTTTACTATTTTTAAAATATAATAATACTATTGGTAAAATGGTCCATTTTAAACAAAAAGTAAAAAAAATTAAATTTTTATTCAAATAATCAACTTAATAAAATTAATTTAAAAATTAAATTACCAAATAACTTATTTTACATTTAATTTAATTTTTTAATTAAAAAAAGTAAACAAATTTAGAAAGTTAACTTTTTAAGTTAATTGTCAATTGGGCCAAAGTTTTGAGAATTAAGACTGATGGATAAGTAACTTAAAATTTATTTTTTATTTTTTTATTTTTGAAGTTAAATAGCTAAAACACTTAAAAGAAATCACTTTTAGGTTAAATTTAACATATTTGTATAAATTTTATCAATTGTAGTTGAGTGAAAATTCGGTACTGTGCACTTTCTTTGTTCTTTTATTTTTAATTTTATTTGTATCGGTTGTAAGCTTTGACTATGATTGTTTTAGATTCCACTATATGCATCCATATGTACAGCCAGTTAAGTATTTTAATTTTAATTTTTGATTATTTTAAGTTTAGCCTGATAAATTTAGACTTAATTACGTGGTTATTTTAATTTTAATTTTAAGACATAAGTAGCCTTTGCTTGGCTTTAAGCTATATTTTTTTCTTTAAGTTAAATAAATAAGAAGTTCGTTTGGTAGATTTTAGGGTGTCATTCAGTCAAATAACTTTAAGCTAAAAGAAAGTTGCTATGATTTTTTATTATTATTATTTTTATATAATTTTATATTTAATATAAATTTTATTTGATAGATCTGGACAAATAATTTTTAAAAATATTTTTTTATTAAAAAAGTAAATTAGAATAATAAAAGTAATGATATTTTTAAAAAATTATAAAAATATTTTTAGTAATGAAAAAGACCAAAAAGGTTAAACAAATAATAAACAATAAGGCAAAAAACTAAAAACTAATAAATAAAAAGATAAAAAGTCAATAATTGCCAAACAAAACCTTTGTTTGTTTGGTTTTTTTCTAATTATAAGCCAAAAGGCTTTAAGCTTGATTTTAAACTCAAAACTAAATAAAATTTAATACGTAACTAGCTTAAAAGTTAATTTTTTTTGTTTTTATTTTTATATTTTTATATTTTTAGTTAAAAAAATTAAATTGAATTTAAAGTAGGTTGTTTAGTAACTTAGTTTTTAAATTAATTTTTTTTAAAGTGGGTTGATTTGGTAAAAAAACTTTTGTTTTTTTTTTTTTCAAAATTACTAATTTTATTTTTTTATATATTTAATATTAATATTTATATGTATTTAATAGTTGTAATAAATAAATTGTAAATAAAAGATATTATTCTATTTTTAAAGTGATACAATTTTAATTTCAATATTCTGAGAGCAATAAGGCTAAGGACACCGCAAGCCACGGATCGCCTGAGCACACCGCTTTGCTATTTGCCTGCCTTTGGAAACTAACTTCTTAATTTTATTTGATATATTATGATTTTTTATTAAATTTTTTATTTTAGGCCCATTCTAATGAAAAAGTAAAAAATTAAAAATAATAAATTTTACTAAAAATTAAATCTAAAAAATATAATAATTTGATCAATTGACGACAATTTTTTTAATTAAATATATAAAAAGGTCAATAAACTTTGATTTGGAGTTTATAAAATGTTAATTTTTTTTAAGTTGATTTTTAAGGTAAATTATTTGGTATCTTTATAAAGTCTATTAATTTTTTTTCTAAGTAAAAAAATTTATATACATTCTATACATGTTAATTTATTTTTTGAAATGAAATTAAATAATTATTGGCAATTTTTGTATCACATAATTTGAGTTTATGAGCATATTTTGTATTTAATATGTTATAAAGAGAAATTATTCATAGTTTTTATTTAAAATTATCAAAATATTTTATATTTAATAAGTATTCAAAATGTGACGACATTAAGCTGTTTAAGTTTTTTTTTTCATAACATGTCAAATTCTCATTTTAAAAAATTTATATTTAATATACTTATCAATTCTTGTAGAATTGAGCTTTTTCTTTTTCCTATCATATCAAATGCGTATTTTGAACATGTTAATATTGTCACATTTTGAATACTTATCTGATAAAATATTATTATTATTTTAAAATAAGTATTGGCAATTTTGTCATATTTTAAATAATTTCTCTTCATAGCAAATCATATACGAAATAACTTTAAAAGCTTAATTCATGTGGTACAAAAATTATCAGTAATTATTTAATTTTATTTCAAAAAATAAATTAGAGTGTATAGAATGTGTATGTTTTTTTTACGTAAAAATAAATAAACTTTATAAAAATACCAAACAATCTAACTTAAAAATCAACTTTTAAAAATAAAAACTAACTATTCATGTATTCCAAATCAAGGCTTATTGATTTAAAATTTATCATTTGATTAAATTATTATATTTTTTAGTAAATTTTATTATTTATTATTTTATTATTTTTATATTAGAATAAATTTAAAATAAAAAATCACAATATATCAAACAAAATTAAGGAGTTAGTTTCCAAAGGCAAGCAAACAGCAAGGCGGTGTACAGTTTGCACAGGCGATGCATGGTTGGCGGTGTTCCTAGCCTCGTTGTTTGGAGAGTTTGCATTTTAATTTAATTTTTTAATTTTTTTACTAAACGGATAAAATTGATTTTTTTTTTTTTCATTTAACTAAAAAGTTAAAGTGCAAATCAGGGTCTAAGTATAAATACATACAAATGTATGAATATAATTTGAATTTGGCGACCTTTTTTTAAAATTTTTTTTTTGTTTGTAGTAATTTTTTTTGTATGTTAACTCAAATAATAATATTTTTATTTTCTTTTTGTTATGAAAACCTATAAAAGTAAAAACAATTGACAAAAAATAAACAAAGGCCCTATATGGCATACCTTGTTTATTTATTTATTTGTTTATTTTACTTATAAATTTATTTATTTGATATTTTTATTTATTTTTGTTTTTTCTGAATTTTTTTTTATATTTTGATCAAAAATTTTTATTTTTTCGACTCGTCTCAAAGAGATAAGTCTCAAAAGTATAAAAATTTGATTAAATTATAAAAAAATTATTAAAAATAAAAAAATTAATTTCGTCAACTTAGTCAAACTTTCTTATAAACAAGTTAGTCATACGGGGTCAAAAACTTAGATAAGACAAAAATAGTCTTACAAAAAGATTGTAAGTTTTTTTTTATTTTTTATTTTTAGTAAATTTTTTTAATTTTAATCAATACAGTTATATTTTATATTAGTTTTATTATGGTGAATTAAAAAATAAAAAATTTAGATCAAAATAATAATAATAAAATTCACAAAGTCAAAAAAACTAAAAAAAAAAACTATCCCAAACAATGCTTCAAATACATATTTGGAGCTTGTGGCATTATTGTATTTTGTTTTGGTTTGTTAATGCAGAGTGGAGGACCCAATTGGAAAGTGAAGTTGGGAAGGAAAGATAGCTTAACCGCAAGCCAAGAAGATTCGAACAAAATCATGCCAAGTCCGAGAGCGAACGCCACCTCCCTCATCGATCTCTTCAGGAAATTCAACCTCTCCATCAAAGACCTCGTCGCCCTCTCCGGCTCTCACTCCATCGGCAAAGCTCGTTGCTTCTCCATCGTCTTTCGACTCTACAACCAGTCCGGCACCGGTCGACCCGACCCTGCCATCGAACCCAAGTTCAGAGAAAAGCTGTTCAAGCTTTGCCCGCGCGGCGGCAACGAGAACGTTACCGGAGACTTGGATGCGACGCCGGAGAAATTTGATAACCAGTACTTCAAGGACTTGATGAACGGCAGGGGATTTCTCAATTCTGATCAGACTCTGTTCACGACCGCCCGGACGAGGGCATTTGTGAGGCAGTTTAGTCGGAATCAGAATAGATTCTTTGAGGCGTTCGTTCAGGGAATGATCAAGATGGGCGATTTGCAGTCGGGGCGTCCGGGGGAGATCAGAAGGAACTGCAGGGTCGTCAATGCTCGACCTCTCGACACATTGTTAAAGCCTTAAGGGCATGCATGGTTTTATTTCGGGTAAAATACATTTGACTCTTTTAAAGTTTGTAATTAATACTGTAGTACCTTAATTATTTTTGAAATTACATTTTACTCATGAGCTTTTAAGTTCTATTATAATTCATCACATTCTGTTAGTCAGTCGTTAGTCAAATCTTTACTATAAAAAAAATATGAGTTAAAAAAGAATAAAAACAATGGTTGGCATGGTAAATAGCTACATGATACCTTATGATAATCTAAGAAGTTGGTATGAAGAACAAAAAAAAATGAATATAGTAAGTGAGGATAATTGGACTAAATTTGATATTTTAATTTTTGGAGTACCGGTTGACTAACAGAATATAATGAATTATAATGGGACTAAGCAATAAATTATAATTTTGAAATATTCTAAAATTATTTTTTGTATTTTCTCATGTATGTATAATAAAAAATAATATAGTTCAAAAATCTTAAAGGGTAGCATCACCTCTTATCCCCACTCCCTCGATACGTCCGTCCTTGTTGGGGAAGTGATTGTAGCCACTGTTGAGTGGAAATTTGTTTGAGAAAATTGTCTAAATTAATGTCTTTGTAGGTGGTGATATATATGTATTTGAGCCATTGTTTGGGCTCTCCACCTTTTAACTCTAAAAATTTAAAAGTTTAGCATTAAGTGAAATTGTTTGAAATTTTTAAAATTTATTTATTTTTTTATTTTTTTAAAAAAAAACCTATTCATATTACGGGCATTATTTGTTGTGCGCATGAAATTACTATAATATTCTCAAATTCAAAAACTAAAAACATTTTTTCTTTTCGAAACTCTCCGTGATTTGTAAAGAACATGGAATCAACTGAGTTGGTGTAAAAATTTCCTTGTCGCCATTCTTTTGTTCACACCCTCCCGTTTGTCGCATCATTGGCGGCGGTGGGTACCGATCATAATTTTAAAAAGCAAATGTTACTATTACGTGATAATTTTGGTGATCTCTATTATATGTTACGGTTAATTTTTCTATGTAAAAAAAATTCACAACTGTAACCATTGTTACACCTTCTGTAACGACAGTAATAGTGGTGTAATGGTCGAAGTGGACCGCTATGGCAGTTATAGCTTGTGTGATAAAATTTTAAGTCATAAATTTTTTTTTATTAATAGATCCTATGTTTTTTTTTATTTTTAACCTAATATTATTCATAGTAATCTGACAAACCATATACTATTTAAGTATTGTCAAATTTGTCTCAAATCTCTTCAATTTCATAACAATCAGCTAATTTTTCATTCATTGTTAACTTACTATTTAACATGTTTATTATTTTTTCAATTTTAACGAGTTCATTAATATTTATATTTGTTAAAAGTTAAATAACTTGTTTGATTTAAGATTCATATTTTTTAAAAATTCACCGTCTATAAATTTAATTTTTTAATTTTTAATGATGCTCAAAAGTAAATAAATAATATGATGCATTGCTCAAATATTTTATTTTTAAAAAAATTGTAAAAGATTCACACTGGTTTACAACTCTCCTCCAAATAACGAAAAAAAATATTCTATACAAAATATAATTCAAATAACAATATAAATTTTAAAATAATAAATTCAAAATTAAAATTTAATTAACAAATCAAATATTGTGCTTTAATATATACAATACTTTATAATTATTATAATTTAATGACATTTAAATTGTACATTATAAATTTATAATACATAAGTTCATAATTACAAAAAAAAATAATTAATCTGTTAATTTTAACTATACTATATAGTAAACAAATTGAGACACATTGAACATTGATTTTTAGAAAAAACCCGAGATTAGAACCCAAGTTATTGCCAACTTTGCGGGCAAGCCAAAAAGTCCCATCTTGCTCCAGCTTCTATGATTAAACATGATTTATTTGTGTACTATAACTCATCGTTTCCAGCATGTCCTAGAGAAAACATAAGTACTAAATGAGACATCCAGCCACACCATTTCCAAGTGCAGCTTTCAACAACACTCTGGAAAAATCAAGATTGGGATTAGAAAAGCTGGTTACATAATTTCAACTTCAACTAGAATAACAATCCACCAGAGAGTACAAAGATCCCACACAAAAATCAGTTTCCCATTGGCATGAAGCATAACCAAGGATAGTTGATCGCGCAAAATCAGGATGATTTACCACACAATGATGTGTGGTTCAAGTCCCTTGAGTCGCGCAATGATGTGCCTCAAGAGGTATGGTTACGTGATGCTGGTTGGCATCACAGGTTTCTTGGGAGCCACATATGTGAACAAATAATTTTTCAGGGGGAGTATGACGCATCCATCAAGCCAACTTAACAACAGAATCAGGATCAATAGAAGAAACAGAAAATAAATAAATGGCAAAACAGCTCCATATTCCTTGTCATAAATATAAAACTCAACTACATCCAAACACATTTAAGCGGAAAAAGAAGTCTGCAGAAAATTGTTCAACAACCTCAAAAGTCTCAAAGATCCCTCAAATTCTTTAATAAGTATGATAATAAGAAAGATCATCGCCATGATCCAAAAAACCAAGGATTTTACCCGAGTGACCCTAAGCTGTGACAGATGGCTTAGAGGCTGCAGAGAGTTTGGACCTCCTCTTGGCTAGACTCTCACTACGTCGTTCTCGCTGCTCCTTCAACCTGGTGGCAAGAAGTTTCTGGTAGTCAGCTGCCTCTGACTTGGCCTTTGCAATCCTCTTCTTCTTCTCCGCAATCCTTGTGCGTTTCCTTTGAAGAGTCAAGGGAGTTACCAGCCTCTGAATTTTGGGAGCTTTGCTGCATTTCTTTCCTGTAAGCCAAAAAAAACACATTTTCCAAAACACCATAAAAATAACACCACATTTTATTGTTCAATAGGAGGCATATGTTCCACAACAATCTTATCAAGTTGGCGTATGTTCTTTCTTCTTGGTCCTCTAGAACTGAAATTAAAGGCTTGCCTGTTTCTTTTATGATCTTAGTCTGGAATAATGGCTTATTGACTTGTTTTATTTTGCTTATTTTGGTTTTCAGTACACATTTTTTACCTTCTAGTCAAAAAAATTACTTCAGGTGATTCCTCTAACCGAGAACCCAAAGATGTAAAAGATTTTTGAAAAAGTTAAAGATGAGCAAAAATAAGCTAGAATTTTTTTTTTTGCTTATTTTCGTTCTAGTAAACTTTGTTTATTTTTTGGGCAAAATATTGTACTTTTCTGTTTTCTCTCACATGAGCTGGAAAGTTAAAATAAAATGACAAAAAGATGAAAAAGGCCAGAAAGACAAAATAAACCAAATATTAAATTATTAACCCAAACTAGGCCATAGGAACTCTGTACATTACAAAAATTACCAAATAAGAGATGAGAAAACTCACCAGCTTTGGTTGTGAAAGTTCGACGATATGTGTTGACATACTTCCTGACATCGTCCTCCTTTGAAAGGTTAAAGAGCTTCCGAATTTTTGATGCCCTCTTGGGACCTCTCATTCTCGGTTTCTCAACGTCAGTCAATCCAGGAAGATCATTCTCACCCTTCTTCACAATAACCAAGTTCAAGACTGACAGATCAGGGCTAACAATGCACCCACGAACAGACTTTCTTCTACGTTCTCCATTTCGGCGACCATATCCTCGGAAGCAAGGAGTACCTGTTAACCATCAACTCCTGTTAGTTCTACGGAAGAACTTTATCTAAATATGCCATAGTCAACAACAGTGCACAATACAGTTTTGATTACACATTCAACTAACCTCGGTGAAGCAGAAGTCTAACACGGCCTGGAGTCAACACTCCCTGCTTCATTGGGAAACCTTGCTTGTCACAACCTCCCATAATTTTGAATACATAGCCCTTGAATTCCTGAAACCATCAAGATGCTTATCAATTATCAATAAATATATCACCAGCCACAGCACAAAAACTAAAAAAATGAATATAATTCAGAGAAAAAAGAGCAAGTTTTTACCTCGCCCAAAGCATCTCCGCTGACCTCTTGTGATATCCTCTTGTCAAAGAAAGCTCGGCTGAATCATCAAAAGCAAAATTGAGGTAAGAAAATGTCTGGTAGAAAATTACATTCATTGCACCAATAATACAGCTCATCGGTTGATGGATTCAACTGTTGAAAACAAAACCACAAAAAAAAAATTCCAAGATGTTCTGCCTTTTAAAATGGACGCCAATCTAAAATAAATCAACATTATAACCTGCAAGAAGAAAACTTCACATCCTCAAATAAAAATAGCAGCATATAAGTATTTATGTAATTTAGCTATATTAGTCTACAAAAATGTGAAAAACTACCTCCTTCAGAACTATAGCTTCTGAAGGCATGTTGCTAAGATTTTGAACTGTTTCACAAGATAAAATCTGTAAAAATGTTCCAGAAGAACAAAAAATGATGCCGCCAAGACAAGCACAAGCAAAGCTCACGTCCATTACTAGCAACTTCTTGATTCCTCATATCACCAATATTCCTAGCAAAACAACTAAGGCATATCTTGAGCCATTGACATTTACACAGCCATCTTAAAAAATTTGCAAGTATGAAAAGAACATGGTCGTGAAATCATTAACACAAAGCCTCTAGCCATGTACAGAATATTGGTGTTATGGTTATAGAAAACCCTACGCAAGATTCATGAGAGATGAAAAGAAGAACAAAAGAACAAGTGCAGACCACAAGATTTACTTTGTTCAGCCAATGAGAGCTACAATCACGGTTGTTAGAGAGTTTCCCTATGAGGAAAAAGAGAAGATTCCACGGAATTATCCAATGCTACAATATATATAGCTAGGGTTACAAGTTTGTGAAAAATACCAAAAGTACCCTTAAAATAATTCGCAAAAGCGTGACACTGTGCTTATTAGGCTCCACAAATCTAAAACATGGAGGATAGCTTATTTAGGTATCCTTTCAATCAAATTAAGAGTTAGAGACTTTTAGTAACAGTTCACCTCGGAGAAATAATTCAATTCCAGTGCCAGATTAGGATGTACAAGTGCAAGCAAACATATCGTACACTTGCTAAGAAACAAATATATGGTGCAAAATATCATTTCCTGATTGCTGCCCTTATACCACGTCATGAAACTAGAGCATTCCAATGTGTCATCCCAATATAAAAAAATGATTGTGTCATCTCATTGGTGTAATGTATAGAAATCAAAACTAAGACGAGAAGAAAGTAGACAGTTAAAAAATTCAAGATCTTATTAAAATGGATCTGCAAACACAAGCAGCAAAAACTCAAAAATAATGAAGCTAAAAGTTACACATACAACATTAGACGAAAAGAATCAATCAATGAGGGATCAGAAGAGCTCACAGTTTCTGATCATCGTCGATCTCGAGTTTTTTCTGGCACCCCGTGGTGGGATTTGCGATGTTGAACTGAAAAGCGTCAAGAACAAAAGCAAAAACAACAAAGGGAAAATTTGTTAGATGGCGCGGGAGAGAGATTTAGGTTTCCAAAGAGTAAAAAATTCGAGATTTAGGGTTTCTGTATTCCAACCGAACCTTCATCTTGGGTACAACGGAGAGAGAATCCTGCTGCTCTTGTGGCTCGGGGCTGCGCTTGCCTTCTAACGAGAACTAGGGTTTTGAATGTGGCTGTGGTGGGTTATATAGTATGGGTTTTGGGCTTTTGGGCTTAGAAAACGGCATATGGGCTTCTGCCGGGCTTCAGCAACGGCGTGGGCTTCCGTTTTAGGGTCGACATCTGCAAAAATAGTTTTTACTTAAAAAAAAAAAAAAACTTACGGGGAAATTGCCATTAAAAATATTATGAACCTTATCATTCCATCTATATATATTCATCTGCTTTGAAGTTGCGATTGTTGCTATTTTTAAAAATATTTTTTGTGCACTTTTTTTTTTAAAAAAAATTGTTTGAAAATTTGCCCTTGTTTTCTCATCATACTTAATTTTTAGGTGGATATATTTTTTGACAATAATTTTTTGTTACTTTTTAAAAATTATTATCTTAAGATATATCTCAAAAAATAATTTTAAACTTTATTTGTCAAACAAGTTTTTTCGTAGTGTTCAAAAAATAAAAATAATGCCAAAAATTGTTGATTTAATTTATAAATACCAAAAGGAAAGGGGGAAAACAACCTACCGAAGCTTAAGGGGGTGTTGCTGGTGTTTTATGCTTATTTTTGTGTAAAAAATGAACAAATTATATATATATATATAGCAACACTTAAATTTGGTGAAGCCATTTTTAACTATCCAAAATACCAATAATAATTTCTACATTTTACTCACAGAAAACCATCCGTTAACGCATTACATTAAGAGCAAAAACGGAAACAAAAAACAACTCAAAACTGAAAATTCACGTTCATTCATATCACAAACCACTTGGCTGTTTCCTTCCATTTTACTGTCCATCCATATCACAAACCCACTTGCCAATTTGTTTCAGTTCCAAATAGTTGCCAGTTTCTATACGATTTTTGCTCTTATTTTCACATACAATTCACCGAGAACAGTTAAATTCTTACTGATATACTCTATTTGAAGATATTTTTCGGAATTTACGCCGAATGGTAAGATTTTGAAAGGTTTACATGAAAGGGTTTCAAAACAGTGTCTTATACCTCTCTCTCTCTCTCTCTCTCTCTCTCTCTCTCTCTTTCAGAGCCATGAAACGTCCATCTCTCTCTTAAAATTTTCAAATTGAAACCACCTCTGCTTCGATTTCAAAACAAATCTCCATTGCTCTCTCTCTCTCTCTCTCTCTCTCTCTCGTCAAACGTTTCTGGCCGATGGCATTTCACGACCATCTCTCGCAAGAAATGGCGCGAGATGTTGTCGGAGTATCCGCCTGAAGACGTTGCCTTGGGAAGGTCTGTGATTCTCTTGGAAATGGGTGTGACCGCGATTCCCTTGGAAATGGATGTGAAATTTTTAAAATTTGGTTCAATTGGTTGTTTGATTGCTTGGTTTTAGTACTCAATTTAGTGGTAATGCCGGGTTCTTGTTTTCATATTCTGTCTGCAAAGTTCTTTTTTTTTTCTTTTTTTTGAGTTAATTCAAATCTTCCCCTCTTTCTCTCTCCTCCAAGAGACCGCGTGTGTTTTCTGATTTAATTTTTAGAGTTGATTGTATGAATATTATAGAGAAAATACTTTTCAAAGAGGCAATTATTTATAAAATTGGTCTCTCTGCTATACATTTTATATTACCTTCTTCGCTCAATAAAATTTATCTCTATCTCTTCTCCAACTTGGTTTAATCTTTTTAGTTAAGAATTTATTTATATTTGTTGCTGTTGTTCTAAATTTTTAAATTTAAATTAGTCATTATAGAGTTGAAAAATTCATGATATGAATTCATTCCAAAATTCAACCTCTCGTTATTAACTAGTATAAATTCTTTTATTAAATAGTATAAATATTTAAAAATATTATATCATTGCATACACATCACGTGAACCCGAACCCTAGTATAATATATAAATAAAGCAGAAGCATAATTACAAGAGAATGCCTAGGCCAATTCAAAAAAATACATAGGATGCATTTTGTTCTACTTCTATCAAGAATTCTCTTTTAATTATATTTTTGTCTCTTTTTCATCCATTTACACACATTTTTATTTAATATTAATTTAGCCACCAACTCACAAAGTGAACTAATTGCTTTAACTAACTTATTTTATAACTCCTCGTATCATCATTATAATGGTTCAAAATCATTATCTTGATAACCCACTACTTCGTAATTAATTTTATTTTTCCAATTTTCATTTAAGATAATAGCTCCTACACAATTGGGCCACATGCCTCCTAATCATCTAATTAAAACATTTTGTTAGTATATATATATATATATATATATGTTCAATTCCTCTGTTAATATGAAGTTAGAATGACAAATTTGATCTGAATAGACATTTTTCATTATTGAATATACAACACTCTAAATCAGAATAACATTTCATAATATCCATATCCTCGTCATCCATCATTCATCATATATGATCAAGAAAAGGTAAGCCAGTTATTATTTTAATAGTAACTAGTTTATACGAGTTTTTGTATCGACTTTAATTGAATTCTTCGTTAGTACACAGTGAGATTGGCTTATCAAAAATTAATCAATGTGCACATTGATTGATCCAAACACCCGAAAAATATAAAAACAAATAACAATACTTTTAAAAACTAGAATGGATATGTATGCATTAATTCGTTAGAACATATTTAGGTTGCGTATTACTGGGTTGAATTGTACTATATGATAATAGTACAGTATAATTTAGTCCTTAGATAGTTAGATGAGGTATTTGTTGAGAGACCAATGTTGTTCCAAATTTAAGGTGAGTTCATTCATCTAAGGGCCTGTTGAGATGTCTAACAAGTTTGGCTTTTAAAATTTTTAGTATTTTTAGAAAAAAAAAATGAAATAAAAATAAGTTGGGATATTTGAGATAATTTTTTATGATATTTTTTTTATTTTTTATTAAAATGTCTAACATACCTTCACTTTTTGTTTTAAAGTTTTAGTGTTTACTTTAAAAAATTAAGGTATTTTAGATGTATATTGACTTTTTTATTCGATTAAGAGATGAAAAAAAATTAATTATTTTTTTTAAAAACCAAATAATATAGTTTAAAAGCTGGCATTTTTGCATAAAATCCAACTTTTTAAGGAAACCAAACGGGGGCTAAAGATAAAAAGAAAATGAGATAACATATTAAATGATGCCTTTGCTTTTCCCTCAAATGCCACACTGCCCTAGCTTTATCCCTTGCCTTCATTTACATCAGAAATGCCAAGAGGATCGAGATTTTAAATGCGCACATATTTTTAAATTAATTATGATTTATTATTAAATTTACTAATATTTATGTATTGTATACAAGTGTTATAATGTATTTAGTGAATACAAACGCCACGTAAGCATAAAATTATCCACGCTTTAAAATAAATAGTCCAAATTAAACCATTCGTGACGTGAAAATCTATTTTTTTATAAATTTGAATTATTTATTTTAAATTATAAATAATTTTATACTTAATTTTTATGAGTAGGTAGCATTGGTGGTTTAGTACATGCACTTAGAAAAGTAGACTTAACATTTAGCTCCTAAGGCTAAAAGATAAAAGAAAGGGTAGAAAAGAAAGAAATATAAGTGGGGAAAAGAGAAGAGGACAGCTTTTAAAAGGTGCACTCTTTCATGACCAGATCATGTTTTCTCCCTGATAGTGCTCAAGTGGTACTCTCAATTCCATAAGCATTCTTTTCTCTTTCCAAAATTTTGGAACTTTTGGCATACTATTGCTTTTTGCAATTTCTAAAATGGACTCTGTCTGTTCTTTCTTTTTCCATTGTCAATCTCGTTAATTATCAAGGATATTTATGTAAATTACTATATTTAATCACAAATACATAATATTAAATCAAATAACAAATTATCTAATCATTCCTCCAGTCAAACATGGTATAACATATAGCATATTACGATATTAACCCAACCCTTAACAGTTATAGTATTAATAGTCACATAATTATCCCATGAAGTTTATCATTCAACCAAAACAAGGCCTTAGAAGTTATATTAGAAGTGGAAAGAATTCAGTGCTTATTATTTTGAGAGTGATATGATATGATATGATATTTAGTTGGTGTTTGGTATTATTAAAATTAGTAATTTATATATTATAGTTTGTAGTTGAAGTTGTGAATATTTGATAAGATTATAACTTGTACTTGAAATAAAATAAAAAGTAATTGTAGCTTATCGTAGAAATTATGGGTGTTCAAATAGATTGTAGCTTACAGACAAAATTAGTAGCAAAAAATTAAAAATGATAACTTTGCCAAACCCCCTTAATGATTACTGGCTTCACTAGAATGTGAAAATACAAATAGCAATAAGATTGTTGTAAGTCATTAAATAAAGTTAGCTTGTTTTAATAGCAATAACAGTATTGGAGTAATTGCATATACTAGCCTGTTTCCCAACCCCCTAATGAATTTTTTGTTGGAGAACAATCTCATTCTTAAAGATTGTTGAGTGAAATTCAACGTCACAATAAAATATACATGTTCGGTAATTCAGAAAATATATCTTTATTAATTTTTAACAATTACAATAAGAAAAATTTACAGAAAACGAAATACATAAATTAACATGAACAGAATATGCAAACCGAGTCCTGCAAACGCAGTTTCCTTAAGAATGATTCACCGCCTACCAAGGGTGTCGTAGGTTTTTCACCGGCGTCACTCTCCCAGGATAAAACGGCAGACACGATCGTTGCAACACCACTAAAGATCGGCTACGAACATACCCCATCTGCCTTTCTCTCTCTTACTCCCACAGCTTTGGAATCTGTCTGTATCTCTTATTTGGTTCTTACCTTACTGCTGTATTTCTCTCTTTCTCTCTCTCAGAAAACTAAGTACGATGACAGCTTATATAGACATTCTATCATGGAGGGGGTTACAGGAGATTCAATAACCATTCAATGGTATTGATTCTCAGAATTCATTTGCCAATTGAATTGGCTAATTCAATTGCAAATAAATTCTAATATTGAATTCTGGAATTCAATGGCCAATTGAATTCACAAAATTCCTACAATCCCCCTCATGAATAAAATTGGCAGGAGTACAAACTCATATTACAAAGCTGACTGCAAGAGAGATAGACAACTGAAAGTTCCTGCATATGATAGGTAGTGGTTAGCCTTGAACCTTCCCTTGTGAGAACCTATCGAATTTACCAGCAAACAAGTGGGCGGTACCGCCTTGAACTCTGTCGCCTTAGCAGTAAATCAAGACAACATGCTTCACACAACGACTTTCACAACGAAGTTTTCATTCTCACGGTTGTGTTCGTTTTGGCCATGAAACACACTTCCTGGTTCTGCAAGTATTTTTTCAAAAATTTTACCTTGTCAAATTCTCAAAGAAACAGCTCCACTTCATACTCGCATAGGTGACTTTTATCCAATGGTATTTCTCTATACCAACCTGGCTCACCAGTAAAAGTCATTAAAAGCTAATGCTTAACCTCAAATCATCGCTGCATCATAGAAATAGGTAAAAGTTCTCAAACTCCACGGTAATTATCCGAGGTATACGCAATTAGGTTGTCCCATTGAACCTAGATCTTGGGATCTCC
>JAOTRH010000020.1:3250835-3263062 GCA_034768845.1 Heliamphora exappendiculata | reverse complement strand
AAAAACTTAAAAAAGATGTTTGCAACAAATTTCAACATATCTCTTCTCTCCCCTTCACTTCTCTACTTTTTTATTTTTTTCCATTTTTTTCTCCCATTTTGTAATTATCAAAAAAAAATTAAGGGTTGTCCATGAAGTGCTTGAATGCTTTCTTGGCCTTGGCTTTGTCTTTACTTGTGGAGGCACGTTTTTTGGCGGTGCGTGATCGTTCGTCTTTGGCTTCACTTGCTGCTAGGGCTTCCCAGCGAGCTAATTGCCAGGTCTACTTCTCTTTTAAGGCGTCCAGCTTTTTTTCTTTGGTTTCTTTGGGCTTGAACTGCTTAGCCCAGGCTTCCTTGATCCGTTGGAGGTGATCTTCCACCTTTTGAGCACAAAATCTCTACAGGAAGTCTCGGTACTTTTGTGTCGACACGATTTGTCGTGGGGTCGATATCAAAAATCTGTAGGAAGTCTCGGTTGTTTTGTGTCGACACAATTTTCATTTGTGTCGACCCAAACTTTCGGAAACTAAAAGTGATGGTCACTTTTGTGTCGATACAAAATTGATTTGTGTCGACTCAAAATGAGTCATGGACACTTCGACACTTTTTGTGTTGACACAAAACTAATTTGTGTTGGTACTTGAAGATCAACTTGAAAAACAATTAGGGTGTCAAAGCATTTGATCAATTGGTGTTGACACATTTGATAAACTTCAAGTATACTTTGCCTTAAGTGTTTGACTTAATTTTCAATTAAGATCAACACAAAAAAATTCTAATTAAAGATTCTTTAGTGTTTAAACCTTTTGAGATAAAAGTCATTTCTTTTTTGCTAATGTGTCAATTTTAATTATTCAAAATGTGTTAACACTTTCATTTTAGAAATATAAAATATTATTCAATTAAAACTATTTATTCTTAGAAAATAAATTATGAAAATCATCAAAATCAAATTAAAAAACCATTGGGCTAACACATAGACTTAGGGCCCGATTAACAATTAACTTAAAAATTAATTTTTTTATTTTTTTACGTTTTTAGTCAAAAAACTAAATTAGGTTTAAAGTAAGGTGTTAGATAACTTAACTTGTAAGCTAGCTTTTTTGAAATTAGTTATTTGAATAAAAAGTTATTTTTTTTGTTTTTTTTAAAGTAGACAATTTTATCTTTCTATATATTTGATATTAACAATTATATTTAGTCGGTAATTATAATAAATAATTTATGAATAAAGAGTATTATTGTATTTTAAAAATGATGGAGTTTGAATAGAATATTCTAAGAGTTTGTGCTTTAATTTTGGCTTTTTAACTTTTTTTATTTTTTTATTTTTTTACCAAATGAACAATCTTAACTTTGTGATATTTTTAATTAAAAACTAAAAAGTCAAAATTGACAATCAAGCCTTAGTATATACTACCAACCTATAATAAATTATTCAGGTAATAAATATTTATGACATAAAATTAGCAAAAAAGAAAAATTGAGTACTTATCTCAAAACTCAATAATTTCAACATAAAAATCACGCTAGGGTTTTATGAGTTTAAACTCTCAAATTATTGTACTACAATCAACATAAATGGTCAAAAAACTAAATAAAAGAAAAGGCTAGAAGCCAAGGAGCATAGGTATTCAAAGTTATTTCAAATAATACAAAAGGAAGCATTATCTTCAATTTATAAGAATACAAAAAAAAAATAATGTAGGGTTCAAAACTTTTCTCCCTAATGTGCTATTATATAATGCATATCTACATAATAAAACAAGGTTAATTTTTTAAAATATACTAAACAAATTTTTTAAATAAACAATTTAGATTGCTTTGAACTGAAATCTAACAGTTAAAAGTTATTTTCGTCATTTTTATTTATAATATATTTTTAATTTTTTTCTAAACACATTTTTAAAAAAAATTCATTACCTCTAATTTCACTTAAATGAGTGTTTCTCTCTCTCTCTCTCTCTCTCTCTCTTTCTTTCTTTTCTTAGGTGCTTTAGACACTGGTTATCACCTACGTATACATATATAAGGAGATGATACAAGTAAGTATGTTTTTATGGAAAAAAAAGTTTTTTTTTAAATGGGGCTTATAAATAATTTTGAAAGTATATATACAATTTAAGAGGGGCGAAGTAAAAAATAATTTTACAAATTAAAAATAAAATAGTAATTTTTAGAAGTTGAGCAGTGACCACTGTCCACCACAGAAACCTTAATTGGCTGCACTGTCCAAGGGCCCAATTTGGCAAAAAAATATATTATTTTTAGATGTTTTTTCGTTTTTAATAAGTTTTATAATTCTTAATTAATATTTTTTTCAGACTATAGACACACTTCGAAAAAAATCATTGTAGACTAAAAAAAAGTCAAATTTGGTTGCCTTGGCCTTCCTTAAAAACTGAAAAAATAAAAAAAATAAAAAAAATTTTCAATAGTAAAAAAAAAAGTTGAAATGTTTTGCCACATTGATACAGGTTTTGAATTGTAATTTAACTTAAAATTAAGTTCTTTGATTTTTTTGATTTTAAGTCAAATAAATAAAATCTTTGTTAATTAAAAAGTAATTTTAAATCATCATACAAAAAAAAGAAATTGTAATTTGATAATTAATTATCTTATAATTTTATAAATAAAAAAAACTAAGTCAGTATTTAGAATGTCTAAAAACTTTGATTTTTAAGAGATTTAGTTTTTTTTAAAAAATATTAAAAAAAAACTTAAAGTGTTTGGGATAATTTTTTTAAAATAACTTTTTCTTTTTTGTTTTTGGTTGAAATGACTAAAATATTTTTATTTTATTTTTTTAAATTATAATATTTAAGATATTAACACAATTTTTTTATTATTGAAAATAAAGTTGATTTTTTAGTTAAAAGTATTATAGTCATTTACTTACAGAAAAAGATTGTATGTTTAGAATATATATATAGATCCTTTTTTTCTTGAAAAGAAATAAAAAAAAGTTAATTGAATTTTTATAAAAATCAAACTGACATAACTTAAAAGCTAGTTTTTTATATACAAAAAAATTTCAGTTTTTATGATAGTCCAAACGGGATCAAAACCATTAAATCAAGAGAGCAGCTTCTCTCCAATCCATAGGTCCAGTTTTGTCACTTTTAGGTTTAAAATTGACAAATTTTAATGATTTGAATCGTTTATTTTATTGTTCTAAGTGTATTTATTATCACTGTAAAAAATCAAGTTGATCGGAATCGGTAACTATCTTAACAAACAACATTTTGTGTTAAAAAAAATAATCTATAATTTTTATTTTATTATTTATTTTATCAACACATATGTAATTTGTTAAGGTAGGGACGGACATCCGATCAATTTGATTTTTTACAATAAAATTATATATATTTAAAATAATAAAATAAACAATTTAAATCATAAAGATAAATGTATTTTGAACACAAAAAAACTAAAACTGAGTCTCTCCATTTCATCATTGAACTGAAGAGATGCCATCCTCTAAATCAAAACCAAACAAAACAATAAACATTAAATCAGTCAATACTTCCATGCACATTACAATAAATTTATGACATAAATCCTTCATTTTTCAGGAGAAGTGGTTTGCCGCAATTAAAATTACACTCTCATAGTGCCATATAAATGAATTTATATAATATTTTTGATAAATAAATAATTATAATTTATACTATATAGTCATTATTTATCTCATAATTACTTAATAAAAATAAATTATCATATTTTTACTATAAAATTTATTACTATAATATAAAAAAAAATACCACATAAAATTAACATATAATACTTTGAAAACACGGAATCATTACTCCTCGCCTACTCCTCAATCCTGTCCGACATCCTCTACGTGATTTTCAAAAAGAAACAAGGAGCAATAATAAAAAGGATTAGAAGATTAATATGGAAAGGTCGTTTTTTTAAAGAGTTTTTCTAGTTAAAGTTAAACAAAGAAGTCAAAAAAAAGGGGCAAAAACTAACAAAAGTTTGCTAAATAAAAGTGGTTTCAGTTATTTTTTGAAAGGAATATTTTCTTCTAGTATGAATTATTTGGACAATTTCATAAAAAATACTTTTCTAATTTTTCATAATGAAAAGAAATTTAAAAATAAACAACAAGATTGACCACATTTGGAAAAAACTCATTAAACTGAAAATAATAACAATTTGGCTAAAAACTAACTTTCTAAATCATTTTAGAACTTCTTTTTTTATATTTTGAGAAATAACCTTTTACTTTTATAGTTTCTCACAAAGGATCTAAAAAGAAAAAGAAAAACTTTGACTAAAATTAAACATTTTTGCTACGTATGGAAAAAAAAACCTTAAAAAGGTAAGATAGCCAAAGAATAAAAGAGCAACCTAAAAAAACCAAAACTAAGACAAAACTCTTTGCCTAAGCATATATGTTGGATTAATCTCAATGTATAATGTGAAAATTTTGTATCTAAGGAGCTTAAATTATCAAGGCCCGATTACTAACCTTTTAACTTTTTTGACTTTTTAACTAAAAACATCCAAAAAATTAAAATTATTCGATTAGAAGAAAAAAACCTAAAAAATTAAAAATCAAAAAATCAAACTAAAATATGAATCCTTAAAATATTATATTCAAACTTCTACCACTTTTAAAATATAATAATTCTATCTATTCATAACTTATTTATTACCAATATCAACTACATATAATCGTTAATATTAAATATAGAAAGGTAAAATTATTCACTTTAAACAAAAAATAAAAAAATTAATTTTTTACCTAAATAACCAATTTCAAAAAAAACTAACTTCAAAGCTAAATTACCAAACAATCTATTTTGAATCCAATTTAACTTTTTAACTAAAAGCGCAAAAGCAACAAAAAAAAATTTTAACTTTAAAACAAGTTACCAATCATGCCCTAAATAAAAATGTCTTAATATTAAGTAATCACTTATTTCAAACCCAAATAATGTGAGATTTTAGTATATTCTAACATCTCTCCTAATTCCCGCAACCATTTTTTGATGTCAAACATTTAACCTCTTTTCTAAGTGTATCTTCGTGCAATTTTTTTTTTATTTATAAAATTGAGTTGAATCTATGATACCATGCAAAAATTTTATGTCCAACATAAAAGCTTAAGTTACTAGGTAAAAATTTCGCAAGGGTGATCACTTATTTTATACCAAGTTCCGCGGAATTAAATACTCTCAGAGCAAGTATGAAACATAGGGTTTCTTCAACATACAGCAGCCTCTTTTCCACACCAAAGTCTCACAAAAATGAAAGAAAATTCATGCACTTACAAGAAGATTATATATATATGATTTCACAGGTTAAAAGATCATATGGTTCTGATATTGGAACACGGCCTTTTTTCCCTTTACAAGATCTCAAATATATCATGGCTCTTTTATTTCACAACAGAATAACTCAAATGTACAAAACACTGAGATCCGGATGCAACTATGAGTTGCAAAATAAGAAATTTTATATACAACCAGCTAAAACCAGACCTCACAATGCGAAAAACAAGAGCAAAACAACGCTATTGGATTTTTTTTTTCTCTCTGGGAGGGGTGGCTAATCCGATTTAACATTCTTCCCCTAAGTGTCCGTATATTCAATACCAGCTTCAGCTTCTGTCAAGCCCACGTCGTTCTCATTTAACAAGTAGTCACAGAGTTCTAGAAGTTGATCGGCAAGGGGAGGAATACCTGGGTTGCGCCCATTGTTGTATTTGTGAGCGTTAAAGGTGATCTGCCAGACATCGTGCCTGAACTCCTCTCGACTCTTGTACTCTAACCTCCTCACCTTTTCCCTGATCGTCGACAGATCCATAGGGTGCTTTATGACGTCCAAGTAGTCGGGAGCTTCCTTCTTGGACACTGGCTTTAAGAAGAGGTAAGACACCTCGTACCTGTCCTTGAGGGTTTCCACAATGCTCTCTAAGATGTTTGCCAGACCAACCTGTAATTGAATTAAAAAAGAGAATATGGTATGAGTTGGAAACAGTGCTCTGTTATACAGGTAAATACATCATGTAATGATTAAAGACGATAAGATCATCCAATAAAAGATACAAGTATGATCAAATCACAATTACAGGAAAAGAATCAATTTGGACTTTCTTTTTTCGTTAACATAGGAACCCCCTCAAGGCAAAACCCTTGAGAAACACCCTTGATGGATAAACCTCCAGATACCTACACTCACCCGCAAATCTCAGACATCGAGTAAATCATAACACTTTCAGTAGGGCTCGAACACAAGACATTCTGATTTACGGTTGGTCACAGTGATGATCACAAACCGTTAGGCTACCCAACGGGTTATTTGGACATATTTCACTAGCTTTTAATGATTGTTTGTACTCCTAAGTGTTCATACAGCTTGAGCGAAAAGACTTGTAGGAAATCAATGGTCAAACATATTCCTTGCTTTCTAAAGCATGATTCTTGGTGGCTGTCTTAACCCACAAAAATATTAGTGGGCAGAGTAACTTCAGTGGAGCATGACTTAAGGATCAATTTAGCACCACCAATAAGAGAGACCTCTAAACTCCCATACCTATTCCTCCTACCAATCGCCCTTCCATTTCTTTCATGAAAAGTGAAGGAAAAGATTCCAGTGCCTTGCTATGTCTGGAAGTCAGATTTAGCCCTCTCTAAGCTTCAAAGTTTCTCCAAGTAGAAATTGGTATAACTGCTTGTATAAATCAATTTATCAGCGGGAAAATGCTGAAAGAAATACTGGAGAAGGTGTGAAGGAGAAGCAGCGACAGGGTATCATAAAAACTTAACCAGATCCAATCCCTTAATAGCCCTTCCACCATATTTCTCTCTTCATAAAAAGAGAAGATAAGTGACGAGGACAAAAATTTGTAAAATTGTCCAAGTCATCCGTGCACTATACGAGTTACTATAGTGACAATACAGACGCAAGTAATGAAATGGAAACATTCGTGAATATAGAGAGAAGGACAGGTATACAAGGACATGAGCAAAAACTACCTCTCCCCCCTTACGGCGCTTTGCAGGCAGAGCATATTCTGCACCATATCTTCCCAACTCGATTACTGGCCGCCTCTTGGCAGTTCGGTCTCTTTCTGGCATCCTTCTATCATTTCTTCTAGGCAGGAGGTCCTCTAAATAATCATCTCTTGGTTCGGGCCTTCTCTTTTTCTTTTTCTTCTTCTTTGCCTTCTGAAGTTCTTCTTCCTCTCTTTCTCTTCTAATGTCTTCTTCATATCTTCTGAGCTCAGCTAACCTTTCTTGTTCTTCCAGTATCCTCCTCTGTTCATATAGTCTCCTGGCCCTCTCTTCTCTCTCTCTCTCTGCAATTCTCCTTTTCTCTTCCTCATCCCACCATCGTTTATCCTCTCTAATTTTCCTCCTGGATGCCTCTTCAGCTGCACGTTTGCTCTCATGCTCACTATGCTTCTCAAAATTGGACAAATCAATAATTTTCTTCATCTTCTTCCTGTGCTCAAGACCAGCGCTGACTTCCTCACTGCCTTGGTCCAGACTAATGATCTCCTTTGGTCGTCTGATGACGATCTTCTTGCGGGGCAGGTCTCTATCTGTCTCTACCGGAGGCTTTATCACAATCAAGGGTTTGTGAGATTCAGCCTGGACCTCTTCCGGTTTCATCTTGTTGGCGAATATTATTTTATTAACCTTCACAGAAGGTTTATTTGCAGTTTCCGCATCTGATGTTACCGGTCTGTCAGAACTTTGTGAGGCTGCAGGAGTAAGTTTATCAGGAAGTTTGTCAGTGGAGCCACATTTGACTTTCAGAATTTTTGCCTTTGGACTAGAATTGTCATCCTCGGCAACTTCCACCAGAGCTATTTTTGTTGCACTTTTTGATATGAGCTTCTTTGCCACAGTTCTACCCATGCGATCCAAAGAACTAGATCTAATGGATGCCTTCTCTGGATTTGTACCTTCAACTTGTGTTTCTAGATCTTCTCCATACTTGGGGCAATTCTTGTTGGTTCTCATGTGCCCAAGCTGATTTCAAAAATTAAATAATCGTAACAGAACTCTCACATATTGTCAGAAAGAAAATTTCTACCTTCAATCTACATACCTGTCCACAAGCTCCACAGACAAAACTCTCTCTGGCAGATTTCTTTTCCTTGATAATCTGTAATCAGATGTGAGCAAAACTAAATTGCATATCCGCCACATAAAGAGAAGAAAAGGTAGAAATTACTTTGATCAATACCAAAAAAATATACAAAAGAAAAACACAATAGGAGAAAAAGAAATAATTGCATGTAAAAGTGGCTTGACAGTAGCAAGTAGTAACATAGTTCAATAAAGAATAAACTGTATTACATATATTCGCCATTTTTATATCTTGGAGAGAGAGCTAAACTTACCTTAATTCCATCTCCCAATATTCTTACTTTCTTGTTAAGCATACCCACGCGTTCAATGTCATTCTTTTTCATTGCTTTTACCTTTCCAGAGAGGTTCTTTTTAGCAATAAACATTTCTTCCTGCCACCAAAACAAAGAATCTTAATTCAACTATCATTGCAGATCATGGCTAGATATGATGTTTGTATCAAAGTGAAATACGTTAATCCACAAATAGGCTGCAGATATAACTGAAAAACAAAGCCAAGAGACTTCTCATCTTACCTTCTTCGGGCCTCGAATAATTTTTTCCTTTGCTGCATAGGATTCATCAGGTTGGGCCGTACTAGCAATTTTCTTGACCATTGTGCTAGTTTTCTTGACTCTTTCTGCATTTTCGATACCGAAACACATATGAGATCCAGGAGTCAATCCCACTTCATCCCCTGTTGTTCTTGTTTTTTTCTTCTTCTTCCGCTCAGCCTCTTCATCTGCAGAACAATAGTTGTGGTGATGGATAAATTGCAATAACTGAATGATTAGGTTTGCTTGGGTGGTGCCCCCTAGGCACCTTCTTTAGTTTAAATTCGCATGCTTATCAAAAAAGATAATAGAAAAAATAAGTAGAAGATTGATATTTAGTTTGCCTACTTCTCACATTTCTTCCAAACCCTGAGTTTTTCTTTTTCGAAATGTGCGCTATGAACAGAACCTCGAGTATTTGGTTGGAAAGAAATGCAAAAATTGTCGAGGAGAAATCTGAAGGTTTGGAGGTCCTGTGAAGAAGGTTTTGCTACTTGGCCTCTTCTTGGGTTCCAATATCATCTGCTTTTAGGGGGATTGCCTTGTTTTTCCATAGTAGTTATTGGAGAGCTGTGTGTGACTTGGAGATCTTGTAATTTTGTATTTTTTCAATTTTCTTCACTTTTTGGAGGACTTTTGTCCTCCTTTGTACTCTTCTGCATCGTTTTTCTTCCTTTGACTAATAATATTTTTTTTGTTGTTGACACAAAACTCGAGGAAGCTCAGGAAGAAATTTTAAATTCTGTTCAAACAGTCAGCAATATATGGTCCATTCAGCGAAACACATCTAGCAATTGACACCACTTAGTAGTTAAAAGCACATCACTAAGTAGTTAAAATCTGTATAATCCCTAAACCCCATACCATCCATAAGCATTCTGCATAATTCCGCAGCTTCAGCAGCCTCATCTTCAATTTCTTCTTCTGCCTGAGCCTGCAGCGGGCGCCTTCTCATTTTAAGCCCCCTTACACCATCTACTTTGTCATTATTGAATTCATAGTTACCCTCCTCCCCCTCTTCACATTCTTCTGCATCCAGCAAATTTTCTAGGTCCCCAGCAAAGGAGTCCAGGTCACTATTTGCTTCAGAGTCACTCTCATATTCATCACCATCAACAGCAGAAAGACTTTGCACCTGCCGATCCCAAATTTCTTGGCACTTCTCTCTGGTTTGTTGCTGAAGCTGCAGAAAGGACATCCGCTGGCCACGTGCATACTTGCTGATTGTTGTTGGATCAACCTTAATGCCAGATGCAGCTTGCTCACTTGAAAGCTTGCGAATCATAGCAATCCGATGCCACCTAGTTTGTTTTGCAATTTGTTCCTCTGGTACATTGAACTTGAGGAGAACCTAAAAGGGAGAACTTACTGAAGTAAATACAAAACAAAGCATTAAGGCAAAAACATTATTACGGCTAAGTGCTAACAAAGACAAACCTTTAAGCACAAATCTGATTTCTAAAAATTACAGCTTCTTGTTATTACTACTTTTTGAGGGCCGTAGCTCTTGATAACTAGGTTAAAAGCCATTCCATAGATGGGCATGTTTAGATTGCTGATTCAGCAAAAGGTTATAACCCGAATTTGGTAAAATTCCGAATAGGCACCTAAGCAAGACATCTCACTGAAATAGGATTTGTAACATTATATTAGATAAAACTGCATTGTCACAATGGTTGTCACTGAGAGCAACGTAATACAATATTGTTAATTTCATTAGAGTTGAATGCTTGAAGATTTCAGCAGAGTGATGGAAACTATGAAGCAAGTGCTGTTGGCCAGCCACTCCATACACATGTCAGTTCTGAAGTGAAAAACAAAAGAGGACCTGAGTTTGCTCTGCATCAACATCTAGTAACCAATATCAGATATAATTTATTGCAGATGATTAATTTGTGTAAATCAATGGAAGCACAGGTCTTAAAAGAGGCCAATGCTTGAGTCTCATGGATGGAAAGTAAATACAAAAACCCTGTCGTCCCGATGATACAATGCCCTAAACATTCCGCATCCGGACAAATAGCATCTCATCAAATTATTATAAAGCCAGAAAGTTTTGCTGCTATGGAAGATATGCTTTCAGTGCCAAAAAAAAGAAAAAAGGACCAAAAGGTTCCCATCCTCTGTAAGGGATCAACACAGTAAAGGAAGTAGCAAACAAGGATCCTGGTAGTGAAAGGAAGCTTACAGAACAATCAGCGAGTAACAATGAGCGCTAAATGATTGATTGGCCCTCATAGCATGGAAAGGATAAATCTACCTATTTAAGCCAAGTGGACAGAAATGTCAGAATGTGGGTAAATCAGAGAGAGAACCAAGATCATGTGATGGCGTAGCCGTTGATTTGCTAGAGAATCGTTACCTATCTGGAAGCATCGGGTTAAGCCCAAGGGCCTGACACGAGTTAATAAGTCCTTTTGGTCTAATAATTGTTGTTGGTAGTTATTTAATTTATTTAAAGCTATTTAAGTTATTTTCTTTTCATTAGGATTCTAGTTTATCTTCTAATTAAGGTATTATTTTTATTTTCTTGTTGGTTAGAATTTTAATTTCTTTTAGATTAGTATTTTAAACCTATAAATAAAAGGCTTAAATGATATATTAAGAAGAGTTGAATTAATAAAGAATTAAGTTTTAAGAATGTAACCTTGTGTTAACGTTTCGACCATTGTGCACTACCTTCCACCATTCTCATCCCCACCCCGTGCTGCATCAATTGCTATCAGAGTTTAGGCTCGGAATTCCACATCTCCTTTTCCTTCGTTGACTCCAATCTGTAGCCAAAGAAGTTTTTAGCGCCTTCTCGCTACCAACATCATAGTTCTTAGCCATCACCACCATCTCCAGCTCCAACGACCTCCACGGTCGACATCGCCACCATTGGTGCCGACAATCTCCAACGTCACCACCAACACGACCAATCATCACCACCACCGTTGTCATCTCAGTGTAAAACTGTAGCCGCAACTCTTGTCGACTTCTCTCCTCCTCCTCATCAAACCTAGCGCTTGCAACCCTACCTAGCGTCAACGCTACCACCGGCGTCGACGACCTCCAAAGTCACTAGCGCCACCACCAGTCATCGTCACCTCCGTCATTGATTCCTCGTGACCTCTCCTCGCCAAAACCTTAGGCACCACTCACCAAAAAACCTAGTCGCAACCCTCTCCTTCGAAATTGCGACCTTCTACAAAACCCTAGGCCATGTTGCCCTCGACATCCCTCTCCCTTCCCCCTTGCTGAAAACCCCGCGCGCCCCTTTCCCCTTCGCCAAAACCCTAGCGCGGTCATCCCTCTTTGTGCACCACCATGTAAAAACCCTAACCAGCCTTCCTCCCCCTCACGCTGTGATCTGCAACAAAGGCGTCAAAACCCTTTAACCCATTTCTTTACCATGCTCCAGCCCCTTTTGCCCGACCCACTTGGCCAAAGACAACCCACTGTTTTTGTCTCAAAGAGCCACCTAATTCCAATCCCATTAACTCCCCAAGTTAATCAGCATCCTTCTTTAGAAACCCATAACCCAAATCTTGGCCCGACCCATTCTCTTTCCTTAACACGAGTTGGAAAACACCCAACATTTAAACCACCACCAC
>JAOTRH010000020.1:3237300-3250735 GCA_034768845.1 Heliamphora exappendiculata | reverse complement strand
TTCACTTAACCCCCCCCCCCCCCCCCCTTACTTTTATAAAGAAAATTTTAGGCACATTTTGGAAATTCGAACGCCCTCCTCCACATGTCGCACCCAGCTCACGGCCCCTACCTACCTCCACGCTCTATCATCCATTAAGACTCAGCTGCTACCTTCTTCCTCACACCCGACCTCTGCTTACCTCCCTCCTAGCCCTCATAAAAGCTTCGACCAAGCATTCTAGGACCCACTTCTAACCAAATCGTACATCACACCTCCAGTCGCCACATCCGACCAAAATTGTCACCGGAACGCTACCTCTGCGTCCTCTGATTTTGATGCTAGGCGATCACAAGTGTTTTTTCAACTTTGTATGCTCATTCATTCCCAAGAAACCACCACACCAATCTCCAATTGCCTTGAACACCTCCATATTCCATAAGTGCATCGAAAGACCCATTGCTTCATTTTAGATGAAATTCAGTTCTAGTGCCTATCTATAGCACATTCCAGCCACTGACCACCAGTCCAACAATAAAGGCTTCTCTGCAAAGGTCCATTGATGTTTTACTAATTCTCTGAGCCTCCTCCCTCGACAGAAAAGGGAAGAGCAAGAAATTCCGATTCAAATCCTTGGCATCAACTCCCATTGACACTCTTCACAGCCTATCAACCCACTCCTTCACCCTTCTAGTTTCAACCACCTCTTTTTGTACACCACCCAAGCTACCCATGAGACATTTTCTAAGGAACTCCAGCATCTCATTGCAATCCTCACAATCCTCATTGCTCTGACTTCTCCAAAAACACCACATCGCAACGCTCAGCTCTCTTGTTCAGAAACATTGGACGAGCTCAACCTCAACCCAACTTCATTTCTTTACCACCTCTACAGAAAACTTTTCAATCTTCGTATGATCCCTCCCTCCGCCTAGGACAAAAACCTTCAACACTGAAGCGAATCCGCTCAATCCATCACATGGAAGGAGCCTACACATATGAACTCCCTTGGGCAACCAGTAACTTTCGTCACCTGCAACGAGAACCCCAAAGAACTGTTTAGACACAACAGACAATCTTCGACAACCTCCCCTAAAACTCCTCAGAAATTCTAGCTTCCATAACTATTTGGACGCTTATAGAAGTTTGTCGACCAACCACACAATCTCAAAGCCGGCAATTGTGAATTTTCATCGGCATCCTCTCCTTACCACCACCACCAACCGTCACCTACCCGAACCATCTACCGGGTCCCCAACTAACTCGAACGAGTTGCCTCCATGACGCACAAACATCTGTCTAGGGCAGTCGTTTAACATCAACTCAAACTCATCTAAGTGAAAACTCTCTCCAAACTCCACCTCCATCGTCCTACACAATCTCCCAGTCCACACCCATCTGACACATATCGCAAAACATATAACATTTTTCTAAAATAGAGATTGAGATATAGATAACCTGGGTGCAATATAAAAATTCTCATTTTAAAACAAGGAAATTCTTGCTTCAATATCAAAAGGCAAAGGATAAAAGATAGTCATTTTCAGTAAGAATCATTAAGTTTACGTATAAATAACTTTAAGTTGTAATCAATTGTACTGCGATGAAGAAAAACATAATCTAGCATTTGGAGCTGATTCAGTTGTGAGTAACAAGAACCTTTCATGTAAAGCTAATTTGGGTTAATGGCGAATCACATGAAAGTGAAACTTACTGTGAATAAACATTAATCTAAAAAAATTAGATAAATAAGAGCACCTCTCGTGCAGCGTCCATGCTCAATCTACGTAGATCAGCATCTGTTCCGGTTACAGTTGAACCTCCTCGACCAATAGCAGTTTTTTTCTTCACCATTGCATTTGATACTGGTGCCTTGGGAGCAGTACGAACATAGCTGAAACCCAGGCCCCTTCCAGATGGATCACCAACGCCAGTAATTTCCAAACGCTCAATATTTTCTCTGTCCTGCAAAGAGAAAATGAGAGAGAATCAAGACCAAGTGCAGGCATGCGATATTTTATTTGGGTTGGAATGAGATCGGCCCATCGGGGAAGATAATCAAGACAAAGTCTTCTAGGACTTGAAAAAAAAACACAAACTAAATACGGTAACAACTAGAAAAGGAGATAGAGAACAATATAGTATAACACTACATTCTTGGTTGTTGAAATTTACTTTCGCTCTTTTTTTGTGTCATCGAGGAAATGCTGCCTCTATAGGCAAAATTAATTTCGGCCACATAAACTTGGGCAATCATAGGCACCAAGGCAGAAGGAAATATTGCTTCGAATCACATGACAGATTGGAGTTCTGGTGTTGACCTTTGCCGACCGTGGCAACTTTAGGTTATGCCGTTAACACCACAGATTGAGGCTGTAGAAGGATTTCGACAGGGAATTGAAGAATCAACTCAAAAAGGGCTTGCAGATGGAACAGAAGATTTTCATTTTTCAACTCATTGAAGCCTCAAAAGGGGAGTTGATTAGAATAACACAGAAATCGACTAAGGAATTTCCTTTTAATGATGGATTTGGAAGGCGTATACTGGGCTATCCAAGCTTTAAGTGATGCATCCAAAATTCAAGATAAACATTCATTCTCTCCGAAATAAGTGTTACAGTTCCAAAAGTTCTACAACAAAAAGGGTGTCTTCGTTAAAATTTCAAAATGGACAAAGATTATAAGATGCAGGAGCGATAAAATCATTCCAACTGGTGTGAGGTGCAGTGTATGGAATGAAGTGGTAACAAGAATAGCGAAGATGTTATATGGGAAGAGAAAAGGTAATGGGTTTGTTAGGGAGTTTGATTTGATTGATATTCCTTAGTCAAATTACTGCTTTGCATAGTCAAATCTTCAGTCTTATTTGATGTATTGTAGACTGGATAGGTTCACTATTTTATTATTATTATTTTATTTCTTTTTGGATTTGAGAGGAGAGATTTCCAAACGTTAGGCAAGAAGTGCTTCCGAGAGTGGTATTAGACTGATGTCCGAATACATTAGTGAGTTGTCCTTTCGAGTGGAGTCCCTCACCTTCTAGATTCAAGAATGCGGTTGGAACATCACTCATTTAAGAATTGTTTTCCAGAATAGTGGGCTAGTCGTAATTGTGATAGGTGAGAGAGTTTTAAATTTCTGGAGAAATTGGAACTGATTATGGACAAATTAAATTATTGGATAAGGAGAATATTGGGACTTAAAAGAGGTTAAATGTGATATTATTAAGAAAATAGATGAGTTGGATGACCAAGAGTCCATGGAAGGTCTTCATAAGAATGTCATGAGACCTAGAGTTGAACTAAACACAAAGTTAGAAGGTAGTGATTAAGAACATATATTTTGTGGACACAAGACAAATGAACTGTATAAAGGGAACGATAATAATCTCAAATTGTTTCATAGAATTGTTGAAGCAAGGGAGAAAAAAAAAGAAGTTTATTAAGAGGCTAAAGGAAGGTCTGGGGGGGGTTTGAATAAAGAAGATCAAATTGTTAATGAAAATTTTAATTTTTACTTGACCTTGAATTCAAATGGGGGAGTAGTTAAGCGTGGGATTGATGAGCTGGATTGGTCTCCAATTGATACACCAAAATCTAAGTGGTTGGAAAGGCCCTCACCTGAAAAGGAAATTAAAAAGCAATTTTGTAGTGTGAGAGGGATAAATCTTTGGATCCTGATAGATATTCAATGCCAGTATTTCAAGATTGTGGGGATGTTAAAAAGGCTCCAATTAAAGGTGTTGTGTACGTTTGTTCATTTGATAATTCACTTTAGGTTGATTAGTTTAATCACCTTTTTATATACAAGCCTTCGAGAAAGTTCCGTTAAAATGGTCAATGCTGGTTTCGGGGGAGCACTCGGTGTTGTTGCTGAGGATCGACAAATTTTGGATAATGTTTTTGTTGCAAATGAAGTAATAGAAGAATATAGAGGATCAAATGTTTAAAATGTAGATTACAATACCTTGGACTGCATGTTGTAAAGGAAAAAATTTGGAGAGAGATGAAGAAGATGGATCCAAGGATGCTTGTCTTCTAGTAATATGACCGTTGTTAATAGCAAGGGGGCAAAGACCTCCAATATTTCTAGAGGTCGTAGGTAAGGGGATACTAAATATCCGTTCTCTTTACTTTGGTTGTAGACATTTAGAGGAGAAAGTTGACAGAGCGAAAGAGTTTGATCTAGCAGAAGTTCTAGTAATAAGGAGGGATCATGTTAATGCCCATTTACAGTTTACAGCCGATACTATCTTTTTTCCTTCTATGATAAATTTTAGGTGAGTAACTTGCCATCGATATTGAAAATTTTTGAGCTAGTTTTAGCTCTTAAGGTTAAGCAGGAAAAATTACAGTGGCGGATGCTTTACGGTGTCCCCGGCATCTTTCAATTAAGTATTTGAGCTTACCAGCACAATCCCAGAACGGAATCTTTTTGGCCCTGTGCTAGAGAAGAGGTTCGAACGGTGGAAGAGAACTTTGTTTTCTAGGGGTGGCAGGTATACCCGAGTGCACTCAGTGTTCTGTGGCCTATTAGTTTAGTATCGGCCATTGTTTAAAATTCCGGTGGGCTAGCTATAAAATAGAAAAAACAATGAGGAACTTTTTACGAGAAGGTTTGATCAAGGAAAATGAATCATTTGGATAATTCATTTTAGCATTGTCCAATCACTAGCACCTTATTACAGAGGTTTCAATTAGCCAACATTTATTGGGCTTCTTTGGCGTCTTCTTCTAAAATGTTATTGATCAATTTTAGAGGTTTTGAAAGCAATAGCAATGTGAAAGCACTGCAGGATTGTGCATTTTTTTTTCTCTTCTTTGAGATATTTTGTTAGGAAGAAACGCAAATATTTCTTCAGCATAAGTTTGAGGATATTGATTCTCTATGGGATTCCTTTGTTTTGGTTTTAGGAATTTGGAGGGTGATGTGTAATCTAAGTTACTAGTGTTGATCACTTCTTTATATTTTTCTTGTATTTCCTTTAAGTGGACTATTTGTCCTCCAAATCTTTTTTACTTCTTTATTTTTCTTCCTTAATAATAATATTTCTTTTCTTGTTGCCGATCAACTAAACAAAAGCATAAAAGCTGCTAAAGTTTAATTGCAAACTAAAGTTTAGCAGTGAACCTAGTATTATCAGACCTGTCTAAGGTGATTGACTATAACTTAAAACACCTTGCAGCTTCGAATAATAGGGAATTCTACATTATTAAACTCCCTCAACATTACCAACATCATTACTAACCCCAAAAAAAATGAACATTACTAACACCAGTCTCGGAGTCCAGACAAGTATGCGCCCATTCAAAAATAAGCAGTGGAAGTGCCAGAAAAGTTGGATTAAGGTTGAAATAATCTCTGATCTACCTGGCTTGTACAGGCAACAAAGTTGCTACTCAAGTTCCATGGAGTAATTTGCAGTTCCCTCTCAATGTGAGATGCAGCAGCTAAAGCAATTGCTTCATCAGGGAGCTGATTCATTGCAGATGCCAGGCCAGTGGTATGAGTCAGCCTTGTAATTCCTAACCGTTTGAGCCTGTAAAGTCCAGCTTGCATGCTTTCATAGGCACAGACCTAACAATCAAGAGGAACAATAAAAACAAAATCATCCAAATCTTGAAAAGAAAAAACCAAGTTAGTGGAAATATGCATTATAGAGATTTTCACAAGCAATAGTACCCCAATTTCATGCTCTTATCTCATTAAACCCAACCTCAGAAACTACGAAGTTAATTAGGGATTAGTTAAATTCTCAAAATTTTAGGATTTCCAAAGGAGTTTAACTAAAATCAACACATATATATGCAAAATATCACATCTTAGTCAAGATCCTACCTAATGGAGCCAAAATCCCCAAAAATCGCCAAGCCCTAATTTTCGGCCTCCATGGATTTTTGTTCCTAGGCTGTCCAACGAGAAGCTCTTGTCGTGAAATGCTCAAACCCTTGTCGGCGGCATCCAATTTTGGTTGGAGGACATCCAATTTTTAGAGAGATATGAGGGCTTAAAAATAAATGGATAAGTTATCATACTAAAATGAGAATCGATTAGTTGTTTCGTATGACCGATTGTAGGTGGGAACTATTGAATACGTATCTATGAAAACTTGTTTGTTTTGGCTTAGTTGCATTCCCACACTCGCACCTCACATATAATACATCATATCATTTTTTTAGTCTCTATCCTACGAGCTTCGGCTCATGTTGTTTAAACTAATATTTTTCAGGTTCAGATGAACGACGAGGGAAGACTTAGAAGATTTTGGTTATGATTAAAAAGGGTTGTTGAGAAAGTCTTGTAATCATATGTAGTTAGGATTTTGGTTCACGAACTTCCAAATCTTGGAATTAAACTCTGAATCCAATTTATTAATTAAGTTTTGAATTGACCCCGGGTGCAGCTTATAGAGCCCCGTGACTATTAACACCCATCCGGCTATGCGAAACCCGAAGAATAATAACCCGCTCTATAACTCACCACGGGAAACATTCCTTTTCGGTTTCCCATAAGAACGCCGATAGGTAGACAACTCGTGCACACTTTTTCGGGGACTAACCCAATGAGTAGGGCGCCCTACTTGCGCAAGCTTCCGGTTTTTCACCGCGGAACTAGTCAAACCCAATCTATCTAACACAATCCACCGTCAGTTCCTATTATTCATTAATAATTGATTTTATCAATTAAGCCATAGTTTCCAAATGCTCAATGTAAGTTGTAATCTTCCACCCATGAACCTCAATAAAGTATTTAGACCCATGGTTCTCATCCAAATTACATGAAATCAATCTAAGTTTCCCACATATATCCCGAAACTCAACACAATTCGCAAACATATAATTTATCACACTATACTTAAGTTGGGATTTTAAGAGAAAATATTAGGACAAATTAAAAAGGAAAACTTGAACAATTGGGGAAGATTTTGGATAAATTAAAAAGGGAAATTAAAAAGAAAATATTGTCTTGTTATATCTGTGATTTGCGACCACTCAAAAGGAAAAACCCTCTCCTAAACTATCAATTATTTCTCAAGCCAATAACTGGTGTAATGACCATCAGGAGTGTTCTCCATGAAAACCTTTCCTCAATCAAACTTATCCAGTAGGCCGATATAACTGTGTGGCCAGTTAAAGGGGACCGAAGCTGACTACAACATATGGGACAAATTAACCTCCTATAATTGCCTTTTCTCATTTAGAATCCTTTTCACCCCCATTCCCAACAAATCATTCAATATCATCTTACATCATAGAAATCACACATTTTTTGTATTTTGGAAATTTTAAGTAATTCAATTGTAGTTATATAATTTAAGTCATTAGGTGCCAATATAACCCCATAGTGTGGATGGAGCCCACATCTTCCTAAGTAGTTGAATCAATGGCACAGACAACTTAATAGATCACCGTGCAAAGTCATTCAATCCACATGTCAATGTTATTGAATCTTTTATATTTTATCAATTTCATTATAATAAACTGATAAATTCGCTTTTAAATGCAAGTCTCTAGAAAACTGCTTCATTATGCAGAATATAAAGCACACCTGATTGACATGAAATCAATACTACTACTAGGCTGCTACCACCCTCTTTGATGAGCAATGTCTTTCCATTAAGTAGAAGTCTAGTAAGAAATGAGAATAAATCTCAGCCGCTTTTTTTTTCTTCCTTTTTTTTTCCTTCTTTCTTTTTCCTTCTATTTTTGCCTGCAGTTTACCATCTTTTTAAACTCACTCGCTTTGCTCCTCATACTAGTTTATAAGGAAAGCAGCAGCAATGGAACAACTTTTCAGACCACGCAATAAACTCATTATTCAGTGACAGGGAAGCTTACTGTCATAAAGAGCTGATTGAAAGAACTTTCTAAGGAAAGTAACTCTTCTTTCAAAATGGCCCTAACTAACCCTTTTTACTTTTTAAGCAATATCAAAGAGTTCTCTAACTCACTCAAACACTTATATTGTATAATTTTTTCTTATAAAATCTCTTAACACCTGCTTTTAATTAATATAACTCATGGGGGGTAAAAAAGGGGCGATACATGCCAATTGAATTAGAAACAAGATAGTTGTAAAATGTCCCGCCAACTACATTAAAGGTTGATCTACCAACAAAAAACAAATGCAAATGTTTTAAAGTAAAACTCACATTCTCTGGAGTCACCATCCTTCTCAGTTCCTCCTCCAATGGAATGCGAAAATTACGCCTCATGACCCAAAATAGGTGTCCGTTTGATCCCCTCTGGCAGGTTGCATATGCATGATTAGTAGCCAGACTATTGAAGAACGGAAACATTTCTAATGGGCAAGCTAATGGAAAACATTTGAACTACCACGCTAAAATAGCTTGGTTCATATATTCCAAATCGATACTAGCGTGTGAATACCTGCAAATCAGCACAATGCTTCAACCTTTTCCTTAGGAAAGCTTCAGACAAGTTAGGAAACTGTGCAGATAACTCATCCACACGGATGCAAGGAAGCAAGCCACGCTTTTCAACACCACGAAACTCGCGATACATGTAGACCAGAAGCCTATTCATAATGTATGCCTGGACACCTTTTGTTCCCGGAGACATTACCTCCATATGAGGCTCCTACATAGAAATCCAAGTTAAACCAGATCGGACAGATTAAGAAATACGGAGTTATATATAGCTGCATCTTTTGGAATTTTACATGACATCACCAATAGCAGCTATCGGTAGTAAAGATTGAACTTGAAATTAACATTAAAAAAATATTATTATACAGGGTGTACCAAAGCATCAGGAATATGGATTAACATAAAATTAGTGAGGCAACAACATGTGCATGCATAATTCAAAATAGTGAAGAAAAAACTCGAGTGTTTTTAACAATATGCAAAATCAGTTCAGCCTAGACGATACAAGATGAAAATATTTCCTCGGAAAGGATTCATCTTCAAACACAATCAACATCCACATTCGCACTTACATAAACAAGGCACCTTTATTTGGGCTACATTATGGTAGAATATTATGACCACATAATAACTACTCAGAGCTTCAAGCCTAACACAAAAGATCAGAAAATAGTTTCAAATATTTAGCAGGCTGGACAAATCCAAATTCCACAGAAGACAAAGGTCTACAATGCAACGTATATTTTCATTTTTCTGGATTGTTTGTACAAGGATGGTGGTTTTCAGAAATTCAACAGAAAGGACACATCCAAATTCTGCAGCAGCTAACACCCGTACTCCATCCCTCAAACACCCTAGAATCATAGATGGTCCACCATTATGCACAATATCAAGAAGCCCACCCAAAAACAATAGGTGCAGCGCAACTGGCTATGTCTGTATCCATAAAGGTTTCTGTATGACCACAGATGCAGGTAAAGATTTTATTTCACTTAAGCCTTGTTCCCTTACAATGAAGCTGCACTCACAGACAGCTCTTCAACAGGCAACAATAGGCAGAAACAGAATGGAGAACTATAACCCGTTTAAAGTCTTTGGGACAGTTTGTGTCTATGACTGCTAAAAACCAAACAACAACATTTTAGTTACATGCTCATTAAGCCTGCTACATTTACCATAGAAGGGCAACAGTGGTCACCACTATAATTATTTCTGGAGTTTCCATGGATGTGCAGTATTTTCCCAAAAAAATACAGGCCATCCAAATAGTAAAATGAAATTTATAAATTGATCTTCTTGGCAGCCAACAGAGACATTTTGTCAGAAGCAAGATTCCAGTTGATAGTTGAACTTTTTTCAGCAGGCACCAAAGACCTACTTGGCCATTCCCAATAGATAGTAGACATCAAATAAGAGATGTTTAACATCATTCTGAACTACCATTCAGAGTTATAACAAATTGGATAAAATTAACAATACGATTCCCCCAGTCTAGTATTAACGAACAATACAACTAACCAAACATTGGTGACACCATCTAAATGTCTATTCGATACAGAACACGTATAAATCACACGATATTTTCTAACAGCAATGCATTCAAAAAAACACCAAAATAGCTAGACAATAATTCAAGAGAACCCAACATCCAGCAGGGCATGCGCATGAAGATATAATACAAGGAGAGAGGAACTCAAGGACACATAAAATAGAAATAGCAAATGCCACTTCATTTTCCACAGTACAAGAAGATCCAAACAGTCGGGAACAACATAAGCCATAAGTTGACAATATTGGAAACAACTGAATCAATAAGAAGTCCTCAAAAAAGAATTTTTTAAATTTTTTAAAATATTTAGCAAATAGTTTTTAGAAAACTGGACCTGAAATGAATCTCACTATTACCTGTTGCCCAACAACATCAAGCCTGTCAATTCGTCTTATGGAAAGCTTTCCCTTTGCAGAACGAACCAATAGATAGTCAGTTGACGACACCTTATGCGGAAAAATGGGAGCCCTGTACATGTTAGTTTCAAGACATGATTGGCTGCATCCAGCTTTTATATCTCCGAGGAAAGGGGATTTATCGGCAGGATCAAGTATGAGGACACTCCCCAAACTGTTATTTCCATTGCGCAACAAGGTGCCAGTTTGATCACCAAGAGCAGATTTCTGGTAGTAAGTACATAGTCTTGCACCCATACCGACATTTCCAAGCAGTAGAGGTCTTTCTTCACAGTACCTGCAAATAAAATTACAGAGCACACAATTGCTGTGAAACTTAAATTACAAAAGAGAAGTCTTAATGTGAAACAAAACATGATAGAATTGCAAGGGGAAAAAACTACTAGTGTCTGAGAAGTATGATGAAGAACCCAAATGAAGCCAAAGGCCCAAAATTATAAACTTAAAACTCAAGAATCCACAAACTTGAAATTGTAGATCTACTTTTCAGTTTTTGTCATTTATTTATAAGGTTCATAATTCTTGGGCTGGATCTTAGAGCGTAAGTTGTCCAAGTAATTTCATTACTCGTTATTGGATTAACCATCAAACTTACTTGTCTAAGTTTTTTTTTTAAATCAGAAACAAAAGGAGTTCCTATTAGATAAAGTGCCAAGGGAGGCACAACCCAAATACAACCAGGAGGAAAGAAAACAAGGAAAAAATAAAAAACATAAACATAAACATTCAATCCATCCCCACATACAACCCTAAGCAACCCAACCGCCCACTACAAATCAAGATACTGCCGTAAAGACATAAGATGCTTTCATTTCATCAATCATTGATTCTATTTATCACCTTCAGAACAAAAGCTTCAATAAAAAAACTGGAAATTATAATTTTTAAAACAGTTGTTAGTGTTTTCCCATGTAGTATCTCAATAATAGCCGCCATAAAATGTATAGTGGAACCAATTACCATGTCCCCAAAACAATCCAAAATGACAAAATACCCTAAAAATTAAATAAATTTGTTAAAGCCATTACAATTCCGCAAAATGAGAAGTTATAGCTATAAATTACAGGTTAGAAAATCAGGATAATGGGACGGTCATGATAAGCAAAGACAATCACACCCACGTCAACAATACAATATTTTAGTCTATGAGATTTTCCAAGGTAAGATGAAATTTGATTGTTAAATCAGACAGCTGGAATCATCCTGCATATGTCTACAAAACAATGGTAATATTCTTAAAAGGATAGTAGGAGGAGGTAAATTACCTGCAACATTAAGCACAGAGATCAATACCGGAAATGGACAAAACACAATCCGGATGAGATGATATGAAATGTTTTTTTAGAATAAGGACATGGCATAGTAGGGGCACAACTACAAACAAACAAAAAAATATCTTTTCTATTATTCATGAAACCAATGAGTATTTCTTAATTTTTTACATTACAAAAAAAAATATTACATTATACAAAAATAGTTAGAAAATATTTTCAACATTCTACACAGTGAAGAAGTCCTAATATCTATTTTAAAAAGTTATACTTCTAAACAGATTGGAAATATTGGACATTATAACTGTCGGTATATGAAAAAATACCACCATGTGACACCTCAGAGAGCTTGCCTCTGAGATTGCCGCCTCAACTAGGCCATGTCGGCTCCATCACCACTTAGAGAGTCGACATTCCTAATGAGCAATCGTGTCACGAGTCTAGCCTAATCAGAAGTTTTTAGAGTACATTCTACGTGGACTTGGAACTAGTCGTTGCTGGTGTCTTGAGTGTATTAATGTCTACCACGGAAGCAAATGTCAAGTCTTAAGTAGCAGTATTTGTAAATCTTAGCACAAACAAACTCGATTAGGTAGCCTTTGCTGAGATGTCTTCCTCACGATTCATCTACATTCAAGAGAATCACTGCCTCACGATGTTTTTGGTCGCTCGATTATACTCATTTAATACCTCTATCAGGAATACTTCAAAATGATTATTCAAAGTACACTGCGTAGAAAGTGTGACCTAAGTATCTCTACTCGGTATCAAAGGAGGCGTGTGGTTTGAATACTAGAGTGTGGGTTTTTCAATGGAGTCACATGACGGGTTCACCTAGACCAGTCAGAGACAGATCGGCGTTGACCAAGACACCTTACATCTTTGAGCTCATATCATACCTACCGTCACTTGACTGTCTTCATGATACAATTTCCCACATATCACACCTACCTCAGTACCCTTGCACCTTTGATGATAGAAATCCTAAAGTTTGAGACTTCAGAGCAACCTATGGAGACATCAGTGACATCGTATCTGTTGAACCAACAAGAAGGGGCCACGTGTACATAGGTGACTTGACCCCCTCCTCCAACTCCACTTAACTAGGGCTATCTTCGACTAAACTCTCCACACACACTCTCTCTCTAAGGTTGCCCTTATCTCTCCCATCTTGCACCTCTGGCAATTTCTGGCAATTGAAATGTGTTCTATCTCATACTCCACCACTTTGGTCAACTCGAGACCCACACACCCACAATAATTCCTAAAATTAGAGTCTAAAAGATGAGAAATTAACATAAACAAACCCAAATTGTGAATATTATATTACAAGATCCTAAGTTAATGTACATGTGTTTCATGTTTTCTTAAGTGATGAACCAAAGTATACCCCAGGTTGTCGACGTCCAAAGGAAGTGGCAAGTTTGGATGTGTGTCCAACACATGGCCGACACAATAATGTGAAACCGTCATAGATATTTCTATGCTTCTTAGGGTAAGCATTACTACAAAGATCTATCGTGTCACTTGTAGAGTTATATGCCCTATTTTCAAGCTTTTCAGAATAACCTCCTGCAATATGAATGCATTTTAATAAAGTCACTGTGAACTTTACAAAAGGTAACCTTGAGAGGTCAATATATATAGTAATTCATTCCCTAATAGGTCAAGTTTTGAGACAATTTGGTAGCGTTAGAGCTTTGATTCTGGGATGGCATGGGAAGTCCATGTTACACTCAGCTAAAGTTATATAATTGTTAAGAATAATGGAAAGTCGTACCCTAATGGGTAGGCGAGCTCTTATTTATAATCAATTTAGAGAACACTATTA
>JAOTRH010000020.1:3225506-3237200 GCA_034768845.1 Heliamphora exappendiculata | reverse complement strand
CACACCTTCAATCAGTCATAAATGGACCGCGAATCACATTGTCAACTTATCTCCATAAAATAAGAAATACTGCAGTACCCCTTAGACCCTCAAACTAGCAATCGGTGAAAGACCTTCAAACTGAGAAGCACACAGTTGTCGGAACAATTACCGGTCGCCGAAAAAGTCACCGGTCACTGGAAAATTCGCAGGTCGCTGGAAAAGCAACTGAAGGTGTTATAGGTACTTAGCAAGGACAAGAGACGCCGAAAATAGGCAGAATAGTGGTCGTCGACGTCGGAAAGAGAGAGAGAGAGAGAGAGCGAAGGTCGCCGACGCTGGAAAGTGGGAAAAACAGGGTCGCCAGTGCTGGAGAAGGGTTGTCGGCGCTGGAAAGTGGGAGAAACAGGGCCGTCGTTGCTTCGTTGGTCGTCGGTACTGGTTTGGGAGGTGCGGCAGTGTCTTGTGAAGAAAGTCGAAGGTGCGACTAGGGTTTTGGGAGGTCGTCGGGGTTCGAACAAGGGCGAAAGTGGTCGAAGGTGGCTGTGACTAGGGTTTCGGTGTTCGATGAGGACAGTGGCTAGGGTTTCGGTGTTCGATGAGGACAGTGGCTAGGGTTTCGGCCTGGTTCAGTTTCGTGGCTGATGGCTATGGCATGGCTGGCGACTGTTGTTGGCGTGGATGGTGACTGTGGCGTGGCTGGTGACTATGGGTGGCTGTGGCTAGAAGAGGGAGGCTAGGGTTAGGGTTTCGTGGAGGTTTCGTGGAGGCTAGGGTTTTACAGTGGCTTTGATACCATGTTAAGAATAATGGAAATCTGTACCCTAATAGGTAGGCGAGGTCTTATTTATAATCAATTTAGAGAACACTATTACAATCATACACCTACACACACCAGATAATAATAACATAATAGTAATATAATAATAATAAGCTACTAACAATAATCTATATTCCAAAAAAAAGTCAAATTATAGAAAGGGAACAAAATCATATCTCAATATCCAACTTTATCCACCTTGAACCTATGACCCACATTGCCACCACATTCTTACCCCAACACAACCCGTCATAATTCAGTAACAATCCACTCTCCCCCTCTCCCCTGCCACCCCTAAAAACCAAGCCACTAGAGTCACCAGAAAATTCCAACTGCACCAACTTGACTACAATCATTCCCCACCATAAAGGAAGGATAAATTTGAATTTAGTAAATTCTCATTCCAAGAGATTAAAAAGGCTCGTGTTGAACTCTCTTTCTAAAACTACCATGTCAAATTATAACACAAAACCTCGAAATTAGATGATAAACATACATATATGCACACTTATATGTACATTGTGATTGACAACAACAAGAACTATTAACATGGTTATGGAAATGAAAAATACAAAACATGGGGGCAAGGAGTCTATCAAAATCCAAAGAAAATAATGACGGCTTCAATTGAAACAAACAAATTTAATTAATTAAAACGAAAAAGGTAAATAAGATGCAACGAGATAAGGAGTCTTCATAAAAAAGAGAGAAAGAATATCAAAAGCCAAAAGAAACCACAATTACACATTACAATGCTCTCCATTCTCACCGATAACTAAAATTAAGTAGGCAAAGTAACAAAAATAATCTTAGGGTTTGACCCTCGTAACAAATCAAACCCTGATTTTTTATTTCATTTCTTTTCAACTTAAACTGTGATCAGCTATCAATCCCAACTATATGTCTCTTAATTCCTCCCTCCCCTCCTCCCTCTCTCTCTCACACCTCTTCTACTCCCACACCCATCCTCACATCACCACAGCCACAAATACCACCGGCTAACGGATCTTTCGCCATCGCACTCTTCCACTTTCCTAGGGACAACAATGCAAATGGGAAACCAACCACACAGGCCACTCATTTATTTCATGATTATTTTCTAGGAAAATGTTAAAAGTTCACAAAGAAAATCCAACCACACAGCCCAAAGGCAACCAACTCATGCAAGCGCGGGAACCAACACATGTACACGCATCTGAATAATCAAAGAGAGTGCAATGTGACCTAGAGTAAATTGGCTTTCGTCATCTAGGATGGATAGATGGTTCTTGCAATCCAGTTTTACAATTAACTGAACCGACATTGACAATTGTATGGAGGTGACGGAGCAAAGGGAGCATACTAGGAGGTTCTAATGACAATGGCACATTGTGAGTGCAGAGGCTAGAGAGAGGGGTAGAGAGGGGAGGGGACAAGATATCCGATATTTTTCTCCTGAAGCGCCTATATACTGGGAGGATTTGTCCGCTGGCTTCCCAAACTAGAATGAAAAAGAAATTGCAGAGACCACTTCTCTCTCTCAGTGGTGGTGGAAGTGTGACAGTACGCAGTGGCAGTGGGAGGAAATAAGGGGCAACGGTGGAAGGGGAGAGGGATGGCGGTGGGTGGGAAGAAGGGTGACGGAGGATGGGGAAGGGGTAAAGTGGGAGGTGTGTTGAGGGAAAGGAGCAGAGAATGGTTATGGGTTGATGGCAGATTGGGTGGGTGGCAGTGGGGGTTAGTCAGATTTGGTTTAGGTGGCAGTGAATGATGGCTATGCCACTGATCAATATAAATCACACTCCTTGTTAGGTTAAGAGTAGAGAGGGATAATGGAGTAAATTACGAAATTATCCCATCTCCGTTAGTTTACAAATAGAATAAATTGAAAGATCAGTTTTAGTTAAAACTAAATAAAAATTCAAGGTATGGTTTTTTACAAGGGTCAAACCCTAGGGTTAGCTTTGTTACTTCCCCAGTTAAGTCTATATTGATATCTGGAGAGAAGGGGGAAAAAAGTAATGTGATCAATTCAAGATCTAGAATGGAAAAAAAGGTAAACGAATTAAGAATATGGAATTAAAAGTATACCTCAAATACTTGACTCTAATAGTTACTTTATTTCAGACGGTTCTATTTGTACAAGTTGCAAGGGAAAATGCACCAATTGAAATGATTTAGACCGCACAAGAACAAGTTAAGCATTGAGATTTACTGCCCACCACTTCCTTCCAAGCATTCGAAAAATCAAAACTCAAAGAGAGAGTCAATTGAAAGAGAAAATCTTTTGCAAATAACATTAGAGATTTAGACCGTGATTTCTGAACTCTCTTTCTCAAATAGCAACCACAGAACCAATCCATAAACAAGTTCAACTCCCCACATACCAAACATGGTCCTCAACTTTTTATAGCTTCAAAATGTTAGTCATTAGGCTCGTACCACCACAGGAATGGTTGTTCTTATGTGGATCTCAGTATAAAGGATTGTATCACCAAGTTGAGTCCTCTCATGTGCTGGTTTTTTGGTCTCTTGCCAGTTAGGTTTCCCAATCGAATACAGAGAACAATGGAGCATACAAAAGGCTAGATTGATGAGCTTTCAAATGGCTGGGTTTGGTAGTTGCAATAAGTAATCAGCGTACGCAATGGTCGGCAGAAAAGGAGACAACTTAAGCATTGATGTGTGTTGATAGGCAGAGAAAGATAGTCCAAAACGAAGCTAGTTCATCATAAGCTTTTGCTGCTCTAATGTTAGAAAGCGTAGCCAATCATTACCATCAACGAGTAAGTCCAACAGGAGAGCTCAATTAACCTTAAAGAACACAAATGAAGTCTGTCTCATAAATCTAACCTCTGGATAGTTAGTTCAATTTAACCATTGTATGTCTCTTTTATTGCCTTTTTCTTTAGTACTAAATCTAGGTGCTGAAATTCAAATGTGACAGTAACAGTGCTGACCAACTCAAATAATAAGTATGAAGCATTAAGCGGTGCCGTTAGAATCACTGGACTTAAGCTTTCTAACTTTTTTTTTAATCGGTAAATACCCATGCACCCACTCCCACACCATGGCAAGGTTTGAACACCCCAATTCCCATTTGGGAGGATAACACCAATTAGATACTAAATATAGAGCTTTAGTGCCAGTACTTAGATAAGCCCAACCAATAGAAAAGAACAGTTTAAGAGCAAACAATAATGCTGGAATATCAACCAGAATTGCTCACTTTCCATTTTATGCAACACATAAAGAGTAACCTAGCCACGAGAACAGCCCATATCCAGAACAAACATACAGCAAAGAGTTGCGTTGCTGACAAACTTCATTCATAACTAAGCAAACCCCAACAAACTACACATGAAGATCACGGTCCAGATTTTTGAGTAACTTACTCCATAAGGAAGACATGGCCATCTTTGACAGAAAGATCAGATTTCTTCTTAAATGCCCCAGGAGGCCGCAAAGACTTATTCTCACCAGGAACCTTTTGCGCTCTTGGCAGCAAATGTATTTTTGTACGAACAAGATGAAGCAAGGAGTTTGGTCGAACATTTTGGGCAGTAAGGGATTTATGATCTTCAAGCTCTCGTCCAGAATAAAATATTTTCACTGATTCCAATGGTTTGAAATCTACAGAAATATAAGCAACAAAAAAAGTCCGAGTTTATCCAAGAAAAACTAAAAACATAATTACTGAAAATTACATAGAATAAGAGAAAGTAATCAATTAATGTAGAGATAAGCATCACACATATAAAGCAAAAAAAGATGTGCACAAGATAGGCAAGCAACCTAGCTTTTTTGAAGCTTTTGTTTTCACAGAAGAAATGGTCTCTTCGGCATCGACATGAAGCTTACTTCCTTTGCCCCCCAAGCTCTTCAGTATTACTTTCATTGGCCCTTGGGAAAGTAGCTTCCCTTGTTCTTTGAGTGCCACCTCATTATCATGCGGATACCATAAAGCTTTTGGCCGGTGAAAATTAGCAATATCTTTACTGCAAAACAAGAGGCGAGAATTTACCACTACTGCAGATAACATGGAGCATATCTTAAGAAATAACATTAATGCCAAAGAATCAAATGCAAAAAAGAGAAAGACAGGATCAAACCCAGAAGACTACTCCAGTTTATGCATGAAGCACAATTATTCTGCATGATTAAAACACCATTCACATACATAAGCAACAACAAATTATGGTATTTCAAGTTGTAGACAAGTACGAGAAAAAAAATGTTTCATGTACGGCAGAAAGCATAAAATTATTAGCATTCTGCACACTCGAAACTGAATTCAAAGACTATAATCTTCTACCATGTGGTTGGCTCTACACATATGTTATCAACAAAAGATGCATCCTAGACAAGTAATAAGCCAGAACAAACTTAAAGTAGGGTCAAAGAGAAAAAGGCTATTTTTTGTTTTTCAGTAAGTAAATAGGAAAAGGCTACTTATTTACAAAGAATACATAACTTGCAAATTCTGTAAACTGACCCACATTCCCAAAAAATAAACTAAGGAACCTTACTATGTTTTGACTCTCCCATAGAAGGGGAAGATCTTGGAATGCTGGCCACGTTAAGCTGACAAGAAGACAATTCAATAATTTAAAAATGGAAGATTTTTTTATAATTATTTATGATGGGGTGGGTAGCTACAACATTATGATTTTGTGCACACTTCTTTTTAATTTCTCCAAGTATATGTCATGCATGCATGAGTCTCCTACTTCAGCGATGCATTAACTACCATGACCACCCACACACGCGCACACACACACACACAAAAAAAACTAAGCGAACCACAATTTGTGGTTCAATCAATGATTGAACTACAGCACATATTTTTATAATCAGTAAACAGATTAAACTAATGATATAGAACACTAAAATACTGTCACGTTTTAAATTGCCTCACTCGGTTGAAAGTAGGGAGTAGGGATTTATATGCATATTTTTCAGTCTGCAGAACTTATAGAGCAACAAATCTCAAAGTTATATAATTAATGAACGTTACGTGATGTGTTATGCTAACCTCAAGGGTATCTTTGTAATTTGAACTAGTTTAAGACAAATACTAGTGGACAAATACTAGAGGACGAGGGAGAGAATGTTACTGACAGTATCTCTTCACATTGCCGCATATTGTTTCTCTCTCTCTCTTTATCCTCTTTATTCTTCCTTCTCTCTTCGTTATACTAAGTCTACATTGGCAGCAGCCTACCAGAGCTTCGATTAGCCATTGCAAGTTTCACTCCGTGAAGTTTTCTAATGTAAATTTCCACCTATACATCTATGTGTGTGTGCACACACAAATACATGCTAGCATGATCGACTGTTTTCTGGTTCCCAAGGAAACGTTCAAGTTCAAATAAATTATTTCCTACTTCATTCTTATTTTTCAATGATTTTTAGGAAAATATTCTTTTCCTGAAAATTGCATATCAAACACTGTGCAAGCCATTTTTTCAAATGAATTAATTTCCTACACCTTTCAGATTTTTTACCATGATTTTCAGAAGAATATCTGTTTTATGAAAGTTGCATCTCAACCACTGTGCAAGCCATTTTGTTGGTTCCAAGCCTTTCTTTCCCACTCCTTATGTATTTCTTCTTGCTTCATTCATATTCATTGACCTGGGGTTAACCACTGGCTGGCATAATTTCAAGTCCAGATCCAGGTCCCCCATAGCCTGTTCCGCATGATTAATGCCTGGCATTGCTTGGCATGCTACCTATTTCTTTTTCCCTCTTTCCCTAGCCACAATTCCCAATCACAGTCCTTGACTCCTTGCGGATATCATCCATACAATAAACAAAAAAAAACTCCAGATATTTCATATCTTTCTCCATGAATGAGATATACTTTTTTATTCTTTCTAAAGGGCGGGGCAGACATCGCCCTCTACTTTTACTTCAAACTAAAGGCAAACAGGCCACATTCCAAGCAAATATTAAGCCCCCACCCGTTTGAGCCATTGCGAGCCGAAATGCGGACCAGCAGTTTGAGTCACGAAAGGGCCGCTTGCTTTTCTGAATTATATTATTAATTGGAATAATAATACATATATAGTATTCTGTATCCATGGACTCCACTGGTACCGATGAGAGGCAAGCCTTCTTTGGAGATTTGAAGCACATGATTCAATACATGACCTAATTTTCATATTAGGTTTAACTCGGCAGAAAATAGTTCTACATTTCTCTATTTAACAATTAACAAATTGCGTGGTATAAATTAATAATGCACAACTTATCATTTATTTTTTTCTTACCAACTATAGGGTATTGGATATATGGAAACACATTACATTTCACAGTCCATACTCATACTGCTTAAATCATAAAGTAAAAAAATTGTTGGCAGATGATTAAGATTAAAAAAACATTAAATAAACTAAAATTTGTATGACTCATATCACAAATTATTAGAAATTCACATCCTAAATTGCTAATATCTGAATGAAAAGAAAGAAAAAAGAAAAAAGAAAAAAGAAAATATTTTTTTATTCTTAAAAAATAAAAATTGGGGAAATAAGTTGTAGGCCAGGACAGCTAAGCTGCCTTCCACGCACAATTGGGAAAATAAGTAGTAAATCAAACAAATTGAAAAATCTTGGTGGGCAATAAAAGTAGATTTACCCAGAATTTTCAGTGATAATGTTGTTGAAAGTACTTCCTAAAAGATGCATACGAGCTCTTGTAAGAAATCAAAGAGAATCAACAGTTTGTAATTCTTGCTTGATAAAAATTGGATTGTCAAAATACGAGGTTAATTTTCCTAAAGGTTTTTAAATAACTAAACAGAGTAGATTAAATATCAAATGAAGACATGTCGGGATCATTTAGTGCTTCCTGCTTGATAAGTTTTGGATTTCAACATACGATGAGAATTTTCCAAAGACTTATAAAGCCATTAAGCACAGTAAATAAAAGATCAAATGAAGATGTTGAGCTCTTCCGATCTCATCAAACATAGGCAGCAGAAACTCTGGCATTAAGCCCCAAAAAGCTTTCAAGCATTATTAAGTGACCAAAATAATAATACGACCATACAAGTCCAAGGACAAGAAGCGAAGCAAAGACAAATTAATATAACCAAAACTGCAATGGATAAACCTTCAATTTTCAAATGCCAAGAAAAGAGAATTGCAAGCCACAAATACCACACCATGGAAGCCATGAAAAAAGGTGAAGAATGAAAGCAAATATAAAACATGCACATTTCTAAATAGCAATTTGAAAATTGCTACTTATTCCACATGGAGCACTTCATAGTTTACTCTTTTCTCAGATGTAAGAGAATATTCATTATCTATCTACATTATGCAAAGCTAACGTCACACATACACAATGTGCAACACAATGTGCAATATGTACTGAATGCATTTGAAATGATCCTTTACTGTAAGCCACAGAATACATACGATATAGAGCAGAAGACCAAGGAACCGAATTATGTTAACTTCACCGAACAATATAAGCATGTGCAAAATTGCATGTGAGATAAATCACATAATCTTACTTGCTTAACTTGGGTTTCATTGTCTGCAGGTTAAGAGCAGGTATTGAATGCAAGACTTTGACACCATGAGCAGCACGTTTTTTAGAATGTGATTTCAGCTGTTGAGAAATCTTTCTGTTTGAATAGAATTTGTCATTAGCAATGTTGAATCGAGCACCAGACAGACCTCCGTGGCCATATGGCTCTATAGAATCTCCACCACTGTACTTCACTGAGCGAGTTATGAACATTGCCCCAGCATGAAGCTGAAGCTGTTTACCTTCCTTGTTATCTAGAATTTCGAAAAGCAACTGCTCATCTTGAAGATCAAGGATTAGCTTTGGTTTTGCAACGGATTGGTGTGGTTCCCAAATTATTCTGTCCAACCAAGATCCTTCTATCATGTCTCTGTTTTGTAATGTGAGTTTGCTAATGCATTTTATGGCATCGGTTTGGTGGTTCTCTTTAGTGACATCATCCTTTCTAGCATCGAAATTGTTTGGAAGTTCCAGCTGTGACTCCAACCTCAAAAGTTGGGGATGGCATCTGCTTTCTGAGAATGGTTGATTTGTCCAATCCGAGAATTCTTTTGAGCCAAAGGGCTCCACCAAAACAGGGAAGCTACGCAGAAAGAAACTGTGATCTTTCTCATCAGATTCCATCTGCAGCTCTGGATGACAATTTTGCGGCCTAGTCTCCAGTTCTGTTTGCATACTTAACGTATCTTCAGAGTCAGGTCCAGCAGTCTCGTAACTCTCTGCAGCATTGTCACTCTGAGCAGGGGAATTGTCCCATATAATTTGATCTTCCCAGTTTTGCTGATCAAGAGGATAAAATTTAGGGGGGAAAGGTGAGCTCCGCTCTGCAGACAAGTCTATTGTTGTATCTTCTTTCATTGGTTCACCAACAAGACAGGAGTCCTGCCTTTGCTCCTCAAATTGTGGAGCCATCATGGTTGCCCCTTGGGCGAACCCAAATTTCTCTGATTCTGATTCACTGTCCATTATTCCTAAAATATCATCTTGAATTACATTTGCATGTCTCAGAAAAGGAAAATCTTGGCAAGAGCCCTTCAGGAATCCCTCTTCATCCTCTTCAACAATATGAGAAGTATCCATGGATTTATATTTATCTGGTAGAATGAAGCAAAAATTAAGAGGCATTTAAAAGGCGAATTGTGCTCATGCAAATAGAAAATATATATAACATGAACCAACAGAATGCTACTGATTTGCCAATGTAAAAGTTTTATTAAGGACATAAACCAAGCCAATGCACAAATCACTGTTCAAGTTTCCAATTGAGATGGTTGAAATATAAAATCCGGAAGAATATCTGTGTTTAAAACCAAGGTAATACACAAATCACTGTTTAAAATCTGGAAGAATATCCCTTATATACAAGTGAAGCTATATACCTCTAGGAATCGTCTGCTTCCTGTCCTTCTTCTCTCGTTTCTTCAAAGGTTCAAAATTACCAAAAATTTCAGAGAAGCGTAAGATGACTGACCCATCTTCCACGCACAAAATAGGAAGCGGAGCAGAACTTTTATCATCAAGAAGCTCTTCTAGAACTTCAGGTTCCTCCTAAATAAATGTACAAAACAGCAAGGGTAAACAAATAAGTAATGAAAGGCAAAATGCATAAACTGGAAGGCCACACACAATGAACTACATATTGAAGTGTAACTCCATTAATACAACAAATCAACAAATAATTTATTGTGATAACTGGCAGAGGATTTTTTTTAACTTTCAAGGTCTCAAACATGGAGAGATATTAGCAATAAATCATTTGTGTTCTATTGCAACCTATCAGAATAGGATATTGGATACAGATGGAAGCTGATGGGGGAGGGGGGACTAGTTAGTTATGGCAAGCCTCACTCACCAAAAAAAAAAAAAATTTTAAAGTTAAATAGGGCGAGCATTCAATAAAGACAAGAAAATCCCAATGCATAAACAAAAAACAAAATGTACTAACTTATTTTAATTTTTTGGATAAGTAAGACTAATTATATAAAAAGGCATGAAGGAAATAACATCCATCTTCAAAAGGGAGAAGACAAACTTCCACAAAAGAAGTATAACTACAATAACCTCTACAAAAGTAGTAATCCTACCGACAAAGATTTTATAAAATCTACCGTACGTATCAAAAATATATACAATGCCTCTTCCATAAAGCCAACTATACAAATTACTCAGGAGGAACACCCTTCAAACTGTAAAGAGGAGACTCGAACCCATCAAATAATATGTTGTTATGCTCCCGTCATATCAACCACATCTAACAAAGAGGGACCGATCACCACACCCTCCTACTTCTTGGCACTCTCCGTCCCTTCTAATCCAACAGAAACCCACCCAGTTTTCCATGGGCTTCCCGTCCTTCCAACACAAACAACACCACTTGGCAAAAAAAAAAACTTCAAATAACATTGTCGATGGTAAGAATCTTTCCATGCAAAATACACTAGACGAGAAATGCCACCTCTGAAGGAGCTCTCACCTTCCAAACACCACTCCATGGAAATTAGGCTCTCATGCACGCCACCAAGCACCTGTAAAAAAATTTGACAGTAAACCGATTATGAGTCCCACTCCATATGCATGTATCTTCCCCTCCTTCCGGCCTTTGAACTCATATAAAAGTCCTAAAAGAACCCGCTGCTGCTCCAACTCCCAAGGATCAACAAGTATACTGTAACTCCACACAATGAATTTGATTTCTCAAAACTTAATAATATATATTATTAATTTATAGTATAGAATATTAACTACAAAAGGGTCACCTATACATGACAATGCTCCACACAAACCCATGGATTTATTCAACCTTCAAGGATCAAATCCTAATTCAACTGAACAAATGACTATGCCATCAAAAGATAGAAAAATACATCAGACGATTTCAGTGGCAGATTCAGTAATTATTCTTATGGGGGTCAATGCATACATGCATTTGAATTTTGAATTTCTTCCTACAATGCCTTTTAACTAAAATTAAATTTTAATTGATCATCTGGTAAACTTAAAACCTAATTTTTAGAGAGCTAGGAAGCACAGATACAAGATATCGGTATGATACAATACGAATAGGACGATAACCTAAACTATAATATTCTAGATAGGGACAATGGCAATATGGCACTAGTAAGATATATTTTTATATTTTTACTATTACTACATAACTACTATGATTTTTTATTATTCTTCACTAATAGCAGTTAAAAAGAAGGATGACAGATTTTTTTTCCTTTTAACTTTAAAGAGTCACACTCAAAAGATTACAAAAAAACTCAAAATGCAACAAGTGGCAACATAGAAAATCCAGCATTCATGAGAGTAGCAGATGAGTGGTATCCAAAGAAAAAAAAAATGCAAATACAACCCTTTGCGTGCGCCCCCCC
>JAOTRH010000020.1:3205974-3225406 GCA_034768845.1 Heliamphora exappendiculata | reverse complement strand
CCGCCCACCCCCCACAGCATGCATCTTTTCTGAAACAAAATAATTCCAGCAGCCTTCACAACTGCTGAAAACAATATAGAGGAAGTATCAGATACATAGCCAAAAATACACATTTTATTAACTACATAAAATTGCGACTCTATATAATATACGTATCTAACATGTATCGGTATCCCATTATATATTGGATAAGGATACTGCAACCTATTCTCTTTGTTAGAAGGTCGATAAAAGTTAATACATAAATCTCTTATCCAAGAGTTAAAAGGTTTGGATTTACTAATAATTTTCATAATAATAGAACATGAGGATTATATAATGACAATTAATATATTCCTTTAGTGATTTCATACCCAAGCATAGAAAAAAATACATATTTGAAATACTCAAACTAGCAGACAAAAAATGCATTGAAACAGCAACCAGAGCACTTCCAGATCAACAGAAAAATAAGCGGAAAATAGATAACTGTGAGATAAAACAAAACTGCAAGTAATAATAAAAACAGAAATTACAAGGAGACAAATAAAGAAAACGAAAGGGGTTGGATGCAGACCTCCTGAGAACCTGCCAAATCAACAGCTAGATTTTGTGCTTCAAAAGAGTCAGTATGTATGTCATCCCCATGAAATTTCTCTCCTTCAGAGAGCACTGTCAGGGTGTCACCCAGCGTGCCTAAAAAGCAGGAAGCATACATCGTAATGTTAACAAGATAAACAAGGAATAGTGCTTCTCTGTTTTCATGAATTTTCCAATGCTAACAAAAATCTGAGAGAAGTAGCGCATGTTTAATGGCTGATCAAAATAAGAAGTTCTAAATGTCAAAAAATCATAAACAATGTAACGACTTAAAGAAATGGCAATTCAAACTACTCTCGTTTAAAGAATCAAAGACCTGCCAAGTCATCATAATTTTGTTAGCAAATGATACAGATAAAAGTGGCATTTTGACCCATTGGGATGCAAAAAATATAGAACAAGGATGGAACGCAAAATAGAGCAATCCATTTAAATTTCTGACTTAACAGAAACAAAGTAAGGCAGGCCTAGCTTAACACTAATAACAGAAACAAAGTGAGACAGGCCTTGCTTAACCCTAATAACATTATGAAGTACAGAATTAACCTGAGAAACAAGTTATTTAATCCCAACTTGACTCTTACTCAAGCAATAGGCCTGATGTTAAACACCTCTAAGAGGGAACATTGGGGCCCCAAACAAAAATTTAGATACTCATATTCTTCCCACCCAGGACTTCTCCCTCCCACTTTTGGGTTTCAGAATTTTTTTATCAGGAGCTTTTGGACATCAACTTGGTTTCTTTCCTGTTTGCATGTGGAAGTCAAATTCTTCAATTAAATTCAAATAATCTGTCAAAGATCCAATCGAGTGGGCAAAACAGAGAGTGAATAACAACATAATCAACCTGGCCAAATTATTCCGACTTTATCCAACCCTTTTTGAAACACAAAAAGATCTGGACAGCTATTTATGCTATTTATGCGCATACTAACCTCACATACAGAAAATACACTCTCAAATACAAAATACATGTAATAGTCCCTTTATGGCCGAAAACTAGACAAAAATTAAGAATATTACAAAAATTGTTGCTGAAATTTAAGGAATAGCCAATTACATAAAAGTCCTCGGGGCCAAAAGATTTCATGCAGGAACAATACCAAAAAAAAAAAAAAAAACATAAACTAGAATTGACAGATGGTATCAATAGGAAACTATATAGAAAAGAAGGCAAACAGGGTATCGGTCACATAAAGTAAATTGTGCTTTATTAAAAAAATAACAAATTTTTAATCAAATACATTGATACACTTATATAAATACATATATAGCTTACACAGTTGACCATGAAAGCAATTGATGAAGATCATATCAAACAAATGTAACATGCAATTTGTCGCCATTTGTTTCAATTGAATTGTATAAAGGGTAATTTAGGGTTGAGGAGAGAGAAGGTACTACGACCGAGAGATTCTAATTGAAAATTAGGATGAGAATCAAGAGACTCAAAATAACCTCTACACCCCACAACATATATATATATATATATATATATATATATATATATATATGAGTCATTCATAAATAATTACAAAACTACCCAGTTTAATATAGAAAAAATAAACTTAATAAACTCTAACATAAATAAACTAAATAAACTCTAACAGTTTCCCTACATACCAAGCTACAATAGGCCTCATTTTAGAACCCAATTTCTACTCCTGACAATTTTAGGGTGAGCTTCACGCAACTAGATTTGTAAGTGTACAATAACCATTAATTAGGTCATAGACAGTCAAACTTAGTAGCATATACATAATCTCATTAAACAAAATGATGACCAATATAACCCAGATTCCCAGAATGCCTCCAACTAACAAATTTCAAACTAACTGATATGCATGGATCACATAATAAACCTGATGAAGGAATATTTTGAACTTCAGCATTGGTATCCACCAACTCATGAACGTTCTCAAATTCTTCATCGTCATCATAGTTTTCATCATCAAACACAGAAGTTCTCTGCTCCAAAGTAGCCATTGAAAGTTTCGTAGCAAAATAGTCCTCTTTTGGCAACAAATAGTCTTCCTCCGAAGTAGCTTGAACCTCTGGTCCCTCATACTGCTCATCAATGTCTTCATAATCAACTGCATCTTCGGCCTTCTCATCATAATCTAGTGAAGAAAAAAACAACCAGAGTTAGGTTAGAAGATAACACGAGAAACAGTGCATCAAGTATAATTGTGAGGTGAACTGGAAATTTGTCTCGTAATCATTGAAGCAGCGATATGAACACTTCCAGGTTCTGATTAAAGAATAACCCTTTAACAAAATATAATTAGAGGCAAACACCAATACCACCACTGAAAGATAATTTTGAATTTACAAAGCCCTTTATGAGTCCAAATAACCGGTGACCAATTGAAGAAGGAAACCAGGAAAAAATCAAGACAGAAACCTGGTAAGACAACTGTGATCAATTATGCTTCTTCCTGCTAAGACATTATAATGAAGACCTCCAGACTTCAGGCTATTTTAGGTTTAAAACATGTCCATGTCAATGCAATCAGTCTGCTTTGTACAGGTTAATCTTGTAACAAATATTTGCCTTTTATGAAAACGCTAAAGTCAAGTTGATAATTTTATTGTTACTTCATCAACTTCACATCATTTTGCTCCTTTGATCTCACTGCTCATATACGCAAAGGTTAGAATACACACAACAAAATATGGTTTGTGAACCCCTAATGCTGGTGTTCATACATATAATTTCTGAAAGAAAAAAAAATAAGAGTCCAATCTTCAAAATATTAGCAAATACTCTCTTTCCAAGGGAATGGATGGTAATCAATAAACTCTAATCTTCCCAAGGTGCTGCTCAATAGAATGTCTAAAACCAGGAAGAGATTACCCTCTCAATTAATTATCATCAAGCTGACACAGAATTTTTTATATTAAAGCCACTATATCGATACAAACCAAGCACCATGCATGCAAAACCAACAAGTCGTTTCCAGTGAATGAATTTAATGTTCAGGTATTGCTTGAAATGTCAATACCCTCATGCTTACAAATCGTAATAGAAAAATAATTTCAAAGAGAAATAAAGGCATTTATCTACCTATATGTTAGAGAAATAAAGATACCAACTTAACAACATAAACTGCAAGAGATTAGTTTTCCTAGAATGCCCCATCACCTGGCTCAGAAGAGATTAACAACATAAAGAAATAAAGATACCAACTTAACAACATAAACTGCAAGAGATTAGTTTTCCTAGAATGCGCCATCACCTTGCTCAGAAGCATCAACAGGAGTGCGTGGTGATTTTACTGACAACTGAGAGTCAAAAAAAATTATTATTGCCACAAGATGAAAGAAGTGGACAATTAGAATGTACTCTCCCAATGAACCAAAAAAAATAGGGGCAACATGCATCTTACAAAGCCCCTAAACTATTATCCAACAACATAAACTGAATACATAATACGCTTTCCATACATCTATATCTGTAAGGGAAGAACCAAGCTTGTCAGCCAATGCAGCAAGATGCTCCTTTGCATCCTGAGAGACAAATATTATAACTTTAACATAAGTGATAAATGATCAGCATAATAAATGAAAAAATGGAATATGTAATCTCCTTGAAAAGGAAAATTTAAATGCAGAAGAAACATGACCGTATCAACAACGTCGATACGTATCCTAATACTGCCATTTAAAACCTTATGACTTGGAACTGAAAAAGGCCATAGCATAGTTGAACTATTTAAACCTACCGAAAATTAAAACCAATGGAGCTTAAAGTAAATTAATTACATTTTGTCTTCGACAATGCGGCCAACAGGAATGCATTTAAAATAAGCAAACAAAAATACAGAGATTACAAGATTTGGAAAGATATAAAAGAAAGTTTACATCAAAACAAACATGAGAGAAAGAGTAGGCCAAGGTAACAGCTTTTAGCTACTTGTACAAGGATCAGCTCTTCCAGGACACACCTGATGCATATGTTTAAATGTAAATGCAAGCAAGCATGAGGATCAGAAAATGCAAAATAGGTCAGGACTTGTGTCACCAGAAAAAGTCGACACCCTAGCTATTTACGTTTTGGACGGTGCACGCTCCAAAACAAGGTGCGCGTTCGTTCCAAAATGGTGAATTTAGTGTTCCAAAGCAATTCCCAAATTTTTCATATTTATGTCGTCAATATTATCCGAATAAGAAGAAATCAAGCGTAATAAACTAAAATCTAAAGAGAGTAGAAATTTAGCAAGACAAAATATAAAAAGATTAGTTATAATGCTTACTAGAAATATGTTTTACATGAATAGATTGAAAAATAATACTTTTTGGGTGGAATACATATTGCTTGAAATAAGTACATTCTAATATTGTAATCCATAGAAATGTAACCATATCGCAACACAATTTAGAGTATGTGGCGTGCCACATTCTCGTTCCAGCTCCTCAGACGATAAGTAACATAGGTCAGGACACCCTCCCAAGACCCTTAGGGTCGGTGCTGTATGCAAGTGCTGCATACAGCACTTGCATAGACTTCTCTAGGAACTCTTACATAGAGAGTTCCTAGAACTAAGACAAATACGTTGGACACTATTACTTCTCTAGGAACTCTTACATAGACTTCATATGGTTGCTACAAAGTTGGACACCATTACTTCTTTAGGCACTCTTACATAATTCACCCAACCACAAGATACACAAGGAATAACACTTGGGAAACATGCGTGAAATGCTACCACCATTGGAATATCACTTTCTTCCCCGTACAGAAAGAACAGCATAATTGTTAATAAAACAGAAAAATAGGCAGAAAAAGTACATTATGTAACTGACTGTTGTAAAAAATGAGGTGCATTTTTTCCTTTTGTTTGGAAGAAAGAAGTTAGATGTTCAGAGATCTGAATACGGGAAGAAAGAAAGAGAAGTTAGGGGAGGGGGGGGTAGAGAATTCAAAATTTCTTTGGCAACCAAGTGGCCTTTGGCCCAATGGAAGGGGTGTTACTCTCCCAAAAGGGAGATGAGAGGTTCAACTCTTGCCAAGAACAAGGTGTAGAAGTGGGCATTGTATTTTCCAATCAAGAAAAAATCTTTGACAAGTGGAAGACAATCAACAAGAGGCACCAACAAGGTGCAATTTATGTACGCCAACAGACAATGGCATAATAAATAAACCAAATTTTGGTTTTAAAAAACGGCCGTTACCATTACGCAACGCCGTTACGTAACAGTTTCGATGGGGGCCGAGTCCTGTTACAACCGCTATAGCGGTGCTACAAAAATTCACAACCGTTACGGTTACTGTAACGGTTGTTTCAGTGGCGTAGCGATGAAATCGTTCCGTACAGGCCGTTACAGCCGTTACTCTGCGAAAAAACGGGGTCTTTGGCTGTGAAAATTGCTGATGCCTTTTTTTGTCCATATCTTGGATCACTTTCCCCATTTTCATCTCAAAACAACTAAGAAAGAGGCGAACCAACTGGGTTAAGCAATAATTTGGTCAGATCTACTTTATTTTGGCAAATTTTTTTGATTTTTGGAAGTTTCAATCTTCCAAGTTCTTCCCGATTATATTTGGTCAGATCTACTCCTATTCTTCAATTTCTTCAGTTTCGGCAACCACTACTGTTCTTAATCTTCTAGTTTTGAAATTTTGCTAGGCTTTTCTCGTTGGATCTGAAGATATGTTCTTCCATTTTCAATTTCAGGTTCCGCTGAAACTTGAAATTCTCCTCCTATTTTCAGTTTCGACCGAAAGGAAGCAGAAATTTTAAGTTTTTTCTTAATTACTTTTTTTATCTTCATTTTAAGTTTTAAGGTTTTTTAATTCTTCTCCTTTTTTCATTTTCAATTTCGGCTGAAAATTGAAAGGGAGGCTGAAATTTTAAGTTTTTTTAATTATTTTCTTTATCTTCATTTCTTTGAAAATTAATGAGATTTAAAAAAATTAAATGGCATTTAAATTGAATATAATGAATTTATGAGTTTATGACACATAACGACATAAACTCACCAATTACTTTAGATAAATAATTAAAATTGTTTGATAAAACTAGACTTACTAGTATAAAATTTAGAAAATATGTTAAATTATGTCTCAAAAGTAAACAAAATTCATCAAAAAAACATTTTAAACTCTAACAAATATAATTTTTTTTAAAAAACATGCATATCAATTCATTTTAGTTGATTTGTGCAAACATGCATATCAGTTCTTCTAGATGTACAAGAGTCTGAGGTAAGGGGACCCTACCTCCCCCCTTTGGTTTATTGTGGTGATGGAGGCTTTTAGTCGCCTAATTCAGGGTGTCGTGCAGAGAGGTCTAATCCAGGTTAGGATGGAGCAGTTAATGCAGAGCCCACATCTTCTCTGTGTCGGCAACACATTGGTCTTTGCGGATGCTGAGCCCTGCCAGATGGAAGATCTGCAGTGTGTCCTTTGTTTTGAGGTTGTATCAGGTCTCAAGGTGAATTTGGCTAAGCCGTATCAAGCCTCAAAGTGAATTTGGCTAAGTCGTAGATTATCCCGATTGGTAAAGTGTTATGCATTGAGAGTTTGCCAAATATCTTGGGATGTAGAATTAGGATCCTTCGAGTCTCTTATCTGGGTTTACCTTTAGAGGCGTCGTTTAAGACAGTCTTAGCATGGGATGGAGTGATTGAAAGATTTCAAATAAGATTGGTAGGGTGGAAGCGTTAGTACCTTCCTAAAGAAGGCAGCCTCACTCTCCTTAGAAGTACTTTATATAGTCTCCTAACTTACTTCATGTCTGTTCACTCTATTATGGCGTAAGTGGCTAAGAAACTTGAAAGATTACAAAGAGACTTACTCTTAAAAGAGTTTAGGGGATGGTCCTAAATACCATTAAATTGATTGAGGTATAGTTTACTCTCCGTTTAAGAATGGAGGCCTTGGTATCAGGAGATTAGTCCCCTGACTCCCCTCTAATAAAGCCATCATGGCAAAGTGGTTGTGGAGATTTGCAATTAAAAGGGATGATTGGGGTACTCCCCAAGTTTCTTCTTATGGAAGGAGCGTTTGGAAGGGTATTAGTAAATTGTAGAATGAATTTTCGAATCATATATTCATTGAGGTAGGGAATGAGTTTTCGAAACAAATATTTATTGAGGTAGGGAATGGGGACCGAATTAGGTTTTGGTCAGATGTTATTGTCGTAATGTGGTAATGTAGTAATGTGGCATTGGGCAATGCGTTTCCTGCGATCTTGGTTTTGGCAAGGGCAGGGATGTAGTGGTTGTGGATTATGTTCAACAGCGTATGAACTCTGCTTTTGAAGACATAGGGTTGAGAAGGAACATGCAAGATTAAGAGTTGACCCAATTACTCACTCTCATTGAGATGTTATATGGGCATATGGGTCCAGCCAGTGGATTGAATATTGTTAGATGGTTGGGCAACTAGAGCGGGAGGTTTACGGTCAAGTCTTTCAATGGGAGTCTGACGAGGGGCCTAAAAGTAGTTTTCCCTAGGATGTGTGTGTGGAAAGTTGTAACTCCTACGAAGGTGGCTTTCTTCGGCTGGTGTGCGACTCATTAGAAGATCCTCACCCTTGATAATCTTATTTGGCGATGCCATGTTTTGGCCAACATGTGCCCTTTGTGTAAGAAGAATGGAGAGTCTATAGCTCACTTGCTTGTCCATAATATTTTTTCGCAAGAGTTGTAAGAGTTTGTGCTATTCTTTTTTGGGGGGAATGGGTTTTTAAAATGAAATAGTCGGTGTCCTCATGGAGTGGAGGGGAGGGATGGTTTCCAGTAGTCGGAGGAAGGCTTGGCAATTTTTTGCCCCTTTGTGCGTGATGTGGTCGGTTTGGGTGGAAAGCAACAGAACAATTTTTGATGGGGTGGAAACCCCAATGCACAGGATGAAGAGTTTTTTCTCAACAATTTGTATAGTTGGCTTTCTAAGAAAGGAGCTCAGTCTATTTTTGATACCATAGATTTTATTGACCCTCTTCCATTAAGTTAACTCCTTTTTTAATGAGTCTTTGTGAAGACTTTTTTATAGGAGCACTTGTATTCGAGTGGCACTTTACGTTAATATATTTCATCTTACTTATCAAAAAAATTGGTGTGAAATAAAATACAAATATCAATATTTAATATCATTGTTGTTATCCCTCTACAGTCTTCGGCTAGTTATGTCGCTGTATAGAAACGAATATCAATATTTAATATCATTATTGTTATCCCTATTGTGTGAAATAAAAGTACAAATAGGATGGCTCATGTTAACTTAACTGAAGTAACGAGCTTCCGGGTACACCAACCAACATTTGTGCCAGCCACACTAGAGATGACCTTGCAGAAGAAGCAAGTTTATGTACCCGGCCCACATGTTCCCCCATCAATGGGAGAGGACGTGCATTTTACGCACCCCACTCCTAATATACATGAATCGTGATTTATAATTTATAGTAGGCCCAATCCAGTGGAAGGAAGTGTGGAGGCTTTTTCACAATCCTTTTTTAATGAAAAAATAAAAGTAAAAGAAGAGAATTACAAAGAAGTTCAAAGAAAAACAAGAGTGCCCTTCAAATGAGGAAAGAAGAGAGAGGGGTGGGGAACAAGGTTGCACCTTACGGCTTTCCTAAACAAAGGAACTCCCTCAAAGAGATAAGATACAGAAATCCAAGAAGTGAACAAATAGCAAATCTTCACCCAAAGATCCCCAAACTCTTCAAACTTGTCTTCAAAATTTCTTGCACTTCTGTTCAAAAAGCCCAAAGCACGACATAAATCGCAATTCCAAAGTACTTTGGCTTTCTTATTGGAGTTGAAACCTCTATAATCAATGAAGATCATCCAGGCAAATAAAATTGGAGTTTAGGAGATACCCAATCAACCTCCACCAACTGCAACACCCCATAACACAGTCCCATTCAATTAATCCCTAGTAGACGAGATCCAATGTCACACAAGGGCACCACGTACAGGATGCATAGCACAACGGCAACGGACTAACTTATCAAAAGAAAAACCAGCATACTAGAGGTACTACTGCAAGTCAAACCATTCTTACTTCCTCATCATTCCCCAAAAGAAAATCTATTAATAATTTGATCAGTGTAAGCATCAAAATAAAATTCTTAAAAACATATCTCTCTACTTCATGAGTTGTAAATATAATAGTCTATAAATTACAGTCTAAAGCCGTAAAGTCTTTTACTGTCTTCATCCAGAAGTTATTTTTGGATGAATACCTTTAGAAATTCTCAATGAATTAGAGGCAGCATAAGCAAGACATGGAATTGCCTTAAAAAAAACCACCAAAAGTAGATCAGCAACAGAACCACTGATAAGACTGAAAAGTAGAAGAATCCCTTTTCTCTCAGGCTATCAAAACTTTCCATCTAGTGAAATCTCCCGAATTCCAAACTCCAAAAATTGCTTCCCAATGAAATTCCCGTCCTAAATTTTATCATCATCTAGGATAGCAGAAAGATGGACAGGTAAGGCTCCTAATAAAAATTGAGCAAGAAGTATGAATGTGATGATACATATCATAAATTTGACAACCACATACTGCATAAGAAGGAAGATAGCTGTTTATTGATCTGCAGCAAAAAAGTAATTTATCTTTCTAGTATGATACTACAAACACGATTCAGGACAGAATAATTTAGCTCGTACAATATCGGGGAAGAAGGCATCTTTGTTCTAAAAGAAAGTACCTACAAATAAGCAACAATGAGCCAAATGGTTGCCTAGTATCTGAAGCACCTCTAAACATACCTAAGATTTCCCAGTAGTCCCGGCATCCCAAGTGTAACAATCAAGGTCAAAATTTAACACTTCTCAGAAGCTAAGCATCCAAATAGCAGAAGGGGAGTACTTCTCAAGCAAGACGAGGACACAGCAATCCAGCACAATAAATTCCTTTGAGAAAGAAATTGGATTATCTGTTTATTCAAAGCACAAAAGTGTGAGAGAACACAGGAGCAATTCGAGGGCAACCGCAGCGAAGTGCTTAGACCAAAGAGCTTCCAATGTTTGAGGTGAATGAGAAGCACTTAATCACATTCTCTGGGAGACACGCACCCTTAAAAAGAATAAGAAGTTTGGAATGCTTACAATATGTAAAACTACTAGCTGCTTTCACGCCCTCTAGAATTGTGGACATGAGCAAGAAAGAAATTTTACATTCATTTTCTTGAAAATTTTACATCAAAATTTAAAGTCGAGAAGCCCTTCCTTTCTTTCTCTACATAAAGCATTGTTTACTTGAATGAAGATTGTCATGTTGCGGACAATGATAGAGAATAACACCTCAAAACAAGGGATAATTGAGCTAGTTTTGGATATATTAGTCTGAAACTAGAATGGTGGAAAAAACAGTTAAAAGATGTACGAGTAGTTCTTTTTGTCATAAAAGATGTGTTTATGTTAATAATTTTATTTAAAATGCTTAAGATTCTTATTCATAAATAGGTACAACTTTCATATGAACTGAACAGTGCGAATGTACAACAGCACTTAGTGGGATGATTGATTGATTGTTGACTCATAAATAGGACACTTTCCCATTTGTGAAAAACTTCATATGCTATGAGGTCTCATCTCTCAATTTGTTACTTCTATTACTACTTTTAAATTGTATATTGAATTAGAACCAAACAGTAAAAGATTTTTGCTCTCTGAACTTCTGTTATACACTTATACCCACTTGTGCTTTGAGTTCCAAATCAGTTACAGCAAGAAATTAGCAAGCATATTATGAGGATGCACACGAACCCAAAATATACTTTTCACCAGTCCCGTCAGCACTTGAACTTTCAAATGGTTAACATACATTTAAAATGCAACAGAACCAGTTCAACGGGAGAGAGACTCAAATAGCAGGTCAATAAACTTCTTATCAGAATTTCAATGTAGCATATAGCTCCACTACAATTTTCAAAAATAATTACCAGTTTGCTGTAAAGATATACAGTGACAAGAAAAATCTTATTGGAATCATAAAGATAAATGCATCAATAAAAGCACATCAAAGTGCTAACATACGTATGCTTTCCAGCAGGGCATTTCAACCTTCTATAGTTATAGCCAAAAAGAATATAAATAGTAAGCAAAAAATATATCTGCAAACATATGTGAGTGTGCATGTGTGTATGTGCGTCCTCGGTTTATTCATAAACATCTTCGATGATATTCCATTAGAAAAGAATGCTACCTCATCAAGGTAATCGACATCAAGATCTCCTGAGCCATCAACATTCCCAAACATGAATCCCAAAAGACGGTTGCCCCCGCCAACCTCCTCAAACTCATCCTCATCATCTGAAAATTAAAAAGTAACTAAGTATCAGGTACTAAAAAACAATAAACTAATTTCAAATTATAAGCGCTGTTTACAGGGTGTACGTATATGCACGAATGATGCATCCAAACTATAAAAAACTTCAAAACCTAAGAAACTATTACATTACCTTTATTGAGAGCAGGAAATACACAAAATGTACCTACAGGCTACAAACCCCATAAATTACGCAGCATGAACACTGAGAAACAGATATCTATGTGCTTGATACAGAAACTTTCTCGACACTGCTGGAGTTGTGTCCACCACATATTGGACATTTTCGCAAATAAAAAATCCATGCAAACTGGGAACACTTGGTTGAAACACCCCAACACATGGCCAGCAAAACATGGATTGCAGGATCAAATCAAAGTTAGCCACGGAATTTCATATTATAAGCGCTGCTTACAGAGTGTACGTACATGCACGAATGATGCATCCATACTAGAAAAAACCTCAAAACCTAAGAAACTATTACATTACCTTTATTGAGAGCAGGAAATACACAAACTGTACCTACAAATCCCATAAATTACACAGCATGAACACTGAGAAACAGACATCTATGTGCTTGATATAGAAACTTTCTCGACATTCCTGGAGTTGTGTCCAACGCATATTAGGCATTTCACAAATAAAAAATCCATGCAAACTGGGAACACTTGGTTGAAACACCCCAGCACATGGCCAACAAAACATGAATTGCAGGATCTAACCAAATTTAGCCGAGAATTGTACAACTTGGACTAGGGAAAGATTTTCTATCAGTGTAAAAGGAAAGTTTAATTATAAGAAAAATAAGCAAATTATATTAAAGTTTATCAAAAAGTTTGATTACAGCTCAAGGCTTCGTTTTAGCAAATATGAAAAGGAAAAAAACAATACATTGAAGCAAGGGTGAGACAAAAAAAAAGTCACCTTAATTATAAGACTTTATTAAATACATATGCCACGTGTTTTTTTATCATCAAGCCAACAAAACACTACTAAGGCCAAGGTCACTCTAGATGTGACTTATGCAAGGGAAACAAAAATTGCTTCAACTAAAATCTAAAATCACTTGTGTAGTCAACAAAAGAATCTAAAGAATTGTCAAACATCATTGAAAAATAAAACTGTTAAAAATTCAATATTCAGATTCTCCTTTCTTTACATCTTGATGAAGTGACAATTCTCCTCTTCCAAACATAGCATTACGTCAGACGTGTGCACGTCCTTTCAGAACTATTGAACTCCATTACTAAAACAACTTATGAAAAACTGTGCAACTCAATAAACGAACGTAACATAACATAAAAACAACAAAAGAGAACATCTCCAATGTTCTCTATCAATTAAAAAAATAAATCAAAACAGGGTTCAAAATCTCAACACTTTCTTTTTTGATAAGTGAGGGTTGAAAAGCTCCATTACTTTAACACACAACACCCAATCAAAATCAGTTTTCCATATACACAAAGTTGCAAACTATGGAAGGTTTTCCCTATATGACAGTGTAACGTAAACAACTAAAGATGGGAAAAACAGCACTCCAACCACTCAAGACAGCACAAAACATAATCGTTTCCTCCTTTTCTTTTTTCTTATAACTTGAGTAATCCTTTTTTTTCCCATCTCTAATGTATTCCCATGTCCAAACCAACCAAGTCTCAAACTTGCACAAATATCTGATGTCCAAAACTCAAGAGTTGTCTACCAATTCACACATCACCGGTAACCATACTAAGCCTTCATCCAGAACATTCGAATATTAACGGGATACGAACCCAAGATCTAGGAAAGTACCCCGCACAAGTTTACGGACTCTTACCGAGAGGTACATTTAAGTCCCACAGTTTATCATGGTGAGCCCTAACTCTAAAACCACAATTCCACGCAAACTCGCAACCTGTGACCCTAAGGTCCAAATCAAATAAAATTAACCTAATCTCACAACATACTCACCCACTTAACCTAATCTCACAACGTACTCACCCACTACTTATGAATTGCAGTGGTTTGTGTAGGGGGCCTAGCCCCTTCTGGTTAAAAACATGTGGTTCCAGTAGGAAGGGTTTATGGACATAACAGGAGGGTTTTAACATAGAAGGGCCCCTTAGTTTTTGTTTGGCAAAGAAAATGAAAATGTTGAAATCTAATTCGGAGACTTGCACTAGAGAGCTGTTTGGTAGTACCAAAATTAAAATTGCAAGACTTGATGAGATGAGAAAAAAGGTATAGAGGGACTTCAACCAAGAGAGATGGCAGGTAGGGTGATGAAGAAGAGGGGTAGGTTTTTGTCTCAAAGGAAACCAGTTGGAGACAGCAGTCTCAGCTTCATTGGCTTTTAGAAAGGGATACCAACACACAAAATTCACAATATGTCAATGGCCATAGGAGGCATAATCACATTGGGAGGATAGATATTGATGGACCGGACTAGACATTCGAGGGGTTTCCCTTGTAGATGTGCAAATAGAAGTACGACATTCCCACAATACAAAGAGTAACTTGTCAGGCCAATCTCATAAAGTGTTTGTCATCTTCTGCAGAATGTTCTTGAGATTCTTGTTGGCGTCTTCAATAGCACCATGAACCATTGGTTTGAGGACGATAGGGTGAAACTTGTGGTAGGTAATCCTATATTCTTTCAGTGAATCCAAGACTTTTCCCCAAAAGTGTAAATCATTATCTGGATAACTTCATATGGTACCTCGTAATCAATAGATAATGGTGTTTCTTATGTAGGTACTTGTACAAATTTTAATGTGGCATACGATGAAGTTTCCACCCACTGTGTGAAATAATATACCACCAATGGCATTGTGGTGCTTTGTCAGAGGCTTTTTACAGAGATAGAGATTAGGTCCTCCCTCAACAATTTGGAGTTTGATCAATTAATGAAGAAGACGAGGCATGCCTGAAAAACCTTTACGGAGGATAAGGTGTTTTGAAGAGTATGGATGGGGATAAGGCACCCAATCCCAGTGACTTTACTAAAGCATTGTCCAAGTAAGTGTTGGGGAGTGGTTATAAGTGACGTCTGGGGATTTTAAGAGAAGCTCTATTGCTTCGTTTGTTGCCTCAATGCTAAAGAAAGAGGGAGTATAAGCCATCACGTATTTTAGACCCTAGAGGCTTGATTGGGAGTATTATAAGTTCTCACAAAGACCCTGGCTTTAAGATTGAGGAGAGTTATTAGGATAGTCACTTCAGCTACTCAAAATACTTCACCGGGGGGGGTAAATTTGGGATGTTGCTTTGATGCCTAATGATATGTAGAAGCAACGTTGAAAAGCTCTGTGCTTTTAAGATGGAATGAAAGAAGGCCTATCACACTAACAGCCACTAGCTTTTAAAAACATAAAGAAAGGAGGAAAAAGGGAGTATAAGCCATCACATATTTTAGACCCTAGATATGGGAGTAAATTTGGGATGTTGCTTTGATGCCTAATTTTGTGTAGAAGCTAGGTTGAAAGGCTCTGTGCTTTTAAGATGGAATGAGAGAAGGCCTATCACACTAACAGCCACTAGCTTTTAAAAACATAAAGAAAAGGAGGAAAGAGGGAGCATAAGCCATCACATATTTTAGACCCTAGAGGCTTGATCAGGAGTAATTATAAGTTCTCGCAAAGACCCTTGCTTTAAGATTGAGGAGAGTTATCAGGATAATCACTTCAGCTTCTCAAAATACTTCACCAGGGGGAGTAATTTGGGATGTCGCTTTGATGCCTGATGATGTGTAGAAGCTAGGTTGCAAACTTCTCTGTTTTTAAGCTGGAATCAGAGAAGGCCTATCACACGAACAGCCACTAGCTTTTAAAAACATAAAGAAAATGAGCCAAGTTAATCCAAATTTTGATTATATAAATTGTTCTGTAAGAAATTCAAAGTTGTCATTTTGCTTCCTTCCATGTGCATCATCAAACACTTGCAACATGCATTCCACCAAGATGAAAGCAAGGGAATAAGGAGATCTCCTCACCTAAAACCACGGTTTACAAAGAAACTGAACAATGATGCAACCACTACAAAGAATATCATTTTTATCTACATATATGCATGAATACACTAAACATCAAACGATCTGGTCCAGCCATCCAGCAAATAATAGTAAAACCTCCAAGTGCACCTGATCAGAAGACATGATGCTGAACTTGCAGCCCATTGCTTAGCAGTAATCATCTAGTTTGAGTAGCTCTCATTCCTCGCCTACATACCTAGACTATAGAATATATACATAAATAAACCTTCATAATACTCATCTATCAATGAACTACAATGCGAACCAGCACTAAGCTACTGCCTATTAAGCACGGATATTTCAAAAATGGCTCCGTACAAGAATCAAATACGTATCGAATACCGATACACGAGGATACATATCGAATATGCCAGAGAAGTATCCAAAAATAATTTTTTCTCTTTTCAATTTTGAATACGTTTTGGATACACATAAGATACGGAGGCATACGCACGAGATACATTTACGAGTGGGTACTTTCTAGATAGGTTTCCAAAAGAAATAATTTTTTTTTTTTAAATATATTTTTTATTTAATTAATATGAATATACAACCATCTACATATTGTTTTCTATGCTTAATGAAAATTCTTTTTCATTTATTACTTATTCAATTATTCTTGACTTAGGTAGTTATTGAATGTCTCAAAATAACAACAAAATGAATTAGCTCTTACTTTTGATATAATTTTATAAATAATACAATACTACAAATTATTAAAAAAATAATAATAATAATTAACAAACGTTTCCTAGTCGTATCTATATCCTACTTTTTTATATTTTGTTGTATCGTTGTATCTGTATCGTATTTGTATCTCATATCAGTATCCGTGCTTCCTAGGTTACTGTACTAGCTATATCATCAAGTCAAAATTCCATTTTCCATATATAGCTTGTGGGCACCTAATTTTCAATCCCTTGTGAATTTAGACTCAATTATCTGCTCTCAAAGAATTACAAACTTTAACACATCCAAATCCAAAATCAAGTTATTAAACAAATATTTACCCAACTAGCTTAACATGTTGATTTAAGCTTCAATGGGCCGTCACGCAAACCCTCTTGCATGATATACTTAAACTTATCGCATTTTATGTGCAAGGTAAAGAATAAATAAACGACCTTCATCCCGACCATCCTGAGAGGTGCTATCTGAATCGTACCCCATGTGTATCAACAAATCTGCAATGAACACCAAGTAAAATCAATTACATATACAGAACTTATGCGGCAACATATACAATATGCATACATTTACATAGAAAGAGAACCAATGAATCGAAGATGCTGTGTTTGGTGCCGCGAAGAAGTCGACTGAGATCAAACTTTTCGCACAATAAAAATGAGAGATAAAGAGAGATGTTGAAACTATAGATGGTTGACTAGACGGGCAACACAAATATTTTGAGACAGCATTTAAATTCGCAATACAATTCCAATAGTTGTAAAATCAACATAAGAACATGTTGCATAGAAGGAACAAAATTTTGTTTTGTCCATTGAAACAAATGGAACATTTAAGTTTTCTAAGAAACCGAAACAAGACATAGTTGATGTTGTATTTTCAATATTTCCACGAAAACAAAACACACCAAACCAAAACACCACGAAACGAATTGAAACACTACGAAACATATCAAAACAATGAGTTGTTTCAACACTTATTAGGAATATCACACAATACTTATTTCGATTTCATTAACAAAATTTAAAATTATTTAGAGAATCTGAGCAATTAAAAAGTAGATGAGATATGACAAGAAGAAGATGAATAAGTATTATTAAATCATTTATTCTTGATCTTTGTTACCAGCTTACCACAAAGTACTCACTTATTCTATTTCTTTGTTACCGCAAATTACATTTTTATAGAGATTGTCAGCAATCTTTTATGTAACTTTTTAATCTCTACTACTAGAATTCTTCGTTTTGTTTTACATTTGTTTCCTTTAAGCCATACATAGTTTTATGTAGTAATACAGGAAGAAAAAAAACCATTTTTTGAGGTAATGAAATACTTTAATCCAATAATAGTGGGGTTTTCTTATAAATAAATAAGATCTATAAAAGGATATTAAGGGAATATTACCCAAAAGGAGAGAAAACCCCATATAACATGGGACAAAAACAAAAAAATATCCCACTAAAATAGGGGAAAAATTATAAAAATCTTTACAAAAGAATCACAAGAACAACGACGCTATGAAGTCAACCGTTTCATCAATTGAATGCATCGCACTCAGAAATCCAGTTATACAAATTACAAAGGAGAATACCCTTAGATCTATGAACACTCAACACCATCAAAAGATATCTTGTTCCTCTCCAACATTATCAACCACATCAAACACAAAGGGCCTCGGAACTCTCCCTCCCCTCCAACTTGATAAAACACCGCTTACGTTCATCTCAAAACTAGTCCACTCAAAATATCATCAAAGTAGAACTTCACAACTCCCTGGTGAACTCGTAGTGAATTATTAAATGAAAAACAAACTCTCCCTCCTTCTCACACAGACAGGCACTTCTGAATGAAGCTATCAATGGTCAATATCTTCCCATGTCCAACAACCCAAGCAAACAACAACACCTTCGAGGGGGTTCTCGCCTTCCAAACACTTTTCCACATAAAAATGGTCCCTTCACTACTCAGTAGACCCATATAAAATGACTTAACACTAAAAAACTCTCAACGGTTTCCTCTCCCAATCCCTCTTCAGCCCAATATCCAAAAAGCAGAGGCCAACGTTGTAAAATGAATATAGCCCTTTAAAATGTTTAATTATTTATATTTTAGCTTTATAAATACATAAATATGCACTTTAAGCCTTATTTCCAAAAGTTTGCTTATGTTTCCCATTTTTTTATATGTTTAAATCATGTTTCCAAAACATTCCCTTTTTCAGCCGATCAAAAAATATTCCACCGAAAGAAATTTTAAACCTTAACTGCACAAAAGCCAAAGAGGGAGAGGGGGGGGGGAGAGAGAATAACCGTTAGGTAAAAAAAACGAACATTGATTCTGATCATAAACTTTCAATTCCTAATAGAATTATGTATTTCAAGCCCTAGCACTCTGTTGATTTATATGGAGGCAGCAGGTAGTCTGGTCCATGCATGAATTGCCCAATGATTTTTTGAAAACTAAGGCAGTGGGTTAATTGGAGAATGGACTAGGTGGGAAGGGCAAGTTCAATCATTGGGTCAAACTGGAATAGAATCGTTGTGCGATAATTATGTCATTAATAAATTTTAAATATATAAATTCATAAATAGGGGTGGTACAATTACCCCCCAAAAAAACTATGAAAACCAAGTTTCAATGAGCATAATAAATATGTCAATACCACCAATAATAAAAATAGAGTGTAATCCCTCCTCAAAAAACAAAAATAAGACTTATTATACTAAAGCCGGAGAAAAGGCCAATCCCATTTCGTTTTAATCCCCAAGGAACCGGGTATTAACTTATTTAGTTTTGAATCAATAATCTCTGTCAACCAGTGGGACTAAGAATCTCAAGTTCATTATACTTCAGAAGTAATGGGGGAGGGG
>JAOTRH010000020.1:3170126-3191607 GCA_034768845.1 Heliamphora exappendiculata | reverse complement strand
TATTATCCGTGCAATCTTTCCTTTACTAACGCTACGAGCTTTCCATTACCTCACACCACAAAACCAATTGCTTGAAAATAACATTTTAACTTTCTTGCGTTGACTTTCAAGAGTTCCCAAGAGCAAGTAGAATAATCTGATGACCATGCCACAAAAATTCTGTTTGACAATTGTTTCTTTGATTATATTTGTAAGGGATAGAAAATCCCTCAACACTCAGCTAAGGGCTCTTAACCCACGTTATAAGTGAGGCACTCCCTCAAACTGCCAAGAGGCCTTTTCGGTTGTGGGAGAACAAAACCGTGTGTGTTCCCATGACGCAAAGTGAATAACATTTTGGTGCGTGCTCCTGCTGTGGGGTGGTCCCTTTCAATATTATATAACCTGTTGTCTTCTCTCACTGCCTTGACCTATTTTATTTTTTGCCTAATCTGTTAACATTTTCTTTCACTTGAATCTTGTTTCTCTGTAGAAGAGTATTCATCAGTATTAAAAATTATTGCGTAGAATCTTGCTACCTTCATTGAAAGCCAGCTTTACTTCATGCAATTTCATTTATCTTTTTGCTTATGTTTTCTTATTTGGGCATGCATCCATCCACAACATCCTCTATTATATTGCTACCTTTCTATGGCCTATGTCGTAACTGACTAAATGTTGTATTGTACCATAGAGCATAGCAAGCTATGTAGACGTCTTATAAAGTTGTTATTCTGTTTCATAGGCATTCAAAATTATATGACGTTTAGAAAACAAAAAAACACGTCAATTCCTATAATCAACCTTGTCCTGCATGCTGATATCAATGTTTTTCAAGTAGAAGTAGCAATGCATCTGATTGGAGATTCCCAGCCTTGGCTGTTAATAATTGGATCATTATCCTTCTTACTTCAACTTACTAATCAAATGGCCTTTGCTGAATCTGGATCTCGTTCCTCAGTTGGAAAGGTTGTTTGTTATCATTGTGGTGAAATGGGGCACACTAATGCCCATTGCTTCAAACTTCACCCCAAACTGAGGCAACACTTTATTAGGAACCTCACTTTAGGCTCGAAATCATTTTGCACTGTTGCTAGTGCCGAGCATATTGGAAGTACTCGCCTATAACCCTCCTGACTTTAATCGTCTCCAATTTCAGATTGGTCAGCTTCAGGAGAAAATTGGCTCCCTTACTACTCAGGCTTAGAGCATTTCTCAAATTCCCGATGCTACCTTAGCCAGATGTACTCCTAATATTTTACATGTTCAATCTGCGAAACCTACTTGAGTTTTGAATTATGGGGACAATTATCTTATGATTGGCGAGTTGTCATTTTCTTTCTCTGTTTTTTCTACTAATCACACTGTTTGCCTAGCTGATAGCTCTACTTCATATATTCATCGTAAGGGTGATATGTTTCTATCTCCTGATATTACCCTTATCTTTGTTCTTCATGTTCTTAATTTTGCCTTTAATCTCTTATTTGTTAGTCATCTTGTTACAGATCTTTATTGTGCTGTCATTTTCTTTTGTATTCATTGTTTACTTCAGTATCTGAATTCGAAGAAGATTTTTGGTAAGGAATATAAGCGCGATGGGTTGTACTACTTTGGGAAGCCACTACTATCACCACCGCCTACATTGAGTCTTCAAGCATCTGATTTGCCAGAATCTATATCTCACATCTTCTCTCTTCAAACTCTAAACCTTTGGGATGCCCATTTAGGGCATGCTAATTTTCAATATTTGTGTTTGTTATTTTCTTCTCAATAGAAGCTTGTAAGAGTAATAAATTTTACTGTGGTTTGTGAACTCTCTCAATATACTCGCACCAGTTATATTCCTCGTATGATCGTGTGTCTGGTATGCTTGATCTTATTTATTTAGATATATGGGGACCCTACTCGGTCTTTGCTTTGTTTGGCCATCCTTATTATGTGACCTTCATTGATGGCCATTCTAGATGCACATGAGTATATCTCTTGCAAAAAAAATTGGATGTGTTACCCTTCTTTACTCAGTTTCTCTAGATGGTTAAGACTCAGTTTCATCATGTTATTTACTAGATACGATCTGATAATGGTCGTGAGTACATCTATGACGCCTTCCGCACCCGCCTTACTTAGATGGATATGTTGTTGAACTCACTTATCCTTACACACCCTAACAAAACGAGGTTGCAAAACGTAAGAATCTCTATATTATGCCTGTCATTTGTTGCTTGCTTTGTGAAATGTATATACCCAAGTCTTATTGGCATATGGTTGTTTTTACTGTTGTTTACCTCATTAATTGCACTTCTAATCAAATTCTACATGATTTGGTTCTCTTCAAGTTCTTTAAACTAATCGTCCTCTGTTTTCTCTTCGGCCTCAGGTATTTAGCTGTACTTGTTTTGTCGAGAATCGTTGTCCCACTCGTACTAAAGTGGATAATAAATCTGTTAAATATCTTTTTTGGGTTATTATGCTATATCCAATGGCTATCGTTGTTATGATCCAGTATCTCGCCATATGTTTCACTCTATTGATAGCACTTTCTATGATAATACTCCATTCTATGGTTCATCCTAATCAACTGCCCAGGACCCTCTTCCCGGTCCGTCATTGGTGGCTCCCTCTGCGAGTGCTCATCTAATTCCTATTTTTCACTCTTTCTTCAGGGTGGATCCGTCTATCCCACAGCCCCTTGCAGAAGTACTCTCGACGCTCTCAGCCTCCGCTACCAGAAATCTCTTTGGATTCAGATTTAGGTATTACCTCTTCTTTCGTTTTTGCACCTACTTCTTCTCGTTATCTCTCTCGTGATTGCAAACTCCTTTCCCGTTATGGTTAGCTAGCAGTATTAATCATCCTATCTCTCAGTATGTTTTCTATGATGGTCTTTCGCTTCCTATTGCATCTTTCTTGGCAAGATTGAGTGCGTGCATATCCCCTGGTCAGTGTCTGACGCCATCCAGAATCCCAAGTGGGTCATTGCCATGCAAATCGAGATGGATGCCTTGGAATCTAATCATACATGGGAGCTTGTGCTCTTACCCTTTGGCGAGAAGACTGCAGGGTGTAAGCGGGTTTTTAGTTTGAAGTACTTGGTTGATGGTTTTGTGGATCAATATTCCTAGCAAAGATTTTGGTGCTATCTTATCCCTTACTGCTAAGTTGGTTGTTGTTCATCTTCTGATATCTTTGGCAGCTTCTCATTAATGGCCTCTTCATTAACTGGATGCCAAGAATACTTTCCTTCAAGGCGATTTACTTGAAACCATCTATATAGATCCTCTTTATGGATTGAAACAATCACTAAGGGCATGGTTTAGTCGTTTAAGTAATATTATTCTTTCTATGGATTTTGTCTAGTGTCACTCTTATCGTACTTCTTTTATTCGTCAATGCAGTAATGGTTATTATATCATTTTATTAGTGCATGTTGATGATATTAATCTTACTGGAAATAATACATCAAGTATTGTTTAGGTAAAAAATGATCTTGCCAAAGTTTTTGATGCTAAGGATTTGGGCCCCCTTAAGTACTTTCTCGGTATTGAGGTTGCGCGTTCTTATCGTGAGATTTTTTTTTCCAGAGAAAGTACATTCTTGATTTCTTTCCGGATAACATGTTAGAATGCAAGCTAGCCTCTACTCCTATGGATCCAAATCTTAAGTTTTCAGCTGAATTTGCAGAGTTTACTTCCTAATTCATTTATGTATCAACGTCTGGTTGGTCGCTTGATTCACTTTATCCGTGAAAAAGTTCGAACTTGCAATCTGACTCTCCTCTATCTTTTCATCTGATCAGACTGCAGATATGTTCATTAAGTCTTTGGGACCCTATTTGCTCTAGCTTGAGGGAGAGTATTAGAATTAACACATTAGTAAGTTAGGATATCTTTGATTATAACTTGATTATTGGAATCAACACCGTAGGAAATTAGGATTTCTTTGATTATGGCTTATTTCGAGAATTTATTTTCTTTCTTTTTTGCAATCCTACACTATTAATATAAATAAAGAGCTATAACACTTTGAAGGTAGGTCAGAAATTATAGAACTCTTTTCCACTGATATACCTTAGGAGAATCATCACTTTTCAACATTGGTTATCTACACTGACTACTCATTTGACTAATTAGTTATTTAAATTTTTGAATTACCTATTTTCTTTTCTTTTCTCACCAATTATCATGATTATATTACCACATTGTGCTGTGTATGTGGCTTGCCTTTCACGGTAGTTAGTTTTTCTGTATAATGAGGCTTATTGTGTAACAGTTTGATATTTTGTTTATGCACTCATAATCTGAATCCTATATTGCTGTTAAATTGCAGGCTTCCTAAATTTCTTTGTTGCCTTTTGCTTTGCAATTCCCCTTTCTCTATCAGTTAGGTGAATATCATTGTTTGTTAATTTCCATTTCATTTTGGTCCAGCTACCACAGCAAGAAAACTCTTTTGACTGTGGCCTCTTTTTGCTCCATTATGTGGAACTTTTTCTGGACTGCGCTCCTGTTGACTTCAGCCCATTCAAAATAACAAAATTTTCGAACTTTGTAAGTTATTTCATCTTCACTAACCTTGGGGTTTATATTCTTGTCTGGAAATCAGTATAAATGGCATATGCTTGGTTGGCATTCCTATTGTTGGGTTGTACCAAGTTGATGATTGAATCAACTTACTAAATTATTTTACATGTGAGTTGTTTACTGTTTATTATTTGTTGGCCTATAACTAGGATTTACATTTTGTATTACTTCGTTTGCTGCCGCCAAATGATAGGGATAGCAGATGGTGTTTGAAATTATTGGTATAACCATAGTGCAAATCTGGTGATTGCACATGGATTGATTGTTTAGATCTCTATCTGACCTTAATTTGACTGAGCTTATTGCATAATCAACATAGGAATCATTCATGCTTTTCATGTTCAATTTTGGTATTGAACTTCAGCTGCTTGAGGGATTTGACCCTCTTATGATTACGCTAGGTATGGTGGCTTGGGGTATATCTGAGCATAGTTGTCAAGTCGTGAATCGAAATTGTAATTTTTTGAATTGCCGATTGTAAAGATTTAGACCTAATCTCTAATTTACATAGAAAAATATATCTATGCTTTTAGATATTAAAGATATCTTATATATGTGAAACATTTAGAACTAAGTCAATGAAAAGCTTGTTTTGAATGATACCACATGCTCTAGTAAGATTAAAATACTTGCTTCTATGCCAAGAGTACTGGGTGCATGCCCCAACCGTCATCTATAATCTTATATTATGACAATTCACGTCATACAACATGTATGAATTGGAAGGAAACGTGAATTCAAAATTCATTCTAAAAGAAGGGCTTGGGGTCACTGCTGTGACTCAGCACGGCATACACTGCTGCGCCCAAAAATGGTATCTTTTTGGGCTCTTTCAGAACACAAGTTTTCATTGAAAACCAACTTGTTTTTTATTTCTTTTGAAGTGTCGTTGCCATTTGTCTCTAACGTTTTCTCCCAGCCAGTGTCATGGGCGAATCTCACCAAATCTGTTGTGTCTTATTTAGATGGAATTTGTAATGTCTTTGACTGCAAAGTATTGGCTATTTGGCTTATTTACATGTTTATTTTTTCAAAAAAAAAAAAAGTGAAGTCCCAAAAGCCATTCCCAAGCTTATCAAACCTTTCCACTTGATTTATGCACCTCACTGTTCGGGCTATTGCGGTGCTCTTTATCTACTTCGCTACAAAACATCGGGAAATCGCCGTTCTTCTCACTGGCTTCGCTGCAAATATCAACCTTCTCAATTAGCTTCTTTCTTCGACCTCTCATTTATATAGAGTTTTTTTCCCACTGAAATGGGAGACTCGTTCTCTCTACTAGTCTTTGTCCCACCTTTTATTTCTACCAATTTAACTTGACCACTTCTTTTTTGTGCCCTTCTATATTTCTATTATTAGTTAGTAAGACGTGGTCTGTGTGGCAGCTTCGAACCGATTAAAAGTGATTTTGAAAAGAGGGGGTTTTAGGGTTGTAAATAGAAAAAAACTGAAATATTGAGACAGTATAGTTATGCAATTTATGTGAGTTTTCAGTGAGAGAAAAGATAAAGGAATAGATGGAGTGAGAGAGTGTATTTTGTACTTTGTTAGTGGAGGAGTTCTCATTTGAAGAAGACAACGTTATTCTAGATAAAAGATTTATTTTTAAAGAAAACAAAAAACGACACTGTTTTAGGGCATGAGAGAGGATGTTGTGCCTGGATCGTAGTAGGGACCCCAAATCAAGAAGTAAACATGGATTTTCATGCACTACTCAATCTTTTCCTTTTTAAAATTTTTTTATCAACCATTCTTAATAGAGAAAGAGAACAAAGTCAAACTTTCAATATCCTATCAAACATAAGGTAGACAATCTTAACAACTAAAATTAATGGAAAAGTTACCTCAAAGGAGTGTGAAATACCCAAACCAAAAATATCAATTGATACTTTAAAAGGATTCCTTGTTAAAGCTCCAACACTTGGATAAAGTTGAATATAGCGAGCCCATATTATTTTAGAGAGAGGAAAGAAAGTTTTTGTCCTAGGGTTTGAGCCTTTAAGAGTAAATATAGAGGAAAAAACAAAAGATGGGAGAGAGAGAGAGAGAGAGAGAGAGGATGGATGTCATATAAAACCCTAAAAACCTAAAAAAGATTCTTTGAGTTTGAACCACTTCTCAACTGGAAAAAAAAAAAGAAGAAGCAAAAAGGGTCAGATTTATCAAATCAAAAGTAAATCGAACGATTGACGATTTACCCATGATTCGTAGCTATTTCCGATTTGTAAAACCTGTTCATGTCGATTACCCACTGAATCGAATCGAATCGAATCGCTCGATTTAATTCGTGAATCGCACAATTCTAACAATAAAGGATTTGAATATTGAAGCCTAGGAAGACGGCATGCGCCTCAATGGACAAAGAGCGCAGGAGGTAGAGAAGGTGAGATCTCGAGCACCCTATGAGAGAGAGAGAGAGGGAGGGATGGTAGTAGAGAGAGCTTAGAGTGGGATATGAGTTCTCGAGATAATGTAACTATTTGCAACTTGATTATTGCATCATCAAGTTGAGTTTAATAATATTAAGTCACTAATTGTCTCAAAAGTTTAAGTTGTTAGGAAATGGATCTAACAATGTATATCATGCTATCTAACACTAACTCTCACGTTGAGAGAAAAACAAACTAAAATAAACAAGTGCACAATAATAAATATAACAAGAAAACATAGTGCACAATAGCAAATATAATAGGGAAACACATATCACAAGCCTTGATCTCAAAACTTCGTGAAAGTAGAGTTCTAATTCCATGTTAAATCACCAATTGTCCCAAAAGTTTAAGCTGTTAGGAAATAGGCCAATAATGTATATCAAACTATTTAACAAATCAAATTGTGAAGAATCACCAATGATGCATATCGGTAGTGATGTCTAAGGAGATCAGCATTTAATGCTTGGCAACTCTATGGTTATAATCTTGCGATTCACCATACGTAATACAATTAAACCAAGGAATCGATTCATAATAGAGGAGAACCTCTAAAAGCATAAATTACATCTGAGTCAGTACAGTTCACGATACATATCATACAATTCGGTTCAAAAGTAGACCAAACAATCAATTTGTTTTATTTGCATGTTTCACTTTGCTAAAGGAATGTTTTGAGTCAACAAGTGAGGCTTGGACAAGTGGAGTGACGTGGGTATTGTGGGCCTGTTGAGGTCAATGAGGTGGGTGTTAGGGTTACTTGAATTGTAGAATTTTATTATTCGCACCTTTGATGAAAATGGAAGAAAGAAATATGAGATTCTAGTTGTTGGAATAATATTACAACTCATAAGCAAGACTCTGTAATTGTACAAGTGTAATTATGAAGTTGAGGAAGAAATGTATAAATTAGAAACAATTGGGCATGGATAGTGTTATTTTGCAGCACATTCTTGGAAAGCTTTAGAACTCTATTGAAGTTTTGGCATGTATTCATGGAAGCTTTCTTCAGTTTTCACCTTTTTTGTCAGTAGCCAGTGATCAGGCGTTAGTGTTTTCTTTGTTAAAGACTGTTTGAAAACATGGGAAGACATAAAACCCAAGTCATTGGTGTGACCTGTAAACCCAGTCTTCAGCTTGTATAGTTGCAAACAGTTATATAGACTGAAGGATCAAGCAACCCCTTGGATGATTACTTCACTGTCAGCATAGATTTGTTGACTCCTCAATAGTTGACTTCATTCCTTGTCTCTTTTTCTTTATGAGTCCTTCAACTGATTGCTGTAATGTAGCTATTGTAACCTTATTACAGGATCACTTACAAGCTATGAAAATATTTTGCAAACTATTTAAAAAGTTCCTAGATAGAAACTGCGTCTGCTTGATTTTGAAGATTGCAATTTATTTGGAATCAACTGCTCACTCCATCGGTGAGCTTTGTTGGAGGGTCTGCTACAATCTTAAGAATTTTTTTATAGAGGAAGTAAGAATCTTTATCCATGTCCTTTCAAATCAAAAAGACACTAACTAATTGCCCAAGGATTTTGGCATGCATTCATGTCATTACTGGTATTTTGTACTTCCTGTGTGTGAACCAATGGCTTAGTTGCTTCTATGCATATCCACGTTGTTCAAATTTGGCGGATTGTGATCCATTGAATATAACAATGAGGTATGGAATTGTGAAATTCGTGGGTTTCCAGAATCTGTTCCAGCATCCAACTTCTCATTGTCCAACTACGTTTAGGCCAATGACAGCCATATAAATTTTTGCCCCTCTTTTAAGGAACCAAAAAAGCGATGATGACAGCTTTTTTTGGAATTTCATTGCTTTGTTTGTTTGAGAAATTCCGCTGATGCATAATAAGCAAACCATTTATGGGATTTTTCTTTTTTATCATAAATGTTTAGTCTACCTCGTAAGCATGTGGAGTTACATTTCTTAGAGAGTTACGTATCTGCCCATTTTTTTCAGCTTAACAAGGATTGGTTCACACCTGCTGAGGCTTCTCATAAACGCATTTATATCAAGAAATTAATCGATGAGATTTTTGAAGAAAAATCTTTCAAAGCCCCTCTAGATCTCTGCGTTGATGACAAATGCCCTTCAGAATTACCTGGCCTAGATGAGAGAGACATTGGCGTAGAGGTTCTGCAGGATACATACAATTCATCAGAAATATGTCATAGCAATTATTCCAGTTCTACTGCTGATCAAGAAATTCAAATTATACCATTAGCAGCAAGAGGTGTTCAATGTTCAAAGGAACAGGAATCGGTTTTTGGGGAATCGTTGGAGCAAAGTGCTGCTGGAGATTTAAACTCTGATGGAAGTAACCAGTGCTTTGGGCAAATGGTATCACTTGATCGATTAAAGAATGTTGCTATCTCGCCAATAGAGGTAAATAAGTCAACATTTTGCTCAACAGATTTCCGTGTTACAATTGGTGTTTTAAAACTAAAATAATAATATTGTCATGTAAAAGATAACTCAAGTTCACAAAATAGATTTGTCTCTAACCACACGTGGTCAAACATAGTATAGATATTAGTTCTACACTCCATACACAATGCAATAACAATAAAATAATTAAAAATGCTTCTAAGTCTCTACATGAGAGATTGTGAGCTGCTACTATTTATTTTTGGTAACTTGAAATTTATAGACTGGAGTTAACTTAAAATTGAATAAATTACATAGATCTTATGTTAAAAGTTCCTTTAGACATGGATAATTTGCTCGTCATATCATATAGTGTGCTGTTAAACCTGGTTTTTGCTTGATGTTCTTGTCTTTTTGAAAACAGGAAGGCAAAGAGACTTGGGAACAATTTGCTTATTCACCGACCAACAAAACAGATGGTCAGGCTGCTGAAGTAACTGAATCTTTGACGCCTGCATATTCTTCGAAGGAGTTTAGAACATGGGAACAATCTTCATTCCAGGTTGTTTCTATGCATCTTTTGGAATATGAGGACGGAGGTTCATTCTCGGGATCATCTGTTGGTGGATGCCCTGTTACATCAGAGATTGGGGCAAATGAAGATCTCCTGCCTGAGGAATTTTGGGGCACAAACCCTTCCGGGGTGAAAGACAAATCTGAATCTCCCTCAACGTCAAGTGATGGGCTTGCTGCTTGTATTGTTGAGGATTCTGAAGAGGAAGATGTGACATGTGGTGTCAATGAGACTGAAAAGTCTCCTTTCTGCCTTAGAAAAACTATTGGCTCATCCAATCACAAGGTGAACACCACAGATCATATTGTTGATCGAGCAAACAAAAGACCACACGTAGCAGAATCAGAACTGCTGGCTGCACCCACAAAAAAAAATCGAAGCTGATGCCGCCTGAAGGAGGAGGACATCTTGTGAGAAGCCTTTTAGAAGGATCTGCACTGAGATATTTTGTTGTGGTGTAGTGTTAGGGTCGGTAGTGTATATAGGAAGTTTTGAAGGTTTTTGAAAGGGTTAGGCTTAGGCAGGGAAAATAGAAGTTGGAAGTGGCATTTGTTGTTGTCACTTGATTTTGTTATGCCTTGCCCTTGTAATATGTGTGTATGTACCTGTGTATATGCAATTTAGGGTCTACAGCTGCAGTACATTTTACATGAAAGGAAAGGAATTTGTTGAGAGAAAATGAAAGGAATTTGAAATGGGTAAATATTTTCATACTTTTTTGTTGAGTTTGCAATAACAAAAGGAAATAAACAGGTAATCTCAGAAAGTCATTGTTTTTTATTAGAAAAATAATAAGATATGAGTAAACTCATTTCTCTTGTTCTCTTTTCTCTAGCCAACCACTTGGCACAAACCTAAGCCATGGCCCTCTCATACAAATTGAATGAAAAAGAAAGGGCAAAAATATTATTATTGTCTTTTACAGTTCGGGTAGTGGAAGCTGAACTCTCTTTTGGCTCTTCATCCTTTCTCTTTTTAACCCATTTTCAATGAACTCGAAAAAAGAAATACAACTTTGGAAAAAAAAAAGTATTTTTGAGTTTGAGAAGTGTACGGTGACAATTCGTAAATTATATTTATTTGATGGGTTAAACACGACCCGGCTGTTCCTTTCTCTTGACAAGCACCTACAAGGACCAACAAGCATGAATTATCCGGGGGCGGTCCTCTAAAAGCTACTCTGATAATTAAGTTTGATAATTAAGTTAGACAGAGGTGTTAGATAAAGGGGGAGAGAGAATTGAACATTACAAAAATGTTAGAAAATACCCCCAGGAAGGAAGAAGGACCCTTTTTCTTGGGCCTAAGACTCCCATTTTATAAGGAGTCAAATGCTCTTTCACTTAGTTTTATGATTACCTTTGACACCTAACCCTGCAGGACGGCTATACACGTCACGTTAGCGTAGAAATTTACTGTTCGAACAGAGTACGATCACATCACCATTAAGTGGAGCACACTCGATAGGAGGGGCGCTCGGTCTAATCACACTAAATGTTGTACTTCTATGGTCAAATCATAATCAACGTTGTTAGAACACGAACGTCGTGTTTCGTGCCCAGCTATTCGACTTTGGGTCCGGTAAATGGCCGAAACCATTGAGGCCAGTCTCTGTATCTCGGCCATAGCTTTAAGCTGGCTTTCACCGGGTACTTTCCTCTCAGGCCATAGTGAGGCGTGTCGGGTATGGGCCCTAGACCCGTCCAGCATATACCTCGGCCCCAAACCCTTCAAAAAGTATCATGACCATAGCTAGCACCACCATTACTGTGTACTGCTCCATCTCATGCCCATTTTCACCTTCACTAGCACCACCATTTCTATGAACACTTGCTGCATCATTGACTTCATTTATGCAACACTCAGAATTTGCAGTTAGGGTAGCTATGGAAGAGTTTGAACTCTTTACTAAAACTGGGGCAGCAATGATGGCAAAAGTTCAATGATAATTGGGTTGCTTCCAGCAAGTAACCCACAAAATTGCAGTAAAAACAAAATTGAGCAGTTTCCCAAAGGTTATGGCAAAATAGGTGAGCTAAATGATGCCAAGAATGACAAAACCAAACATTGGAACATTTCAATTTCTAGAATGATGAATCTGCTATTTTTACCAGTAGCATAGTACTTATATTAGATGTCTAGGCATTTTCATGCACAACCCCCCAAACTGAAATTGCTGAAAAAACAACAAACTCAATATGAGTTGGTATTCATAGATTATGATAACAATGAAATTGACAAGTTGCAAGAATCTCATTGTTGAAACCCAAAAGAAAGTTCAGAAAAGAAAAAAAAAACCTCCAAGGAAACAAACATAGCCGAAGTCAAATCAAAGCATGGCTATCAAGTAATACCACAAAGTAGGAAAGCTGAATTACATCACCAGCTGACTCTACAAGAGGGAGCTTTTCCATATTTTCAGGAAAAACATTGACTGAAATCCCAGGACTTGAATATGATTCATCAACTATTTTTACTGTACAAAAAACAATCTGCAAAAAAGAAATCATCAAAACTTGATAAGTAAACTCAAGTTAAAGGAGTTCCTCTAGCTGACCTTGAACAGTAATTGGAAACCAGCAGAAACATATAAAGAGAAATATTTAACTTATTTTTCTTTCAATTCACTGAGAAAGAGGACATTATCTAACAGAATGTATAGTATTAGAGCCCTTAATTTGTGTTGCTTCCGACTTCTCACTCACATGCATACCACATTCCATGCTCCATTATTCACTACAATGCATAAGGAATTGGTTCATTAAAGGGACGAAAATCTATACCTTTAAGAGACAACTAAGAGGAAGAAAAAGAAAGAATGAAAGGAGATCCCACATTAAAGAAAATCTATGCCTTTAAGAGACAACTGAGAGGAAGAAAAAGAAAGAATGAAAGGAGATTCAAAATTAAGTTGCTAAGTCGAGCAAAACAGTTTAGAAGCAATTAAGTTATCTCCATTCAGAAAAGTCGGCTTTGCCGCTTCACAGCTCCACAATCCCGCTTCCAACTTAGTCAAATGATTTGTGTCAAACAGAAGTTATGTCATTATTAATAAGAATCAGGAGTGCCTCTCCTCTCATGCCACAGAAAGACTTTCTTACAACTAGGCTCTTCATGACGAAGCACGTACAGTTCAAAACCATTTGGCTACATCTCCAAATCCAGCATTCAACAAAAGCTGTGAATTAGCGAATCGCGTGCCAACCTTCTTCGAAGAAATATGATGCCTCTGAGTAGAGCTTCTAATTGTCGAGTTCTTTCAATGGTGATCTTTTCTCAGTGTTCTCTTCAATGCTCTTTGTCGAGGAGAGGTGTGTTTACACCCTTACTGGGAGAATCAGAAAGGTCATCAATCACCAAATCCATTGCACGCTTATTTATGTTGTCAAGACTCTGCAATATTTTCTCCGAATTATCCAGCAGCTCAACATCTTCGCCACAGAAGTTGGTGATCCAATTGCAGACTCCCTCCATTTGGACTAGCATATAATCCTTTTTGTAGAAAGGTTTCTTTGTGACTTCAAGAAAAAGTTGTGTTTTGCATTGGAGCTCTAACTAAGCCCTTCAGCGCTCTTGTTTGCTCCAAAACTGGTCCTTCATTGTCTCTGTTTCTGATTTCTGGGCTTCTAATACAGTTTCAAGCTTTGCTACTTCTTTCATTGAATAAGTCAAGGATTCCTACTGAAACTTCAGCTTCTGTTCTAAATCATTGAATTCACTTTCCAATTCATCAATTGTCTTGTTCTTATCTTGAATTTCTATCATCTTCAGATTCTCAGCCTTCTCCAAAGCTTCAGTCACTACATCAATTTCAATATGCTTTTTCAGTTCCCTTTTTGTAGAGTCTTGCTTCAACCAAGCAATCTCATCTTAGATCTTTTCTATTCGACAATCCTTATTTTCTGCAATTCAGTAACAATTTTCTTTCTCTTGCTCAAGACCTTCTATATTTTCGCTGCAATAGTTGATTCTAATAGAACAATCTGTTGATGAAGACAACCTGTTCTTCTTGCTCTTTTACCATGCCAATAGAGCATCGGCCAATTTGCAGATGACAACTTAAAAAAGGCTAAATTCTAAGTTGGGCAAATCGGTGAGGACCTCAAATCCAGATCATTCTTTTAGATGCTTTTGAGTTCTGACAGATCATTAAAAGTTATAATTCGTAACTACTAACTTGCCTTTTCTATTTGCGGAGAGTTTCCTGTTGAACTGTAAATTTTTATGTCAATTTGTCTGTCGAATTGAGGTTTTCATTTCAGCATGTTACCTCACCTTCACTGATGTATACAAGTTTCAGGAAGTCTTGACCATACATAATCAAAAGAAGAAAAATGGACAAAGTTAATGGCAAGCTTAAAGCAGAGATGGAAAAGCTCAAGGACTAATGCCGAATCGAGGGGCAGTCCAACAGTTCAAGGAAAGTACACAATGAACAGCTAGTTACATTCATGGAAGCTAAGTCACTAATTGAGAAACAAGTCCAACAACTAAATGCGAAATTCAAGGCAATATCTGGGTTCAGGCAAATGAGTGAGGACCTCAAATCCAGCTTACATGAAAAGGAATTATTCCTTAGGCACCTCAAATCTAAAACTGGTTCCCATCATATCTGCTCCAATATCTTCTAGAAGCCAAATAGCAGGAGTACAGACCATTAGATACCACGAACGAGATATAGTTTTGAAATTAGATCTAATTTATCTACAAATAAATGAATATTAAGTATAATTTCGAACGGGGGGAATAAAACTGTGAAACATCATCCGATCACATAATTGCAGATATCATATCAACTTCATATTTTACATGGATAACAAAGTTAGTGAGCTCTACATAACAAACGAATCCGATCATAAAAATATATCTAAAAACCAAGCCTCTTGAACTGCACAGCAGAGTACCGTGCAGCCTCACACAGCACCCACCAAGGGTTCTATCAAAACCGTGCTTCATTTGACTTCATGGCCCCAATAAATTATCCCAAATAGGCAAATCAGTTGAGCTGTTGAACCATTGAGCCCTTTCTTCCTCAAAAAACAGCTTGCAATTCTGATGAACCAGCCCGAATTTCGATAGGAATGCTAGCAGATCACGAAAATCCAGTACAAAATAGGATTTGCTGCAAATTAAAATCAGGGGCTGTGGAGTAAAAACAGTTCAGTGAAAAATGGATGTCAATGGTTGCTGAACATGAATTGTTCTTTGTAAGCACTAAACAAGTACAAGGATTTGAGGACTAATCGATCATCTTCAGCTACACTACTTTACAGAGAAAACAACACTAAAATCGGGACGATAAACAAAAATATACAAACATGAGTTAAAAAACTCACTTTCCTAGCTTCTAGTTCAAGCATCAAAATGGGATGGTCTTGGGGTGGCCCAAGTCTCTGTCTCAAACCCTTTCTTCAATCAACAACAAAGCCTCAAGTTCCTCTCTACGCCGCTCCAATTCCTGCAATTGACAGGACCAGAAATTTATGACGCGATTCATAAGAAAAACAACATAAATACAACCAAACTAATTCTATTAACTAATCCAAACAACCAAAGTACGGTTATGAGAAAACCTAAGATTGAAACTATTTTAATTCGACAACTTAGATTTCCAATGCCCTGTGTTTCTCACCGATCATAAGAAACCCAAAAGAGAATATAAGCTAGCCTCAAGAAGCGTAACATGGATATTTTGTCGGCTACAGGATATATACTCTCACTGGCCAGTAATGTTAACAAACAGAGGTATTGAATTGATTCCGTGGAACCAAGTATGAAATATATCTTATTTCTGGCTTCATACATCAATCATGACCACTTCAGCACCTCAATAGTACTTGGCTACTTACCATCTAACCTTCGTTAAAGATATCATGAGCAGAAAATGTCATTATGGCCAGATGGTTATATATCGTCTAAAGTTGGGGAGTAAGTCCAGTAAATCAAATATAAACAAAAAGAAAGGGAAAAGCATTATTGCCCATTAACAATCCAATAATCCTACTTATTATGTCTTATAGGTAGGCTGTTAGAGGTTTCAGCACTTAGGTTCCAGATTGTTCTCCTCTTTAAATAAAAAGAGTAAAGAAGAAGAATTTATTTCTTTATTATTTTTATTCTATTTTATTTTATTTTTTGGGAGAAGGGGGGGGTGGGGGGGGTTGGGTATTGAAGGAAACTCTTTAAGCAGACATCACAGCTTAATCATAGTAACAACAAGCTTGGACATGGGCTGCCATCGTGCTAGCTTACTTGCAGATCCTTAACAGCTTGCTCCCTCGAAACTTCTTTCTTCTGGCGAGCACGTTTGAGATGGCCAATGCATAAGATTCCCTGCATTTGAAGTTGAAATACATATTAGAGATAATCCGCATTTAATTGTATGGAAACAAACAACAGCTTGAACCAAAAAGATGGTGTGCTTAGCCACCAAGGACAAACATTCTTCTGCAGTTCTTCAAAATCAGTCACGAATCAATAGAATTTTTTCTCACGTACAATTTGAGATAGCAGTTCAAAACCAAAAGCTTAAAAAACAACTCCTCCTTTAAACTCAGTTGTGCAATGAAAATTCAAGTTCGGTTCAGCAAACGATGACAACAGCCATGGATATGTGAAGGTTCTAAACTTCTAATATATTCAAATCAGCAAGAGAATAAAAAAATCACCAAAAATAAAAAGTAAGACATAATCTACCAGATTAATCAGGAAATAATAACCTACCGAAATAATGTAAACAACCCCACAAGCAAGAAGCATGTAACTGGCTATGTTTTGGAGAAGAATAAGCTCCTTCTGCGTCTCAGTGTCCTCAGGATAAGCTCTTGTCATCACTGCAACACTGAAAGCAAAATAAAACCTAGGATTCACAAACAAAACTTAATTTTTGGAGTGCATATGTGTACAAGCACAGGTATAAACATGGAATTGTTTCACTGACGGTCCCAGAAATATTTAGTATTTTCATGATAAATCAGCTCTTACTTTTTATGGTAGTGATAATTCAATTCACAATTTTGTATTTACAAATGATATGAATGATCGTTAAAGGTGCAGCTTGTAAGTCAGATTCAGAATTATCAGCCAATAAGTGCTGTGAATGTGTATCAGCTTCTTTTAGACTTATGAGCTGTTAAAAGTATGCAACCAAAATAATTTATATATGTTGAAATTGTGTAACTACATAAAGCAATAATCAGGATCGATTTTGATATGATCTTATCTGAAATCTAACTAAGACACAGGCAACATCAAGGTGAGGAGGTAAAAGGAAAAGACGGATACTGAGAACTGGAACATACAAGATCTGCAGCATACCCCTGCCAGCCCAATACTCCAACACCTGCACATGATTGATTGAATCTAAACTTAGATAACGTGATATGTTAAGAGCTGCAATGACAAGAGGAGCATTTAAGGTAGCCATTTTGCTATAAAGGTAGGGGTCTCCAGACAGTGATTTAGGATTTTGCCAAAATTTAGCTGTAGTTTTTTTATTTAATATATATATATATATAACCATCACTAGATTGTATGCAGTAATTGTCAATTGTTTAAGTTAACAAAGATAGCAAGTGTGGAAGTTTTGATATGAAAGTTGTCAAATTTCCACTCGTTTCTTATACAACTAAGAATAGCTCCTCTCCTTGCCAATAATATGGTCCCAGTAGGAAAATGAAACTAACAATATGGAGAAGAAGGAGAATAGGAGATCTTTGTAAGTCTACAAGTGCACACATATAAAGGGATCCTTTAATTTGTGCATAATCTGCTCTTCGAAACATGGTTGAGAAGTATTATATTGTTTCAATACATGGAAAAATAGTGTTTGCTCTTCCGTCACAAAAGCTCAACCTTCAATTTCATTGAACTGAGTAATTCAGTTGCACCCGGAGTTTAGCATATCAACTCTCATTTATTATGCTCCCTTCAGTGATAGATCATGTTCTTCTAAGTAACTGCATTATATAGCATTCAAATGAGTCCATGTTGTTTCCCTTCACATGATTCCATTTTCCATGTACAAAGAGCACCAATTTCAAAAAACTACTAGTTTCAGTCCTTTGTCACAGTTTTATGACAAATCCACTATAAGAAAACCTAGAATGATGGCTAGCCTACTAACTAAGATCAGTGACAAGCAGGAACAGTTTCCACAGACATCACTGCCCGGGTGCAGGTTCGTGTCTTTGTGTTGCATTCATCTAATTTCAATGTCTAAAAACATTGGGATATGTCAAAATATTCTTGATATTTAGTATAATTCTTTTATATTTTAGTATAAAATATTGTTTACTAAGTGTCAGAAAGCACTTTATGTATGAAGTGAGAACTATGTGTGTGTGTCGTAAATTTGGATTACGAAATATGTTTCCTAGGTAAATGTCAGAAACACACATCAGACACATATCCATCAGACACACATCTTATACTTTCACCCGTGTCAAGTGTCTGATAGAGATACTTTCCACATTTAGAAAATTTCATGTAATATAACTCAATCATTTTGTTGATTGATTTGCCATAGAATTCTTACATCCCTCTATCTGGTTTTGGATAAAAACAGCATATCCAATGCACTGTCACCTAGAACAGAGATGTTAATTTCTACTGTTTTCATCATTCCCATATAACTATTTTTTTAGTCGAGCGTTCATCATTCTTGTATAGCTCTGATCATCAAGCCTGAATTTCCTATTCATAGGGCTTGGTCCCCATCAAATATATAGTTTAATTACTCTTTGTTTATCCCTGTAGCCCGTAAATACTAAACTTGAAACCTTTACTGTGGTTTTTCTCTAACTGATTTTACAAAAAATAAGGAACAATAATAAGATGGCTTGCCCAACAATTATACAATAACATATTTCCCAATACTATATTTATGATTAACTTGTGTATATATTTGTATGTTTAATAGTAAACTTTATAAAGAAGAGAGGACAATCATCCGCAACTTATTCCAAAAGCTTACTGAATCTTAGTGGCTATTTGAAACCTGCATTCTAACAGCTCCGAATTTTTCAGCAAGATGAAAAAAGAGAAGAAAAAAAAACACTAAAGTAATCCTTTATCTGAAGAAAATTCAGTATGCGATGATCTTATGTAGTTCAGTGACTTCAGTCTGACTGGCCAAGTCACTTCATCAGGAGACTAAGTGTGCTCCAAATACAGCAACTGCGAATGATATTAGTATCAACAAAGTGGAATTTGACATCGATCCAGATGCGAACAGATTTCAACATTGTGTTGCAAACTTCCAACGAAATATTATCAACAGTTTTCTATAATACACATTCAAATATTCTGGAACAAGTTAAAAGTCCAAAATTAGAAGCTAGAAAATGAACCTTCCAGAACTTTATGATGAATCCCCATTCTGTCTCGGCAACGACGACGAATATTGCAATCGCAACCGCGTAGCACCGAAATATGCCATCAAAGATCTACAATCATCCATATAACAAAGCAAAGTGCATCTTGAGATAGAATTCATGGAGGCGCGCAATACAGATAGAGAGCGAGAGATTCAAGATCACAATCCAGGAACCTAACGCTCAATATGTGCGTATTTACGTGTGTATGTGCGCGCACGTGTAGAGAGAGAGAGAGAGAGAGAGAGAGAGAGGTTACATCGGATCCGTTCTTGAAAGAACGGACGGCGGAGAGAACATTGACGGCAATGCAAAGAATGGCGGCCAACGACGTAATGAAGCTGAAGCATCGGCAAACGACTAAGAAAGGGTCGGGCCTCGCTCTAACTCTGACGGCAGCGGATGAGTTACCTCGCTGCGAGTTCTCTCCGTCCGCGTTTCTGGACATTTTCCCGGATTTTCTCGGCCCCGATAAATTTTCAAAGCAGCTCCCAAACAGCCCCAACAGAAATCCTTTCGATTCTTCCTCGTCCTTCTATGGCGATTTCTGCGTGCTGCGATTCTGGGGAAGTTGTGCATTTTGACAGGTGGTTCTGTTTTCGGGAGATTCCTTACCTGCAGGTCAAGCATCCGTTAGTTGGAGACACGTGGCAGTTGCTGCCCGAATGTTTACTGACACGTTGCGGTGAAATGTAGAAAAGTTGGTCCACAGTTTTGAGTTTTCTTAATTTTTTTTTTTTTTTTTTTATAATTAGCGATGTCCAACGAACTTCTCGTTTGGACTTTTTTTTTTTTTTTTTTTTTATTTTAAATTTTTTAATTTTTTTTTAAAATAAAAATAAAAATATAAAAAAAAATTAAATAAAATCAAAATAGACTTTTTTAAAGACTTTTTTAAAAAAAAAACCTCTTCAAACATATTAATTGTCATTAGTTTTCTAGTGATTTTCTTGATAACTCAAAACCAAAAACACCAGCTACACAAAATAAATAAAATTTAATATTAATTATATTTAAATAATAAAAAATCATCTTAGTTTTACTCGAGTAACAAATAAATTTTACTATTAATTATATTTAAACAAAAAATTTATTTATTTTCATAAAATCACATTGATCACTCCATTCATCTCCACAATCACACAAAATATTAAATATTTAGAATTTTAAATTCAAACGGTTAAAATTATATATAATTTAAGGCTATATATGATTTAAGGGTTACAAGAAGTCCTCAGAGGTGGTTACCAAAAAAATCACTAAAAATTGTCATTAGTGATTATCGGAAGTGGCGGTGGAAAGTCATCTTCGAAAATTGTAGAGGCATATAAGCATGTAAAATTAGAAAAGTATTTTAGTGTAATTTAGTGGAAATGTCTAAAGAGGTTTAGTTTTTTTTAGAAAATAAAAAAATAAAAAAATTAGATTGTTTAAGATAATTTTTATAGTAATTTTTTATTTTTTATTAAAATATGTAAAATATATTTATTTTTAACTTTTAAGTTGTAGTGTTTAGAATATTGACACGACTATTTTTTGTTTTTGTGAGTAGTGTTGATTTTTTTATGTAAGTGTATTATAGTAATTTTATTTTTAAAAAATGATCGTATTTGATATATGTATTGATTTTTTTAAATTAAGAGATAAAAAAATTAATAATTTTTTAAAAAAAATCAAATAAGACAGCTTAAAAGTTAACTTTTTAATAAAAAAATTAACTTAAAAACTATCTCAAATAAGCTCTTAAACTAATAAAATAAGCTTCCTAATTATAAACATTACACCAAAACCCCCCATCTTTTTCAATTGAGTGATGCTATAGATCCCAAATAAAATGACCAAAAAATTGATTAAGGGTGTAAAAACGGCTTACATGCGACTTAGAGTCCGCTCAGAGGCCTGTTACCGTGTGAATTCGACCTAATCTTATCAAAGCCCGAGGCCGACCCAAGCTCATTCTCTTATCCTTAGGGCCCTCCCCCCGCGCAAAAAAAGAAGTCTGTGGGCCAGCCAACCAGCTCGCGTCAAAAGTCCACCCAAAATCATTATATAATTATAAATATTTAATTTTTTATTAATAAAATTTATATTATTTTTTATTATTTTAATTGTTCAAGGTTATTGCATTTAATTGTTAAACTTATAAATTATAATAAATTAAT
>JAOTRH010000020.1:3138097-3152564 GCA_034768845.1 Heliamphora exappendiculata | reverse complement strand
ACTCATGGCTGTTGGTTTTCAGGTTTCAATTGCAATTGAATTGCCAATTCAATTGTAATTGATCCAGCTATTGAAATTTAATTTTCAATGGCCAATAAAATTCACAAATTTCAACACCAGGAACCAAATTGGATTCGTCCGTGCCGGCGACACAGTGAGGAGGATAAGGATGTTCGGGTTTATCAGGACGGTGGGTGTCGAGAAATGCAAGAACCGGCCATTTCTTGTCGCAGAAGAGTTCGGCCAGCCGGGCGGATTCACCGATCATCTCAGAGATCTGTCTATTGGGCTCTGTGGGTGCCTGAAACAATTACCATCAGAATTGAGAATTTTGAGGAGGAGGAGGAGGGAGGGGGGCGAGGAAGACGAAGAGTAATTGAACCAGATTTCCGGCGCCGACGGTGCAGAAGCCATTGATGATGTCGACGAGAACTAAGCCGGCGTTAACGTGTTCCGACAGAACCACCGATTCCTCCTCGAATGGGATTTCTATCTTCAGAAGGTCTACGGTGTGCAACACCATCTTTCCAAGTCCAGGATGGAGCTGGGTATTCTGGAGCATAAAGATGGAGGCATGGGCATCACTTCTTATATAGATGAAAAAGTTTGAGTGTTTTTTTTTTTTTTTGGGTCCGCTGTTAAAGAAGTTGATTTGTATTTTTATTTAAAAAAATATTTCTTAAGTTATACTGTTTTTTTAAAGTTAAATAATTTTTTTAATTATTTTCAAAAAAAATTTTTATATACATCTTAAATACACTAACTCTTTATTTGAGTAAAAACTTATAATAATCTAAATGAAAACTCTCACTACTAAAAGAAAATACATGTTAATATTTTAAATTTTATAATTTAAAAGTAAAAAATTAAGACATATTATACATTTAAACAAAAAATATAAAATAAAATATTTATCCAAAAATTATCTCAAACACTTTAATTTTTTCTTCGTTTTACACATTAAATTTTATAAAAGCCAAATATTTTAGACATCTCAAACAAAAGTTTTATACATATTTTTTTAAGAATTTTTTAATTTTATTGAAAAAATATAAAAATACATTTTTTATATTCTCAGATAAAAACTAATTTTAAAATAAAAATATTGCGATTCCTATTTTAATTAGAAGACTAAAAAGGCCCTTACAAAAGGTTGTGAGAACTAAAAAGTTGCGTTTAGTATACGTTTTTTTTTAAATATCAAAATATATATTTTTATATTTCTCTTATTACAAAAATTATATATATGTAAAATGTTGGTTTAAAAATATATTATTTATTTATTAAGAAATAGCTTAATCAAGTCATTATGAGAAATTATAAAAGTAAGATTTTTAATTAAATTTTTTTAAAAAAATTAGACCATTTTCTTATAAATTAGTTTAAACAAGTATATATTTCATATTTTTCTCATCGCGAAAAATTGTAAAAATAAAAAGTAATCAATAATAATAAAATTAAATTATACTTTTTTCTAAAGAAAAAGCAGTTTAAACAAGTATACTTTTTATTTCTCTCTATAAAAATAAAAATTAAAAATAGAATAATAGCTCAAACGAAAAAGTTGTTTAAAATTTTCTATGAAGCTTTTTTTTCATTGTAGTTAACTTTTTAAAATTCTAATTAAAATAATCATATTTGTAAATTCATTTTGTTAGTTCTAAGTAACCCAAGAGAATGGTGAATTGGGTCTTAAAAAAAATAATAACAATTTTAAAATCTTTTTTAAAAACTTTTTAATATTTCAAATAAATATAGTAAGTATAAACAGAGAATAAAGTAATACAAATATTAAAGTGGTTAAGAATAGAAATAGTGAACCACACACTAGGAATTTATAGTGGTTCCGCTTCTTTAAAATTTACATCTACTTCTTAAGTTTTTTTTTGAAAATTTTCACTGTGTAGAATACTTCACAGGAGCATTCAAAACTTTATAATCTTTAAGACTTTTCTTGAGAAAACAAATATTTACGGGCACATTTAAAAATCTATAACAGTTTTAAGATGATCCTAAGAAAGTAATTCTATGTTTTTTTCTAATCATTCTTGAACTCTTTTTTGATGAGATTTACTCACTCACTCAAAAGATAAAATGTGGCTCACACTTGAATACAATAAACAAAGTGTTTAGATGAGAACCACTCACTCTTTTTATAGAAATTGATTGACAATAAATAAACAGGTAAAAAGAAATGAGGTACAAGAGTTGGAGTTCAGCAATAAATAAAAATTTGAAGATTTTGAGTTTGAATCAAATAATAAAATAGTGATTGTAAGTCTTTAGAGAGATTAAATAATGAGAAGTAACTCTTTATATAAGCTCTTGAGTATTCATGACTGTTGGAGATAGGTGAATGTATTAAATGCCAAAAATTCAACCATTGAAGTCTGCTGTGAATTTAAATTTTTGTCGCAGGTGTCGATACAAATTCTTTATGATCGACACAAAATATCTAGGATAAAGATCTTCAAGTGATTGGATCAACTCAAATCTTATGAGATGTCGACATATTTGGATATTGTGTCGACTCAAAGGTTCTTCAACATCCGAGAAAGGACAATTTGTGTCAGTTCAAATTTTTTTGGTGTCGACACTAAATTTTTTTAGGTGGGCTCGAGATATTTATGTCGACTCATCTTCAATTTTGTGTCAACACCCAAAATCTATAGGTGGTCTCGGTACTTTTGTGTCGAATCATTTGGTATTTGTGTCGACTCAAAATTTTGAATAACAAAAGTGAAGAACCACTTTTGTGTCGACTCATTGTGAGTCTAAAGAATTTCGGATCTTTTGTGTTGACACAAAATTTTTAACTTTTAATACCTGAAAACAACTTCAACGACAAGTTATGCACCTCAAACCATTTGTTCAAAAGTGTTGACACACTTGATATCTTCAAGTATACTTTATCTAAAAATTTTGACTCAATTATTAATTGGGTTCAACACGAAATATTCTCAAGAACATTTAGGTATTTTAATTCTTTTGAGAGATAAATAATTTTTTTGGCTAAATGTGTTAACTCATTTGTTCAATATGTGTCAACACTTTATTTTTAAAAAATATAAGTATTATCTTTTTAAAATTATTTATTCTTAAAAAATAAATTATTAAAATAAACAAAATCAATATAAAAAACCCTTAAACTAACACATTTTATTATAACTGATTGAAAAATTTAGTAATTTAGACCAAAAGGTCTAGATTTAGAAAAATAGAAAATAAAAACTTATATTTGATATTTTTTATTCTAAATACTATTGAGAATAATGACTTATCTATTTCATTTTATTTATTTTCATGTTTTTTGTATTTTTTTCGTTATTTGTTCAAATTAATTGAACTTGTTACATGATTATGAAATAATTACTCAAGAATTTTAATTTATTTATTAGAAATAATCGACAGAAATTCAAATCCCGAATAACTGGTTGTTTGATCCAATCTGAAAGGAGACTACACAAGACGTGGATGTGCTTAAAAAGCATGCCCGGTGTCTTAATCCAAAAGGCCCTGGTGGTCCACGAAGAAATTTTTTTTTGGGCCCTAGATATTTTGAAATTCTCGATATTATAACTGGGTATTTGAAAAAAAATTTGTTACTAATTTTTAAATTTTTATTACTAATTTTAATTATAAGTTATAATTATTTTCAAACACCAATAATTTTACCTGTAATTTTTAACTATTTTTTTTTAATTTCAATTACAAATTATATTTTTATCAAATATTCACGATTTTTACTACAATATGAAATCTATAAGCTATTAGCAATGGTACTCTCAAACACCTCCATTTCGATACTCAAATTAATAATTCGATAAATATAAAATTATTAATTTTTTATATATAATATTAATAATATTAAATTTTTTTTAAATATTATTAGTACTACAAAATGTGAATGCGCTTGAAAAGCGTGTCGCGGTAAAGTCCTATGGCCCACCAATAATTTTTAATCCCTTTACTATTTGGAGTTTTGTGTTGATAATGTGGGACCCAACTAACAATTTGCTTATTAAAGAATTGTTAATCTTGGTATTAATAAAATCATGCTATGCGTTATTCTTGTCAAATTTTGATTTTTTTTTATGTAGTAATAAAAAAATAATTTAATAATATTAATAATATTATATCTTTTTTAAAATTATTAGTACCATAATTCAAATTATTATTATTTCTTATTTAACAATTAAAAAATAATTTTGCAATCCTCAATTTGCTCTAATCAAACATGTACGAAGAAATTGTAACTGACTTTGTGAATCCCAATATTATTAATATCTTCTATCTTATTTAATTTTACCCAAAATTAACCCACAAATCACAATGAATGGGCTTTGATAATTGCATTTTACAATACCCGTTTTAACTTTTTGTGCGTTTTTCTAAGGGAAAATATCTTAACGGGACATCCTTCTTTGACTAATTGGCCCCTTATAAAATAATCTGAATCAATGATTTATTAATATTGTTCTGTATTAAGATGTGATGTGGTCGTTGTTGCAAAATTTTAATTTTAAATTTCTATGATTTGATTACAAAATTTATTTGTTGAACTTATTTAGTGATAAATGTTGTTTAAATACTAAAAACTCAATCAGTTTTATATTTTTACTAATTACACAAAAACACTCTAATTAACTTAAAAGCTAATTTTTTAATTTTTTTAATTTTTTTATTTTTAATTAAAAAGTTAAATTGAATTTAAAGTAAATTGTTTGGTAACTTAATTTTTAAACTATTTTTTTTAATTTTGTTGTTTGGATAAAAAATTATATTTTTTTCTTTTTATTTAAAATTAACAATTTTATTATTTTATATATTTAATATTAGCAATTATATATAATTGGTAGTGGTAGTAAATAAGTTATGAATAAGTAGTATTATTATATTTTAAAAGTGATAAGAATTTGATTTGAGTATTATGAGAGTTTATATTTTAATTTAATTTTTTAATTTTTTAATTTTTTTTAATTTTTTAATTTTTTTTAATTTTTTTGTTAAATGTATAAGGTTAAATTTTTTATATTTTTAATAAAAAAACTAAAAAAACTAAGTTGTCAGTCGATGCCTTAATATACCATAAAAAGATGGAGAAAGAGAGGGGGAGATGAGAGACAAAGGAGACAGATATAAAAAAGTGAGTGACAAGAAAAGTATAGAGAATATAAAAAAAAAGTGAGAGACAAGAAAAGTATAGAAGTATAGAGTATAAAAAAAATATAAAAAAAAAGTGAGAGAAGAAAAGTACAGAAAAAATAAAGAAGATATAATGCTCCTTAGTTTGCAGTTTTAATAAAAGAAATTACATAATTTTTGTTATATATTTTTATTTTTAATAATATTTAAATATTTAGAAGATCTCCAAAATAATATTCATATTGATTATGAAAATTAAAATGAAAAATTAGTAAACAGTCTAATTTATAGGTTATTTATTATTTTTTATATAGTATAAGATTTTTTAACGAATAAGATCCATTCTCATAAAAATTTTAATGCGCAAGATTTTTTTAGGACAAAAATATTCTAGAACAGATAAATTTATCTGTATTTTTTTAAAACATGTATAAAAAATACAAATAAATTTATCTGTCTTTTATTGAAAACACATGTAAAAAATATAGATAAAATTATCTGTCTTATTGAAAGTACGTATAAAGAATACAAATAAATTTATCTGTATCTTTTTAAAATATATATAAAGAATATAGATAAATTTATTTGTTTGTATTATCTGTATTGATATGCAAACAGATAAATTTATCCGTTATGTATAAATAAATAGACAAATAAATTTATCTATTTACATTATATGTATTGATTTACAAATAGATAAATTTATCTATTAGGCATAAATATATAAACAGATAAATTTATTTGTTTTCATATTAAATTGATGAATATCAAACTGATAAATTTATCTGTTTGTTATATAAAATAGATAAATTTATTTGCATGCAAAGTATTGTTAAGAGAAGTTACGCAATTGAATCTTGTGCGTTAAAATATATATTTTTAGACATTTAACTAAATTTCCTAAATTAAAAACAAATGAAATAAGAATTTTATACAAATGGCTCATTTTTATATAAAAAAAAACCTCTTATATTACAAATGTCTTATTTTTTACAACTGTCCCACTAGATGTAACTTTAGCAGTTGCCGCTAATAACTCATGCCGCAAATATCTTATTTTATACAAATATATCACTTAAACTTTTTAAAAATATAAAATGTCTAATTATTGCAAATAATATAATAAGAGTTACGGACAAAAATAATAAATAAAAATTATAAATAATATAATAAATAAAAAATAGTAATTAATGAATTAATATAACAAAAAATACATAACATAAGAAATAAGAATAAAAAATAAATAAATATAATATTTTTATTTTTAAAATATAAATTTTATACATATATTAATATTTTTAAAAAACATTACTTTGTGTAATTGGTGAGAAGTGGAGGAATGATGAAAAAAAAGCAAATATTATTATTATTTTGTTTATTATTAAAGATAGAAAAAATACACACAAAACCAAATAAAAATATGCAAAAGTATAACAAAATAGAAAAAAATTATTATCTCTAATAATAAGTAGCAATTGAAAACTTTTAGAGAACGTTTGATGGTTTAAATTAATAATAAAAATATATATAATCTTATTTGATAGGTAATTTTTAAATTAGTAATAAATTAATTATTAATATTATATTTTTTAATTATTATATATGCCATATTTTATAAAATTAATTATCTAATAAATACAAAATATTTTTATTACTTATTAAATTCAAATAAAAAAATATAATTCACCAATATTACGTCTAATTCGGTTAATATCCCCGTTTTGCCCTGTCATAAGTGCGAGGCCACCACAGTTTGGACTTCGGCCGGGTTTTTTTCAAGACTTCAATCCGGTCGGTCCATAAAAGTAAGAAAAAAAAAAACCAACGCTACATGAACTGGAACAGGTATCTCTCAAAACCCCAGCGTATTATCCTCATCTCAACCAGAGAATCGATCCAAGGCCCCAAGAAAACCCCATTTTCTTTTGCTTTCCTTGATTTTCCGGGAAAACAAACCCTCATCCCTCTCAGATGACACCATTGGCAACCGCCAGACATCTAATTACCCCACTCATTTTACCATCTAGAAAACTGTAAAATTTATAATGCAATCTACCATTACACCCTCAAATCCAACTAACTTCAAATTCCCTCCAAATTCCCGCCTCTTTCAGACCAATTCGCATATTTTCCCTCCAAAGAAAGGGATTTATGCGGGAGGAGGTAGCAGACTTTGTCGACCAAGAATGGCGTCTTCTGCCGGAGACTTCCGGGTTAGTTCCCAACTTGGTGGTGGTGGTGGCGGTGGGTTTTGTACTTTGATGGAGTATGTGGGTAAGGGTGGGGCAGATGTGGGCGATGACTTGGCGGTGCTGTTCGCTCATATACAATATGCTTGCAAGAGAATTGCGTCTCTTGTGGCTTCTCCTTTTAATTCAAGTCTTGGGAAGCAATCTGGGATTGCCGCCGCCACCGCCGCCGCCGCCGGATCGGACAGGGATGCTCCTAAGCCCCTTGACATCGTGTCGGTGTGTGTTTTCTGCTATCCAATATTATAAGTGTCAAGTTTTGAAGTATCTTTTTCTCTTTATACAATCGCCAATAATAATTCTATTGAAACCAGTTACCCATCATTGAAGAGTCACAATATACTCATCGATCGATCAGATAAACATTTATTTTATTTTTTATCTCCCTCTAATTAAATATGTGGGGCTCTTGTTAATTGTGATTGACTTGCCATACTTATATTTGTGTTGTGGATATTTATAGATATGTATGCATGGCACTCTCTCCTTGTAGGATTGTTCACATTTTGTACTTCTGCTGTTGGTGACCAAATAAAGTGTTTTTTTTTATATAAAAAAAGTGGTGAAAATATGGGTTGTGTTTGTTGTCTCACAGCATACATTAATTGATTTGTTTAGATGCAAGTACGGATGTGGAATTTTACTTTAGAGGTGGCGAATTATTTTTATAAGTTTTTAAGGGGGTGAATATTAAGTTTTTTAAAAAATCTTAGGGGACGAATTTATATAATCTTAATATATTTTGGACTAATACTACTATACTTGTAAGTATTTTCAAAATTTAGGGGAGACAACCGCCCCCATCCGCCCCTTTTGGGTTCTGTATGTGTTTAGATGTGTCAAGCTGAGAAATAACTGGCTATTAAAGCCTTGACTATTTTGGGTATAAATGATCATTCATAGCAAAGCCCATTTTTAACCTACGAATTAATCTTCAAATTTTCACATTTAAAGTTGGTGCAATTCGACAGCTTCAATCTTCCAACCGTTACACAGACTGCAATTGAATGTTGCAAGTCAGGGCACTATTTCAGAATTTGCTGTAGACATTCTTTTAGTTCAATGTGTTTAGCATGTAACTCCCTGTTATGTTTATCTAGACTTTGAGTAACGTTGTGTAACGTGTTAGGGCATGAGTATGGAAATGCCTATTTGTTACCTTTATTTAAGTTTGATTAGCATCATAGTAATGTAAGAGTAATGCCCTTTTTAGGATGTGAAACTGCTTGATAAGTCTTCATATAAGTGGCCATCTGGTTATTTTGGTATTCGACTACTCATCATGTTTTTGGGATATGATGTGTTGATCTGATTTCCATATTGCTTTTGCTTTTGTGTGGGAGTGTGTATGCTTTTATCTGAGTACTTCAAAGTTCCATTTAATTTTCACTTTGACCAACCATGAATAGATTTGTAATCTTTGTTCTGCCAGTCCTTAATAGAGGACACGGAGTTTTCTATTTGGAATTAAATTTGAAAAAATATAATGACAATTAACAATTAATCAAGAATTTTAGAGGATTGGAAGTCACGGGCTTTTGTTTCATGATAATATTTTTCCCCCTTCAAAAAATAGGGCTTATACGAGGATTGCAAATGGTAGTACTTGAGCTCACTTATCAAAAAAGAAAAAAACTGAATTAATATCTGCTTAACCTCAACCAAACTGAGAGAACCTAACTGGTTTCCAGTTTTAGATAGATCTTTCAACTAATGAAGTCACTCACAGGTTTGATGTGCTATATCCCTTCTACTTCCCGAGTACAAACCAGCCATAGTTTGTATCCCACCCCTTTAGGCACTCCTATGCCACCCACTGTTAAGTCTATGTGCATGTACTGTGATCATGATCTGTAATAAGGTGTTTTTCTCAAGGTATTCTTTCATATATAATGATTGTGAGTGCTGAATTCTCTGCTTATGGTCTACCGCGATGAGTGGTCCCGTTATGAAATTATTGTCTTGGATTTATTATGATAGTGACTGTGAAAATGATTGATCTCATGTTTAAATTGAATTAATGTCTTGGGTTATAGTAAAAATCTCACTTCCCTTTACAACCTTTCTATATCTTTGTTCCAAGAATGCGTCTAGGTTTCCTCCCCTGTCAGCTAATGACCATTGCAGTAAGAATTATTCTGATTGGCCAAAGTTTCTTATGCAGAATGAGATCATTCTGTCTTCTTTGCGAAATTCTGGTAAAGTTGCTGTTATGGCTTCAGAAGAAGATGATGCGCCAATTTGGTTGACTGATGGTGGCCCATTTGTGGTAGTCACTGATCCTCTCGATGGTTCTCGCAACATAGATGCTTCTATTCCCACTGGAACAATTTTTGGAATTTATAACCGCCTTATAGAAATAGATCATCTGCCTGTGGAGGAGAAGGCATTGCTAAATTCACTCCAGAGTGGCACTAGGATGGTTGCTGCTGGCTATGTACTCTATTCATCAGCCACAATACTCTGCGCCAGCTTTGGTTCAGGAACACATGCATTCACGCTGGACCACTCAACAGGAGATTTTATTCTCACACATCCAAACATTAAAATTCCTCCTCGAGGTAATATATTCAAGATTTAATACTTAAAACATGGTGACATGTCAAAAGATCCTTGTAACTTGCATGATAATGGTTGATGTTTGTCACTGTTTTAACCTTCCTATGTGCCAAATTATGGACATTTGACAATTAGCTTCAATTGAAATTATTAAGAACATTCGATATCTACTGCTGGATTTAGTTTTTATCTACTGCTGTATATAGTTTCTATGTTTCACTTCTCTAAATACTTTTTGAGAGGATAATATAGTACTACTATATTCATTTCATGAACTTCTTCCCTGCATGAGGAAACGTATTTTATATTTCATGCTTGGGATGGAACTGCGATGGAATCTCATCTAATGGGTAAAAGAAGAGAACCTGTGATAAGTCAGTTTTAAATCATATAGATTGTATTTATGATGGCTGCATTGGTATGTCAGGACAAATATATTCTGTTAACGATGCGCGTTATTTCGACTGGCCTGAAGGTTTAAGACGATATATTGACACCGTGAGACAAGGAAAAGGTAGATATCTTAAGAAGTACTCAGCCCGTTATGTTTGTTCTCTTGTTGCTGATTTCCATCGGACTCTCATTTATGGTGGAGTGGCAATGAATCCAAGGGACCATCTTCGTCTTGTCTACGAGGCAAACCCTCTTAGTTTTCTCGTAGAGCAAGCTGGGGGTAGAGGCTCTGATGGTAAAAGTAGAATCTTATCACTTCAGCCTGTCAAGCTGCATCAAAGACTTCCTTTGTTTTTGGGGAGTTCGGATGATATGCAAGAGTTAGAGAGTTATGGAGATGTTCAACAGAAAGTAAATCCTGGGTACGAAGTCTAATTTTTTGGTGACATCCAAAGGTTGCAATGTTGCTACTTCGCTAGTATGCCGTGAATCAGATCCAGATGGTCATGGGATTCTAAATGTTCCCTTCCTTTTTTTTCTCAACTATTGTGGGAATCAAACGGAGTATGGCAATTTTGGGCATGAAATGTCAGAAGGCAACGTAGCATATTTTCTTCCTCACCTTTGGTTGTTTGTGTTAGTTATTTATGTATGAAGTGTAAAGAATACATCATGTGTGTAATATGTGTATTCTGTTTCCTGTACTAAAACTCTTACATCACAGCTAAATTTTGTATTATGATGCATCATCTTGAGTAATAAAGTGTCTACTTTTGAAATGTATTTGTCTTGGAGGTCTTCTGGTTTTTACACCGGATGCTCAATTTGTTCAGTTACTACAATACTCACACAGTCTTACCTTTTGTCTATTTTCTTCTTGCCAAATTGATATGAGAGCTCGGCAGTGAAATACCACAGGTGAATAATTGGGGAGGTTTTTATAGAAGTGCAAAGAAATTTTTCACCAAAATATTTTCTTGTTAGTCTAATACTCTAATTAGCATCCATTTATCCAATACTGTTTACGCTTAATCTTAGTGGTCTTATTCACTATGTTTTCTTTCTTCATACATACTGAATAAAAAGTTTCATATCCATCCCCTGCCTTCAAAAGTAACATCTTGCAACATTTCTTATTCACGGTTTATTTCCTGGAATGCACAATATTTCACCCTACCAGCATTTTAGAATTTAGGTAATACCTTCTGGTTCTGTTCTGTGGATATTTGAAGTTCTTTCTTCTTGAAGTTGGTTAAATAGTCAACGAACTTGTTTATGTAGCTGTCATGCAGGTCCTGGCTAGAAAAAACTGTTTGCACCTTGGCAGTTTTCACTCGAAGTGGTTCTCCCTCTTCCTCAACCATCACCAGTCTCATGGACTTGGCAACTACATCTCGATTGAACGAACCGTCTTCGTTCCTCGGGACCTCGTGCCCTATTCCCTTTTCCACCAACAGTTTCGCGTTCAGTTCTTGGTCTCTTACCATAGGCATGAGAATTGCTGGGTGTCCAAAACCGAGAGACTCAATGATGGAACCCCAACCAGAATGGAAGAGGCATCCCCCAATGGCAGGGTGAGCTAGTATCTCCAACTGTGGTGCCCACCCAAGACTGACCATGCCCCGATCAGAGATCCGGGTTGAAAAACCAGGAGGCAGTAAGTTCAAGCTATTTATTTCTTCTGGTTTCCTCAGAACCCATATAAACGGAAGCTTTGACAGCTCAAGCCCATGTGCCAACTCATGGATTTGTTCAAGAGGCATCTTATACTCACTCCCAAATCCCACAAAAACCACAGACTTAGGTTTATGTTTATCCAACCATTTGAAGGTACCTGACCATAGTGAGTTGACAGTATCGCCAGTTCTGTTGTCTACCAAATTTCGTGGGAGTAAACCAATGGGTAAAACTGGTCTTTGGTAGAGTTGTTCCAGGAGATCTAGATAGTCTCCCTCAAACTCTTTACAGCTTCGCACTACAATGAACCTGGACCCTTCCACGGTTTTAGCCATCCGTTGGCCACTCGACATCCCTGAATTGTCTGGAAAGTGCAAATTTTGGAATGCTGTTGGCGAATAATCAGTGCTGTGGGCGACAAGAGAGGGGAAAGTAAACCAATCTGGTGCAACTGTGAAATGTTCTGCTCTTGTTCGTATGCTTCGGGACTTCATCTCCGAGGGTGGCCCCAAGTACGCTAGTGTGGCAGCTGTGTACACGCTGAAGAATGCGGAACCTATCCCGAACTTAGCAGCAGTTTCAGGTATCCAACAGGGGATGAAGTCGAATAGTATGAAATCTGGGACATGCTTGTGCAAGAGTTCTTCAAATGGTGCCTTTAAATCATCACAGGCCTTCTTGAGGTGCTGCATTTGCTCTAGTTGAAGGTCGGTTGTGGCTTCACAATCCTTGGGCAAGCCATCAATCGATGGCAACGGGATTTCTACCATCTTAATCTTGTCTGCTAAATAGGGAGAAATGGGCGGCAGCCTCTGAATGTTTCTTGGAGTCGAAACGAACAATATGAGGATACCCTTTGCTGCTAATCTTTTGGAGAACTCAAGAAATGGGATCATGTGACCAAATGCTAACCAGGGAAGCACCATCACCCGGCATTGCTCAGAAGCCATGGATTAATTTCTTGGAACAAGAACAATTGGTGAAGGTGAGTTCTTTTCATTTCGAGTCCTTTTTATGGAGTATTGAGTTCTAGCCTGTCATTTGTTAGCACACTCTTTGCATGAAAGCTATTTCTTAGCTTCACAAAATGAAAAGATATACCTATCCCATTTTATTTGTAGTTTCACAATCTTTAAATGTTTGATAATTAAAGGTAGGTTTAGAAGTAGTATTAGATTGAGTTACCCCTTACTTTAGATTATTTATTTATTTAATTTCAGCTCTATAGCCAAATATTTTATTATTTTTCCCACACTTGAAATTCTTCAATTCACTACTTTTTTGGTTGAACCCACAAAATCCACAGTTCACTGATATTTGGTTTCTAACATAAGTGCAGCCTTAATTAAAGGAACAAAGTAAAAGAGGTTTAGGCCCCGCTTGAGATTAAATTTGAATTTTTGCTTATTTTTTGTCTTTTTTAAGCCTTTTTCATCTTTTGACTAGTTTTTTTTTTGTTTGCTAGAGCACCTCAATAAGAGAAATAAGAAAAATAAAAAATCTTGATCAAAAGATGAAAAATTACACAAAAAATTAAAATAAGTAACATAAAATTTGGCTCGTTAGTTTTTTTTTGATATTTTTGTCATTTTTGAATTTTTTAAAATATTTTGGTCAAAAAATTTATTTTTCGGCTCAACTCAATAAGAAGAGTTGAAAAAATATAATAATTTAACTAAATGATGAAAAAAATTACTAAAAACAAAATTAGGTTAAACAAAATAAACAAATAAACTATTATCTTAAACAAGTTTCGGTTAGGCGAGTGTTGGTTATTTTCGTGTGACAAAACTCAAGTACTCAATTATGTTATAATGGATATTTGTAGGGTAAATCGATTGTTGTGAGTTTTTTCCATTAAGATTCAGTTAGTTGCATCAACATTGGCCTTGTAGTCTTTTTAGTTATTCTTATGTTTATGTATATGCGACTCTGAAGCATGTTTTGGTTATTCTTTAATCTTTAGCACATTTTTTAGTGTTTTATCCATACAACATACAATAAGGCAGACACGGTTTGGATACGGTTCTCCGGTAGCACATTTTCCTTGCCATTTTTCCCCTTTTTATCCTTGGCCTCTCTTATTTGTCTTTACTCTTACCCAGGGTATTTATGCCATCTAAATATCCCAGCCATGTGGTTTGTGAATCACCGGTTGCTTTGGTGTTCAAGATTTTACCTTTTTCATCATAGCTTTTGAGCTTTGTCTTGTTCTTGTCTTGTCTTAGTGTCACGGGGCGACTCTTTTGGCGCAGCAGAATAGATCCCCGTGTGGCATCCAAACTCCACCAAGTCCGAATCCCCCTATACTCTGACCATCCGAGTGTGATAAGATCACCCGTTCTTCAAATTTTTCTGATTAAGGCTCGTGCTGTGTCAAGCAGGAACAAACTCCCCACATGGAAGTCCCGTATAACCAGGATGCCACCTGACGACTTGACGTC